>CP092867.1:94794799-95046657 GCA_030710605.1 Cordylochernes scorpioides
AAATGGAAACAATCACACGAGATAACTTCTCTGCAGACGCTGACCTGGAATTTGGTGAAACATCTCAGAGAATATATAACTCAGCGCCGAGCTTTTACCTCATTTTTGGAAATGGTAATTTGTCAATATGAGTTGTGTGTGAGTTAGAAAATAAAATTTATCATGAATGCTGCTGCCCCTTCAGAAAGTCAAAGAGGAGCTGTACATCGGTCACATGAAGTGAGTAGTAGACTCTGGACCTACCGAAGAGGGAGAAGACCACTTCGAAAGGCAGCTGGCAGAAGGCCGGAGTGCGAGACACCTCTGCCAGGTTGTCCCGGATAAAAGCGCAAGTTCTGTGGATTTCTTCTTGGTGGTTGAGCTTGCGGGCCTTGCGGTAGTTAGTGAGGACATTGCTGACCGAATAAGGCAATTCCGGAAGCGCCGTGGGTTTGCCCAGCGTTTCCAGCTTGCCCATCAGGCCGTCCAGGCACAGCTGGTGGCACAGAAGGATGAGTTCGTCCGTGCTCTCCTCGGGGATGCTGAGTTCCCCGGTGTAGAGGTAGCGCAGCACCAGCACGGCTGTCTGCTCGCCCACCCCGTCCACCTGACACACACGCCCCTGTCCCACACTACATGTCACACATGCCCCTGCTACATGTCCCCCACTACATGTCACACATGCCCCTGCTACTGTCACATATATCCGCTACTACATGTCACACATGCCCCTGCTACTGTCACATATATCCGCTACTACATGTCACAAATGCCCCTGCTACTGTCACATATATCCGCTACTACATGTCACACATGCCCCTGCTACTGTCACATATATCCGCTACTACATGTCACAAATGCCCCTGCTACTGTCACATATATCCGCTACTACATGTCACACATGCCCCTGCTACTGTCACATATATCCGCTACTACATGTCACACATGCCCCTGCTATGTCACATATATCCGCTACTACATGTCACACATGCCCCTGCTACTGTCACATATATCCGCTACTACATGTCACACATGCCCCTGCTACTGTCACATATATCCGCTACTACATGTCACACATGCCCCTGCTACTGTCACATATATCCGCTACTACATGTCACACATGCCCCTGCTATGTCACATATATCCGCTACTACATGTCACACATGCCCCTGCTACTGTCACCTATATCCGCTACTACATGTCACACATGCCCCTGCTACTGTTACATATATCCGCTACTACATGTCACACATGCCCCTGCTACTGTTACATATATCCGCTACTACATATCACACATGCCCCTGCTACTGTCACATATATCCGCTACTACATGTCACACATGCCCCTGCTACTGTTACATATATCCGCTACTACATATCACACATGCCCCTGCTACTGTCACATATATCCGCTACTACATGTCACACATGCCCCTGCTACTGTCACATATATCCGCTACTACATGTCACACATGCCCCTGCTACTGTCACATATATCCGCTACTACATGTCACACATGCCCCTGCTACTGTTACATATATCCGCTACTACATATCACACATGCCCCTGCTACTGTCACATATATCCGCTACTACATGTCACACATGCCCCTGCTACTGTTACATATATCCGCTACTACATATCACACATGCCCCTGCTACTGTCACATATATCCGCTACTACATGTCACACATGCCCCTGCTACTGTCACATATATCCGCTACTACATGTCACACATGCCCCTGCTACTGTCACATATATCCGCTACTACATGTCACACATGCCCCTGCGGCTGTCACATATATCCGCTACTACATGTCACACATGCCCCTGCTACTGTCACATATATCCGCTACTACATGTCACACATGCCCCTGCGGCTGTCACATATATCCGCTACTACATGTCACACATGCCCCTGCGGCTGTCACATATATCCGCTACTACATGTCACACATGCCCCTGCTACTGTCACATATATCCGCTACTACATGTCACACATGCCCCTGCTACTGTCACATATATCCGCTATTACATGTCACACATGCCCCTGCTACTGTCACATATATCCGCTACTACATGTCACACATGCCCCTGCTACTGTCACATATATCCGCTACTACATGTCACACATGCCCCTGCTACTGTCACATATATCCGCTACTACATGTCACACATGCCCCTGCTACTGTCACATATATCCGCTACTACATGTCACACATGCCCCTGCTACTGTCACATATATCCGCTACTACATGTCACACATGCCCCTGCTACTGTCACATATATCCGCTACTACATATCACACATGCCCCTGCTACTGTCACATATATCCCCCACTACATGTCACACATGCCCCTGCTACTGTCACATATATCCGCTACTACATGTCACACATGCCCCTGCTACTGTCACATATATCCGCTACTACATGTCACACATGCCCCTGCTACTGTCACATATATCCGCTACTGGAACATATGTACACAACCTGCCACACATGCCTGCTATCTGGCAGAAAAGCCGGGTAATGTTAACCCAACTCTAACACCCCCGTTATCTGTCCAAGAAGCTGTGACCAACGCATACATTCACCGCCCGTACTGGGCATAGAAGCCATGTTCTGTATATCTGCCACCCGTACCTGGACATAGAAGCCATGTTCTGTACATCTACCACCCGTACCTGGACATAGAAGCCATGTTCTGTACATCTACCACCCGTACCTGGACATAGAAGCCATGTTCTGTACATCTACCACCCGTACCTGGACATAGAAGCCATGTTCTGTACATCTACCACCCGTACCTGGACATAGAAGCCATGTTCTGTACATCTACCACCCGTACCTGGACATAGAAGCCATGTTCTGTACATCTACCACCCGTACCTGGACATAGAAGCCATGTTCTGTACATCTACCACCCGTACCTGGACATAGAAGCCATGTTCTGTATATCTGCCACCCGTACCTGGACATAGAAGCCATGTTCTGTATATCTACCACCCGTACCTGGACATAGAAGCCATGTTCTGTATATCTACCACCCGTACCTGGGCATAGAAGCCATGTTCTGTACATCTACCACCCGTACCTGGACATATAAGCCATGTTCTGTATATCTACCACCCGTACCTGGGCATAGAAGCCATGTTCTGTACATCTACCACCCGTACCTGGACATAGAAGCCATGTTCTGTATATCTACCACCCGTACCTGGGCATAGAAGCCATGTTCTTTACATCTACCACCCGTACCTGGACATAGAAGCCATGTTCTGTACATCTACCACCCGTACCTGGACATAGAAGCCATGTTCTGTATATCTACCACCCGTACCTGGACATAGAAGCCATGTTCTGTACATCTACCACCCGTACCTGGGCATAGAAGCCATGTTCTGTACATCTACCACCCGTACCTGGACATAGAAGCCATGTTCTGTACATCTACCACCCGTACCTGGACACAGAAGCCATGTTCTGTACATCTACCACCCGTACCTGGACATAGAAGCCATGTTCTGTACATCTACCACCCGTACCTGGACATAGAAGCCATGTTCTGTACATCTACCACCCGTACCTGGACATAGAAGCCATGTTCTGTATATCTACCACCCGTACCTGGGCATAGAAGCCATGTTCTGTACATCTACCACCCGTAACTGGACATAGAAGCCATGTTCTGTACATCTACCACCCGTACCTGGACATAGAAGCCATGTTCTGTACATCTACCACCCGTACCTGGACATAGAAGCCATGTTCTGTACATCTACCACCCGTACCTGAACATAGAAGCCATGTTCTGTACATCTACCACCCGTACCTGGACATAGAAGCCATGTTCTGTACATCTACCACCCGTACCTGGACATAGAAGCCATGTTCTGTACATCTACCACCCGTACCTGAACATAGAAGCCATGTTCTGTATATCTACCACATGGACCTGGTGGTGTTCATCAAATATTAATCTTTAACTCTCCATCTATAAATAAATTAAACAATTTTTTTCCAATTTGAAACAAGTTTTACCGCGGTGTATACACACTCCACTTTCATGGACCGATGTATTTTTATATCTTTGTTGTTTCCATATAGGACAAAGTTAGTAAATGTTCTACATCCAATCGGATATATTTATGTCTGATGGAGCATTTAACACTGAATTCATCTGGCGCCATTTTAAAACCGTGTGCTTATATGTGACTATTTAGACAAAATAATCTAGTATAAATATATTTAGTGATTCACCTTTCAAAATCCCCCTCAGTGTAAACAATTTGATTCGTCGTTATGGTGGTAGCGCTCAACTTCAACACCCTATATTGATGGGTGTTCGTCGAGCTAGTTGCTTCAGTAATAGATATTAGACAAATTGTAGGATATCAGATTCATCTTTGGTTTACAATCACGGGTTAGGGAATGTGTAGGACCGCCAGAGAACCTACCATCACGGCCTCGTGCTCATCGCTCAGCATGCCCTTGGAGAAGAGCGAGGAGTTGGCGGCCAGCACGACGCGGTGCAGCGGGAAGGACTTGCCGCGACAGTGCAGCGTGAAGTCGCACATCTCCTCCCGCAGCCAGGCCTGGTACAGGAAGTTGAGCAGCTGCTGAGCATACCTGTGCACGATGCGAGGTGTGTGGTTATGACTGTACTGGTCTTATTTTCATTTTTAATTTTTAAAATACATATTTTGATACCTTAAATTGTAAACATTTTCCTTATTGTCAAATAATCTCTTCAATTGCATTCCAGTCACTCTCCTAGTTGACAAAGTAGTCAGAATTTCTCATAAAGCCTAACAGGACCGCTAGCATTGTGTGTGTCTTCATTCTTTGCCAAATTTATTTTCAAGATATTGATAAAAAGTAAACGTATCGCAAAGAAGCAAAAGGTTGTAAATTTTTTTTGTGAAGGAATAAAAGGTGATTTATATTATATGTTGTCATGAAGGATTAAATGATTACTAATTGTTGTTAAGAGTTAATTGTTGTTAATTGTTATTATGAAGGATTTAATGGTTGTTAATTGTGGTGTTGTTAATGATTAAATTGTTGATAACTGTCGTTGATAAGGATTGAAGGGTTGAAAAATTGTTGTGTTGTGAAAGACTAAATAGTCATTATTTGTTGTTATCAGATATTAGAAATGTTGTTAATTGTTGTTGTAAAGGATAAAATGGTTGATAATGAATGTTGTAAATTAGGGGAAAATGTTGTTTCTCGACAAAACATGATGACTCTACATGTGATGACTGTTTTGACGAGGGAACTGAATATCTTAACGCGAGCAAATTTAGGTGTAGATTACAGATCTCTCTCCTCAAGTCAGAGCATCTTGAGGCCTCTCTAAGATTTTGTGCTACTTATTCAAAGTGAGCATTACTCCTAGAGATTCAAGTCCATGGCAAAATCATTAACTAGACAAACGACAACATTTGTTGTTTGCCCACAACATATTGCTCGAGGATTTGAAGCGATACAGGATCGAGGGCAGTGAAGGCCGTGTGGTGGCGCTAGGTTACGTCGCCAATACTCGGTTAAACAAACGATAATTTCTTGGATAATTCGCCCTCGAATAGATAAATTATGCCAGGAACATCAAAGAACAATTAGTATTAACAATTTCAGCGATGTTTTAAATATATTTGAATAATGCAATATGTATATGCGACAGTCTTGTCACGAAACTATTCGCCAATGCTTGAAGAAGTGATGTTTTCAAATAGAAGGCAGTAGGCGAGTGATTATATTTCAAACATAGAATATGAAACAACAAACATTCTTGTTGAAACTCCCGCTAACCTGGTGACCACCGGTGTGATAAGCTTCCACGAGAGGACAATTTAGTGAGAGTTTAGAATATTTAAAAAATCCCATTGCATCCTGAACACAATGGTGTTTACCGCATTGCTCTAACACAAATATTCGCGGAGTTATTAATTTGTAAAATAGTGCGGGACTTTTGGATCACCCTGTACTTACAATGAATTTCAATTATAAATCAAAATCTGTAAAGTCTTACAAATTTATAGAATGGTTATATGTACAAAGGATAAAAAAGGATATCATGTTATTTTTAAGATGAGCAAATTTTTTTTCTACTTAATTAACCTATAAAAGTATTTATTGGTTTAAATAAGCATTATGCAAAATGTGACAAACTCCCTCGCTTGCAAAAACACATTAATACATTTATTTTACAAAATGGTGGTTGGGTGGGGAAGGAAAGTTTCGAAATGCTTTTTTTTTTGCCAAAATTACAAAATTAAAGAAATTTACAAGGAAGGCTATTTTACTATGGGGTACTAGGATGACGGAACTGTCAGTCGGGGTATCCAGGTGGGTTTACCTATATAGCGACCAGAAAGATAAATGTAGGTCTGTTTACTACGATATTGTTTGCTTGATTGGGATAATCTGTGGGCTGTGCCGGGTCAGATCTCGGTTACAAATAAGTAGAGGGAGACAGAACGAATCATCAGCGAGCTATGCTTTCTCTTATCTATTTACTTAATATTTTTAGATGTAGGGATACAGGCTCCCTATAACAGGAAAAATGAATAGCACCCCGTAGTTTCTTGAATCGTGGTGTTGTACGCATGGGTGATGGAAGGAAGGATATTGTCCCAAATATTCAGGTCCGTGTTCACATACCTACTGATCATGTTGATTGATGTTCTATTCAGACGTTCTGTTGGTCCATTCGTCGGGGGATGGTAGCTCATTGTGGAGCAGTGCTTGATCTTACACAACATTTACATCACTTCCTTCATTAAATTACTTGTAAATTGAGAACTCCTGTTTCAATTAAGGTACTTTGAGGCCTCGCGACGTTGAAAAATATCTTTGGTTAAATGTAGGAGACTTCTTGTACCGTTGCCTCCGAAACTGTCCTTGTTTCTGCAATGTACTAATCCGTCAGTCAGATTATCCATTTTCCATTTCCATTTTTTTTTGTCGATGGTAAGGGACCAAAAAAGTCAATTCCTCTAGTTGTTTTGAGATAATTTAATTGGCTCAAAATGACTACTGAGAGTAAATATCTTCTATATAAATATACCATACACACACACACACACACACACACACACACACAATGAATTATTCAAATAAACAAATACGTTTTGAAAAAAAGGGGGTAAACTATCTCTGCTTGACAAATATAGACATGGAAGAAGAGATACAGGTCGAGGGAAGCCTTGCGTTTCTTCTTCCATAGCCAATAGGGAGTTTATCGTTGTCTTAAAAACAGACATAATCCGCCTTTTTAACAACGAGCATTGAAAACAGATATCGGTCACGAGCCAATAAATGTGAATTACCTCTCTTGGTGCATATTTGCATATGTTATCATTTTTGTCTTATTTGGTGATATCGAAGGGCTTCCCATGTATTCAAATAGGTGTTTGTTCCTCTGGCTTAAATCAAAGTATTCCAAGTAAGGATTTATCACACTGGAGTTTAATGCTTCCATATTATTTTGACATCCAAGAGTCTAAAATATTAAATTTATAAAATATTAATAGTTTACTGAAGGGGATAATAATATTAAACATACTAAAATAATTTAAAATTATTTTATAAAATTTAATATAACGTCTTGTATAAAACTGATGTGGATTCCACCATGCGATCAATATAAGGTTGGTATCACCCATCTATTAGAAACTTCATTTTCTCCTTCCCTTCTATTACAATGGGCCAAGTTCATTACACAAGAGTAGAATTTATTCTCCATATCGCGGCCTTGATCCAGTTTTGAATTCTATGCAGTTTATTCTGAGATCTTTTTGTCATCCCTTGTGGAAAAGTCTATAATAAGACACTCTTTTAATCATTCCCAATTGCTAAAATTCGGCTTGTCCAGGTTATACCCAGTCTCAACTATGTTAACAAAGTTTGGGGCGGCCTATCCAGTGATGAGATTATCTTCCCACTTATAAATGAATTCATTTATTCTATAGATTCAAGCCATATGGTTGTGCTAAAAATAAAATCAGAGCTAGTATTCATAAATATTCAAGATTTATTCTTTTCTACAATGTATCTACAAAGGTCGATCAACAAACGAATGAATTCACCTGTGGAGAAATAGAAAATAAAATAGTTCATTAATATTCATTAAAAATAATCTCCTCTGCTTCTCTACGTATGCTCTCTCATTGCAGGCGACAATCCCGTGTCTCGGTCATTTCGTCATCTTCTTTCTTTTCAGCAGTTCAAATGAAGTATATTCTGAAGGTGTAAGGAGGATGTTATAGTTTCTCGAACCCAACTCTCTAACACTCTCTCGTGTTGTTGGTGATGAAAAGAGGGTAGATGCCAGGAAATATCAGGAAGATTCGAGAATTTTCGAGAGTCAAGGAAGGCACTCGATCTGTGAGAAGGTGTTTGAGAGAGCCACACTGCAATACCTTCTTGATATCATGAATTTAAGCTACCGTGGGCATGTTCACACATAGCGGGAGAGATAGTCAACGACCATATAAGGTTTTCTCGTAATTGCTTATATGGCAAATCCCGCGTCTCTAAGGACGAACAGTTGGATGGGAGTTGGTCTAGTTCTCCATAGACCGGGCCTTTGGACTTGTCGGATATAATTTGACATCTCGGGCTAATGCGCCGTTATTGAGAAAGAAATCACAGGGAGAATACACTTGCTATTGATATATATATTTTTTTCTATATAAAAAAAAATCACAAAGTTTTCGGGGACAATTCCACTCATTGACAAAACTTGACAATTCCACTCATTGACAAAACTTGACAATTCCACTCATTGACAAAACTTGACAATTACACTCATTGACAAAACTTGACAATTCCACTCATTGACAAAACTTGACAATTCCACTCATTGACAAAACTTGACAATTACACTCATTGACAAAACTTGACAATTCCACTCATTGACAAAACTTGACAATTCCACTCATTGACAAAACTTAAGGAAGTACAAAGTCTTTGATGTCGCCTGTAGTAGGTTTTTTTTTTAAGGAGACAGAGGCAATTTTGTTTACACTTGGTTATCTGTGTGTCTTAAATAAAGTTCATTGAGTATCAAATATCTATCAGAATTATTGTCTGAATTCTGATATACATGCTGAAGGTAAAACTTTCTCAAGGTTTGTCCATGAGTGTATCTTAATGACATTTTTCTGGGGTAAGTGCCCTCTGTCGGTATTGATGTGGTATTTACAGCTCTTTGGTGGAGTGAGCGTTTTCAGTAAGAGAACCCATTGAAGGGATTACGAGAGGGGGGTCGTGCTGTGAGAGCCTTTAATATACTGGATATTGGGGTCATAGGCCAACAGCCATAGGGGGTTTGGCTGTTCCCATAAGAAAAACAAGGTGAAAAGTTGTAGGTATATGTGGTATAAAGCCATTTTGGCTAGTCGTATCGATACTGATGTCTGTCAAATCAGCCTTCGATCCTGGCGAATAAAGATTTGCTGACGTCCGGACAATATGACACAACCTCTCGATAGTCGAATACGTTATCGTTTGATCATACAACGATGGATTAAATTTCACTTCTGACCTATTTAATATTTCTCATCAGGAAAGCTTTGTATGTTGAGGGAATTTGTTGAAGCGACGTGAAGAAAGCGCGATCTCAAGGTGTTGAGAGTTAGAATTTTATGCGTAATTTGACCAAATTATCTTGAAGATATAGGTTGCCTGGCCGGCCTCCATTGTTCTTGAAGAAGCATTTCGGCCAGTAGAGTAAATGTAAAAAATATAAATCCAGGTATAAATAAAAAAAAAAAACGGCAAGTTTCACCAAGATTAGCTTCTTTTACAACAATCCCAAATCGATTATTAATAATTCCTTTTAACATTTTTACACCTAGATTGTTGACGCCGTGAAAAGTCAAGGAATTATGATTCAACTATAATAATCTATATGTTCCTTGAATTCAGGAATTTTGTACCATAGAAAAACAGCATGATGTAGAAGCTATAAATGAGCGTGATGGTTATTTGAATGGATACTTTTTAATACTGGAGATTACGTTGGAACAATGGAAAGTTATCTAACCAAACGAGTTTTAAGAACGAATGATCCTCGAATCTCTCCCAAATGCTATCCAATTGAAAGTCCACCTACCGTTCAGTCACCAAATTTTTGGAATTTTCCGCGCTCTTGAAACGCTGGAAGACATCAATCCCCGGCTTTTTGATGTGGCCGAGTGTCGTCCATTTGGCCAAGGCCTTTCTGCGGTAACTCATGGTCTATGAGCCCGACCACCCTTTGTTCTAACATAGCAACCTGGGTGAGATTCCTAGACAGGAAATATTGATATTAATGATCCCTGCTGCAAAATGACACTGATAAATCTGCTGGGAGGGTTTGCAACACCCTACATTCATATTAATATTCTTGGTCACTATTCTCAGCGAAATACATTTCAATCTTCACGATTAGGGAAAATCTGGAGATAGAAATATATAAAAGAACGAAAGAGCCTGCAGCTAATCAATATATTGTCCATTCTTTACAAGTACAATAGCGCCTTCGTGCTAACAATCGGTGCTCTGATCAATGGATGGATCAGACGCTTCAAGAGGTGGTCACTGGATTTGCACGTCCATAACGTGGGCTAACTTGGTAATGTATGTGTTGAGCAGAAATAAAAATGAAATATAACTATAATATATATAAGACGTAATCAACCAGCAAAGCACCCAAGACCATAACGCCTGTTGTGGATCTGTGTGGTGTTCAAAGTAAGGCCAGGACGTTTCCAGATCGTTCGCGACGGTCATCAGGACACGTCAAAAAACGGGACTTGTCACTAAATGCTGTACATCCCCAGTCTGCGCAGTTCCAAGTTGATCACTCCCGATACCATTGTAGTCGGACATGTCGGTATACAGGTGTGAGAAGTAGGCATTGTAACACACTCTCGGCGAGCTCTTAGATTCTGCTCTTTCAGTCGTCTGTTGATGGGCATTTTGGACACTTGTGTGCCGGTCACACGGTGGATGGTAGATAATGTCGAATCTGTCGATACGAAGCCGTTCTGACAATCGCTCTGTCCTCCCGTTCTGCTGGGTCCCTTGGTCGTCCGCTGCCGTCCTGACGTTCTGTTCCGTCGTTGATCCACTCTTGTCAACATCGTCTGATAACCGCGTCACTTCGACACAGATGTCGCGCGATTAGTCGATTTAACCAACCAGCCTCTTTCAATCCAATGGCACGACCATTTTCAAACTCTGACATATGTTCGTAATGAGCACGAATCTTTTGGCGAGGCATTGCTAAAGAAAAAATAGGCTTACTTCAGACAAAATTGAACGAAAATTTTAAAATTAACCCGTGCTGCTCCAGATATTGAGTCTAGAATGCTCGTACTGAATGCGCAATTCAGATGCGCTCGAGCTTTTGCTTTGCATAACTCGGCCACCAAATGTCAATCATTTACAAGTTTGGTCGAAACGTCTTTGTGTAGATATTTTCATATAAATTGAACAAATCCTTCTTGGGGTGTAGATTATTATTATAGAGTGTAATTAACAAATACACACACATATGTAATGTATATAATTTCTTCACCGACGTCTTCCACTTCGGGAAAGACTCCGCCAACGATGACCCGTCAGAGTTCTTTGCCACAGAGTCGGCAGGTCGAAATGGTGATTGACATTGCACACCTCAATACCAAGATGGTACTTGCAGATATTAGCCTTCGTCATACCTTTCAGATTCATTGCCTCGGGATGGCGACCGTCGCCGAAGAGCCAGACCTGCAGATCCTGCAGAGCACCTCCCAGAGCAGGAGTTTCAAGGATCGGAAACTCCAATATCTGGGGAACAGCGACCCGTCCACAGGTGGCACGAAGCAGAAGGCCAGGATGTGTTAGGGAGAAAAAAAGAATAATAAAATAAAATAATATAGTCACACCCACCTTTTGTATTATTATATCTCAATGAGGCATAAACATTTTAACTTCAATTGCCATGTATCACATAAAACATACTGCCAAAATAAAATCAGAGATAAGCTGTATTACCCAAGTTGTCGTCAATTGCTACACTGTACACTACAACAGTTTATAACCCCGGCTATGATTGAGGTAATATTGAGACCTCACTCTGTGCCATCCTACTGTATTACACCGGGACGGCTGGCTACACATTAGGAAGAACGCCTTAAAACGTTCCAAGTCGCGTCACTTAAGAGATTACGGCCAATTTCTAAGATGTCCGCCGCAATAAAGTGCGGTTTAAAGACAAACTTTTAAAGCCGATTTACCAGAACGGGCGATTTAGTTAGTTGTTTGTCGAAATAAGAAAGTGTACTCTCGGCAGGTTTTCAATTATAGAGGGCAGGCCCACTCTATACACACTGTGGTTAGAATTGAGAAGATAAAACATAAAAATGAACTCCGCGCATGCAAACAAAATTTTAAGATTATTTCTAAATATTATTTGCCCAAATTTCAGAGTAATACAGATTCAGAGATTGACTTCACAGCTCTGAATTGACTGTCTTAGGAATTTGTAAATAACAATGTAAATTATTTTATTTAAACTTATTTAATGGATCGCCTTTAGACTCAAATATAAATTATAGTGATTAGTTTAATTTGAATAGGCTTTTACAAAACCCCCATATTTCAAACTAGACATTCATATATACACCAATTTGTTCTATTTATGTTTTTTTTTTTGACGGAAAAGAGTGGAAACAGCTTTTAAACCTTCCATATGTACCATATGACATCGTCCATGTTGTTTGAGTGATTGTTCGCCCGAGGAATCCTGTTTCTTCCCATCAAATATGATGCAGCAATGTCATCATCATATGATGATATCTCATCTCTAAATAAATATAATAGTCTAATATTTGAATAATTTGAAATATTTCCTTGGCTAAGAGAACGTGACAAATTCACTCCTTCTAGAGACTAACTTTATATCCTGTTCAGCCAGATTGGATTAATACCAAGAAAACGTATAAGTGAAGCAAGAAAAGTGTGAGCTTTGAGTGTGAAAGCTTGTAAAAATAGGAACTTACCCTCTACTATTAATTTGTTTAGTTTTCTTTGTCGTCTGTTTTGCACAAGTTGAATCTGGTTAGAACGATGTATGTAAATTATATGATTCTTTTGTTGCCTTAAATACGAGGTAATTAACTCTCTCTATATCTAAAAATGTTTAAAGTTTAATTTTATAAATCTGAGAGTTGTCTTCAAAAACGATTCAACAATAAGCCAAAAATAAATAAATGCTAACTATCCCGTCCAGATTTTGATATACTTCCTCTTTGACAGTTGAAGCTGTTTGTGGTTGAAGTACTTTGTGTTCACACTTCTAGAGACGGCGCTGTAAGGCCGCGAGCGACCATTTTTTTAAACGCAGTAAGTAAATAAATTAGGCTTATGCAAATTTATTTTTGCCCATTTAATTCAACTATGCATACGTTAATTTTATATACAAGTATATGAAGTTTATATAAAGTTGAGAAAAGATTATATTCAGGCAACAAAAGAAACAGCTCTAATTATGTCTTAGAACAATCTATTATGTTTACCCTCCCAGTAAACACACTTTACTAGTGGTACAGCCTGCTCCTGGCTGACGAAGGCCAACAGCACGAAACGCGTTCGTGGATGTCTTTTATTGATTTATCAAGAAAATGGGTTGGCCAAATATCAGGGAACAGGCTAAATCAACGTTTAGTTGATTTCTGTTCCACTAGATGGAGCTCTGTCATCTAAAAAGCACATGTGCTCCTGGTCAGGATATGCCTTCTTTATTTTTAATATCAACACCTAACCTTTTTATTTTATTTTTTCACTTTACTCGCGGTGATAAGGAATGAGCAAGAACACCAGTTTTGGAACATTCAGAACCAAAGGCCAAGCTGTATCCCACGGTGTCGAGCTCTGGTCTCAGATAGAGTTACATAGATTGTTTTATTATAACTCTTTCAGCAGTTTATCGCGAATCTGATAAATTTTAATTCATTCATATAGAGAGATGAAAGAGATAAAGAAAAGATGGTGAAATATTCTTTATTAATAATGATTATCATCGTTTTGAAGAAAGATAGAAATATAGAGAAGTGGTGTAATGAAGTATCATGATTAAAGTATTTGTTAATCAACATTGTTTGAAGTAATATATTTTAACAATTTTTATAGGTCTCAAATGTTCACATCTTTTTGTGAAAATTTCGTAGCATTATGCATACGCATAGATGAGTTAAATTGATAATTAATGAACGATATTAAAAAAAAAACTATAAACATTAATCTACTTATATAATTGCCTTATTCTGTCTGTGTGAAGTTCACGGATAGATTTTGGTCAGAATGGATAAAATAAAAAAAGTGTCAAGGGATGGGAATCGAACCCACGACCTTCCGCTTATAATTGTAACAAATAGTATTTGAATCAAAACATTCAATCGGGTAAAACACGGGCGTTGCCCGGGTCATTCGGCTAGTAATTTATAATGTTCTTATTGTTATGTTTAACCCAAGCCGTTTTAACTGCTGCAAACGTAAATCTATTCATTCAAGATCAAAACAACATCTTAATTTTTCAAATTTAACTCCATCTCATTCTCTAAACGTGGCTCTACCGGTCTCTACCAGAGGTGGGTTTTTACCAAAGTTTATTCAAAGGATCCAGCAACTCTGGTGAGAGACCATCTCCAAAAGAGACCAGTTTAGCCAAGACCGATTTCATAACTCTCTCGTAGGATGTTTGGAAGGCAATGCTATCTTACCAAATTTTATTTATTTAAGTTCAAAATATATAAAATACTTTTTAAAATATTTCACCAGCTAACCTCTCCAACCATATTTATATAGTCTCTATTCATCCGTGGTCGATCACATTAGAGAGAAGGTTGAAATAGCTTCAAACTTAGAGAGTTTTATATAGAAACAGAGTTCAAACATCTTCTCGTTGTGTATGTACAAAATAATACTGAGAGAAAGTAAAAGAAAATTAAAAAGGAAACATTGATAGAAAAGCTACAAAAGAAAGAATTTATAGAAAAGAAGGAAGTTATGAGCACACAGAAGAAACCGTGTCAAAGGTTCAATCCAACCACAAAAACATCCGCTGAAACCAACCCACTCACAACCAATTAGAAGTGGCTGAGTAGAAATTAGCTACTGTGTTTTCCTCCAATCAGCGCGCCAGAAGCCACAAATTGGATTTGTTTGCCTGTGTCGTTGCTAAGTGAATGACAAATTTAGTTTCGGCGGAACCATTTGCTTCCATCTGGCGCTAAAAAGGACAGATGATGGCGGCGGTGGCGGCATCTTTGATTTGATTTGGTCGTTTAGCGACGTCAGGCGGCTAATTCAGGCAGCGGCATGCTAATGGCGACGTTGGACAAATTAATATGGATGGGGCGATCCATGGATATTAATGATGCGAAGACTCCGGTGCGCGGGCTTTTCCTTTTAATGGAGTTTGTTGGAATTTGACGGTGAAGAAGTCCTATTAGAGCTCTCCAAGTTGACCCCAGATTTATGGCGTTCATTACGTGTAATTTCCATAGTTATTGTAAAAAATCGCAGCCGAACATGCTCGGATTTGTCAAGAAAGAGGAGCTGTCAGGAAGGCAAAAAAGGAATTAAATACCCGACGCCACGATGGGAAATTCCATTTTCTTTCTGATTGATTGATGAGCTTTAAAGCATTTTCGTCAAATATAGGTTTCCGATATTTCTTAAAGTACAAAGCACGCTATGTTACTAATTAGATTTAAGAAATAAAAAATCCAATTAACGGGACAAAAATTGAAGCAAACCCACCCTAGGAGTTAGGTTGATGACTAAATATTAAATTTCTATTTTAAATGCTGCTATTATACATTACGTGCCATTGAAAATGGAACACCAAGAACGAGGGGCCATCAAGTGATGAGAACTAACAAACAGAGAGAATCAGTAACGAACAATAAATTACCTTTATTTTAAAACGACAGTCATAATACAGAGCGGCGTCGGCTCAGTAGCAAGTAAGACGATGCACGCAGCGACACGTTTAGAGTCAAAATCACCTTTTTTTTTTGCGTAACATAATAAATATCATTCAAAATGTTAATTATTTTGATTAAACACATTTTCTATGACTTTGACTAGATATAGAGGAGTGAAATCACAAAATTGGACGTTTTAGGTTTTGTGACCTTTATTTCCTCAAATTATGAAACTATAGAACTTCTCAACACATATTTTAGATCATTTAAAAAGCGACACGACGGGAGAATATGGTGGATGAGGCATCCTTGGACATTTTCTATAGGCATAAAAGGCGATTGACAGAAATTGTTGACTGAGCCCAGGTATTGACGTGAGGCGGAAATTTCCACAGTTGTCCAAAATTGACTCCTCTTCATTTTCATTAAGTGTTCATTCAAACTACAGAGGCGTTGTAAGAATGTGGTCTCACTGTTCTGTAAGTAATAAATATTGTGGAAAATAAATATTTTATATTTAATTATTTAATTTAATTATTCAATGAAAATATTTTAAACAGATTTATTATTTTATATACGTATCTTTTTGAAAAATTTGGGCAGGAAAAGGTGGCTGGCATCCATACCAAATAATTAACAATCACAATATTACATTTATTTTTTTTATCTCAGGAGTGATTAATTCTTCAACTTTTGAACCAGCTGGTCTGTAAAAGAATCAGTTGATGTTCTTAAACGTTACTTGTGGCTTGTTCGATATTCTCTAGCTGTAGATAGTTGGGTTGATAATTGTCGACTGGTCGTGGTGACGTCATCAATAAATACTTTTACATCTTAAGATATTCCAAGACTCGAATTCTACGCTACAATATTACAGGGCCTTTAAAATAGGCGATCGAATTGGCCTTGATTTTGAGCTTCGATATCCAGTCAAATTTATTTACAAATGTGCAGGAATCTAGCCACTAAGCCTCTCTGTTGCTGCCCAGTGATGCATTCAGTGAAGTCATATCCCTCATTGAACAAGTTCATGGCATTCTACGTCTTTCCTTTTGACACATCATATCTTCTGCCGACAAAATTTGGGCGCTATCCGAGAACGTATCTTTTTGAAAAATTTGGGCAGGAAAAGGTGGCTGGCATCCATACCAAATAATTAACAATCACAATATTACATTTATTTTTTTTATCTCAGGAGTGATTAATTCTTCAACTTTTGAACCAGCTGGTCTGTAAAAGAATCAGTTGATGTTCTTAAACGTTACTTGTGTCTTGTGGGTGTCTCTTGTTCAATCTGCAGATGATCGAAATGAATATTTAGATAGAGGATCTGTCACATGTGTGTTATGTGAAAAGAGAAACAATAAATAAGAATACGGGGTAAAATTCAATCACTTCTGAGTACAAACAATCAAAGACCTCCGATAATCTCGTCTGGCGTAGCATGTGTGCATCTACTTGAAATGAGATTGAATATAACAGTTTTTTAAAATAGTTAAAAGTTGTTTATTCAAAAAATGTCAATCCCTATAGCGACTATTCTTTCCCATCATTAAGGCAATAGGTGGAGTCACGTTGAAAGAGCGATTCTCTTTTGAAGCTATCCACAAAGTGACGCTTTGGGTTTTACCCCCAAACGATAAGGTTAAAAAAAGTTTATTCTGTGACTCTGAAGCGATACATTCACAGATAAATAATAGACATCCCTATACTTCAGCGACTATCACCCAACTGGCTTGAATCATTCCAATGACGTTTGAATGACAGGAAAAAATCACTGAGCGGTCAACATTTAATGATTCTATAATTGCTTCTTACGTTAGGGTCAGGTCTTGTTCGATTAAGCTTACGGTTTACAGATCTGCATTTCCACCGGTTGACTTGGGAGGTTTTTGTTCTCAGTGTCGCCGTTTCTCTAGCGCCGAAGCCACGTCGACTGAGTAAACTCCCTATCAGCCTACGGCATCATTCAGCACCAAATAATTGAACTTGTTCAATGAAAGTAGAAATATTAGGCGACGCTCTATTTGGGAAGAACAACGATATTACAGCAAGAGGTCAAAAACAAATTATTTTTCTAATGAGTAAACGTGAGAGTAGAAGTATGAGAGAAAACATGCTTTCTAAGTCCTAGCTTAGGAAAGTGACAACGTACTCTCAGCCTTAACAAAGAAGAGTATGAGAGTTGACACAATTGCTGCTGTAAGACTCAGTAACTCAACAGAAAATGTATTTGAGAATACATACTCGAGTTATTTGCTGAACTTTTTTCTTGATAAAAAATACAAAATACAGTGCCTAATTATTTGAAAACCGCTTTTCAACATATAAAATTCTGCTTCAATTCCTTTCTATGGAGGGATATCTTTAGAGAAGCTTTATTTCGCAAATCCAAACTGTAAGCGAGTTAGAAAGGCATCATAAAAAAACCGTGGGATTCCATTTAGAATCAATCTTTAAAAAGAGCTGGAAAGTCAAGCTTTTACCCTCAATAATCCCAGCCAAATAACTCCATCAAAGGACTCTCAGGTTTAATGGCTAAAAACGTGAATAAAACCCACTGCCACCATTTGCATGGGAGGAGGAGCGTCGCTTTCTCTCTTTTCTGACTTGTGCCCGCGGGGCCCGCGCTTGTCATTAGGTGGCTGCGCGAGGCCTAATCATCGGGGTGGCGGGGTAATGGGCCAGATGGCGACCGAATTAAACAACATTCGCCACAAGGACTTGCCCCATTATCGCCATGAATACCTCCCCCCTCAATACGGAGTATGCTTTTGTCAACAAGATCATCATCGTTAGGTGTGACATTCCTCCCTCCCAGCACGCCGGCTTGTTGATGCCTTAATGTCTGCTGGTAGATCACATCTCCGTATGTTGTAAATTTTCTTGGTAGATTCACCGATCTGAATATGAGCGTTCTGCTCGGAGAAAGCCAAAAGGTGGATTGTTTTGATGCCTTTGATAATCCTTGGTTGAACCAATTTTGCTCTAATTTCGTATACCTATGTCAAAAAATGAAGAAAGAGGGATAGAATATTCAACATTTTCATTTCGAATTAATTAGATAGAAAATAATTTAAATGAGCTATTTCAAGGTCATAAAATGATTAAGATAAAATCCACATATTTGATCTATCTACATGGAAGTTTGCCACATTATTAAGTTAGATCTGGAAGGTTTCACTGCCGTAGTTACAAAAAACAAAACCTCTATAATTAGTCCCAATATTCCAGGGTTGGAAAACGATGATGGAATTAATGTATGGTTGATAAATATTTAATTTTTAATTAACATATTATTCAAAACATTGATATTTTATTACTCAGAATATTTCGTTTATTGCCTATCTTAATGGTTTTTAATAAGTTGGCCGGGTAGTTAGTGTTCTGCGCTCCAGGAACCTGAGTTACACATATCTCTAAATAGCTTTGATCAAAATATATTGCTTTGTCATCCTCATGTTTGTTTTCCTACATTTCACTACGTGACATTTTGGTGGAGATGCTGGGTAGACTAGGGAACACAAACTGAAGATCGCCAGCTGACCTTGAGGCCATGGGTGCTGGAAACTCAATAGTCGCAACAGATTCCAGGATTCCAAGGCCGTGTCAAAGTCAAGACTTCCCTCCAAGAATACGTTAACAACGATAAATTGACGATAAAGCCGCTTTTTATGCCGATATACAAAGGTGCATAAGGCTGCTACTAGGGGCCACATTCCATTGAGGGAATAAGGGACTCAGGCGGACAACGTGCTTATGCTTAGAAATTATTCTATGATCTGGCAGGCGATTACTTAGCCTCGATTTTGTGGAAGCCAATTTACTGGAGCGAACTATGTGAAATATGTGTGGAAATATTAAATTATCCCCCATTGATGACATCTCGAATAGAAAAAGTGAACAGACTTTCACGTTGAAGACTTCTCAAGAAGGCTGCAGTGACTAGGTGAGAATTAAACCCATGTTCTCCCCTGTGGAACCATGTGCTGGACGAGAAGTTCCCACGCCGCCGAATGGAAGCAGAAGACGAGGCCAACAAGGAGCGGATTTATCGACACTTGGCTTTACTCCGGATTACCTCCGAGATTATTACTTATCGAGTCACTTAAAGGATAATCTCCCGAGGTCAGTTCTTGTCTAACTTGGTTTGTTGACACTGCTCTCTGCCGGTCCTACGTCGTGTCGACCATTCGGGAGGGAACAAAGCGGCAATACCTTACGTTCCATATGATACGAAGCACTTATATCGAAGTAGTATCCATCTATGACAAAGGAATAGAGAGATAGAGTTGTGCTACATTGTATCAAGAGGGTAAAATGTAACACTGCAACTTTTATGGAGTTACCGTTTACCCTCTTGTCAATGTCAAAGCTGAGATTTCCTCTGCGTTATATAAATATGATCATTCATATAGTTCTTCACACGTAATTATTTAACTAAAACTAAATGAATATCAATTTATATGAGAATGTATATAGTAATTTTCTTATATTAATACTTTTATAAACAATATATACTGTCTGAAGCCGACATCATTTAATGCCGAAATATATTCTATATCCCGTGGTAACCCAGCACGTGGACGTGGGTTTAGTCAACACGTGGACGTACGTATCGTACCTGTGTATGGTAGTTGAGATTGTCCCAACTATGTTATTACACTTGAGCCAGTGTGTGGGAGAATGCGATCAACAGAAGGTAGAACGGCCCTGTATGGCTGATATTGAACTGGAGAACCTCACCGCTGGGAGGGTTCATCACTGATGATCCAAGATATTCTAGAAGAGCAGTTAAAAAGAAATATTCGAGTTAAATAGAATTTTTATTCTTTAAGTTCGAATCTTGGGTTTGAACGATCTGCGTTACTCTAGCAGAGTGAGGGCGACAGGATGTCTCGCTGTGTATACGGAACTCCCTAGGCCGAACTGACACATTTATTAACTGGAAACATGAGGCCCAGGTATTATAATGGTTAGGCAATATTCTCCTTTTTTGCGGAGATAAAATAAAACTTAGAAAATTAAAAATAATTTCAATTTTGTTATTACATTCCCTTTAAAATAATAATAATCTCTGGTAAACAGTGGAAATTTTCCCTCCAAGGAAATGAGGGCTTCTTATTGATTTTCTTCAATTCCAAAGAAAATGAAAATTCTAGCTTTCACCGCTGCAGTGATTTGGAGTTCCTCTTCTTCCAGGCTTTGCCCAAATAACCAAGCTGTTGTCCGCTGTGGAATAAAGAAATCGCTATTATTATCCTCTTATGGGGACATATATAGGGTCCAGTACCTGTAGACAAGTGTTCAAACGCCGGATCGAAGGCGGTGCAGTTCGTCTAGGAGCGAAACGAAGCAGGGTATAAAGGGGGGAGCGACGCAAAAAGAGCTCTACGGCTCTGGCGTCATGCCTCGAGAAATGGGAAGTCCTAAGAACTATCCAGTAAATGCTAGATGCGGGCAGTTCAATACTGGACTCGCGAACCTGGTGATGGGCGCGGCAGCTTCAGCAGCCGACGAGCGGCGCAGGTGATGGAACGGCGTGGTCCAAGTCGCACACAACCATTGCCACGATCAGACTAGCCAGGCGATGAGGTCGCCAGGAATTCTCCTCAACTAAACGTGAGCAGAAGGTCTCCAGAGTGTCAACCGCCTCAAGGGTGCAGCTCGTAGGTATTGGAATATTGTTGGGTCAGGGCCATCCAGGTCTTCGCTGCGCCAGCCAGCCACCGAGTGAGAGCAAGGTGCTGTTGGTATAACTTGACGTTCTCCGTGAGCCTACGTAGAAATAGAGCTAACTCCACCGAAGACGTCAGAAATGGATGCAGGAAGCCGCCATTTCCCACTTTCGGCGAGCCAGGAACATTGAGGCAGAGTAGCCTGAACATCCTTGAGGCCCGACAGCCCGAGCTTTGTGCAGACGCCGAAAAGTCCCGTGCCTCTGATGGACAGTCTAATCTACCCATCCTCAAGCCTCGCTTGAACAAACTACCTGACTCTATCATCGATTAATTTGCGGGATGTTAAGGAACCTAATTGCAATTGCTATTTAGACCTTGATTTTGAACAAATGTTTCTTAATTACATCTGTCGGCCTAGATGCTCTGGATGCCTTAAGGCCAGAGAACCAGTTTTAATCGGAGCATGGTGGCGATACATTGTGGACTAGGCCGTGCCGATTTGAAGGAGGGGCGTACAGTGGGTCAGGTTGTTCTAGCAGAGACTCCAGTAACAGGTGACAATGTTAGAGATGCTTGATTGAAGAAAAACTAACCATATTACTCGAGTCCACTCTTCCTCAACTTATGATCCTTGTTTGTATGTGCGTGGCACGTAAGATGGCTTCAGGAATTTTGATGTTAGCACAATCCAGAAATCTGAGAAGGTTTCAATCGACCCGGGCGCGTTGTCACTTGCAGACTCCACATAGACGACGCTCAGATCCCACAGATGACCCACGCGTCTTTATTGATGACAACAGAAGCGATGACCTGAAGTTGCAGAAGCCTCTCGTTTGAGGCATGCGTAATTTGGAAGTTGGGGAAAATCGCTTTTTGATCTCGGATGGCGAAGTTGAAGGTGATGCCTGGGCACAGGATCCGTTGCTCTAAAACAAGATCATCCGGCGTGAAGATGCAGGTGAGTCTGAATTCTTTGGCGCTAGATTCTGGAGCGGTTGCTGCGGTGTTGGACAGGTCTTTGGCATTGTCCGAGGTCTTGGCGTTCGTGTCCTAGACAAAGGCGATGTCCACTGCGCACTGCATGCGGCTCAGGTCGATGCCAGTATCCGTGAAGACATATGTCACATTTCACATAATCCCCTCCACCATGAATATAAAGACCTGTCACAACGCGTACTTGGGATAAAAGGTAAAAATAAAAATATTATCTATATTAAACTTTCTACAATTATAATTGAAAGAATAATAGAATATCTGTACGATACAATATGATGTTAGACTTTTCATAGTTTTAAATTTCACGCGCACACACGCTATACCACGCTGTCTATGATACTTCCGTGATAAAATAGAGTTCTAAGTTATTTTAAAAATCTCCTAAGCCTAGTCTTCTATTTTTTTAAACACACACATTAGTTCTTTTCGTTGATTAATACATATCGTCCATTACAGAATATGAATCCAGACGACGCGTCCATGTTTGGGTGACACGGGGCAGCCAGCCCTACCTCAGCGGGGGAGAGTTAATTTGGCCGGGAACAAACAAAAAAGCTAATAAGGTTTAAGAAATAAAAATGTCATCGATTCTTCTCCGCAGAGTAATTTCTCCAAGTTCATTACATAAGGCAATCCCGCGGTTAACTACATTTAACACTGGGGATGTTAATTAGTGAAACCTAATTAATGAATCCAATCTTTTCAAAAAGCAATCGTAAGTACGTCAAGCGTTATCTCCATTTTAAAAAGCTTCACTGAGCTTATTTCCACCTAGCGAGTTAAAGAGGAATTCAAAAAACAATTAGACGCTAAAAAATCCAATAATTAACGGCTCTCTTTATTTCTTGGATTAATTAACGGAAGGAAGCAATTGTTTTAGAAGGTTTTCTCCCGGGCAAATTCCTGTTTTAAAAATAATATTACAAAAAGCTAAAATGAGACGATAATAAAAAGTGTAAATGTTTGCGATCTAAAGACAAATAAATTTGTGAAAGGAATTTTTTTTTCTTTTGTAACTCTATTTATCATATCGGGGGTAGTTTTTGTTGTTTGGATGGAGAGGCAACATTCTGTCAATGGGCTGTTTGCCTGCGAATTTTTTAGTGGTTTTTGTTTTGGGGAGTTGCGAGGAGCATAATTGGGCGGCCATTCTTTAATGGCTTTTTTATCCCGCGACTTGAGGTAACAATTTCTGAAAAGCTTAGCGACAAGGCCTTAGTTCCACAAGTGCCGTCGTATATTGAGACGACAGGGAAATTTATCAACTCCCTCACTTCCCATTCTGGCTCTTTTAGGAAGGAATTTAGTGTCGGTGACAAAAATAATCGAGGAGCACGTTGGAGAGCTTCTATTGTACAAAGTTGGAAGCAAGGAAGAATAAAAGCATTGATGCAAACTGTTGAATTGCCACACATACAGGTAAAATATTGAAAGAACACAATTCGTTAATTTTTTTGAAAATAAAGAACATTCTGAGCTTTTTTTTTTGCCAACACTACTGTATTTTTTTACTCTCTTATTGTATAATTATTTACATACAATGACAATAAACATGCCAGAGAGAATGTGTACAGAGTTATATTTGAGTCGCTAAAATCAAGTCGAGCTCTTTTTCTTCCTCATATTCGTTATTAAAATCAACCATAGGTTGTATATGACGTTATTTGGTAATATATCCTTATTATATCAATTTCTTCTTTGCTAAAGACGAATCTTCTTCGATTGAAAACGAAGTTCGAATTGACTTTTTTTTACATATAATTACCATGAAGAGCTTTTGGTCTTTTTACGCATACAAATAATTCACACATATCCCCAAGTGAATTCCATAAATTATTGAGAACTGTATATTTGAAGGAGCTTTTTCAATGAACTTTGATGATTTTCGTTTGTAATTTTCATTATAAATACCAATAATTTACGCTGATAAATTTTAGTTGTGTTTATTTAACATGAAAACGTCATTGTGTTTTTTTTTTTAATAATACATGATTTCTCTCTAAAAATATTTATCTTCAAAAATTTCTTCCTTCCACCATAAGTCAGATCAGCTGTTAAAATATGAATATTTAAGTGAATTATTTTAAATGATCTTGTCATTGCTTTACATCAGAGCATCCAATATGCGCTTCCAAGAATTGTAATCCAGGTTGAACGGCTCTCTTCATGAGTTTTCGGAATCTGAATGGTTGGACGTAATATTGCTTTCTCAGCCAACCCACTACAGTCCTGTTCGGCATTCTGTCTACTCATACTTTACAGTGTTTTATAATGTGCCTTAGAAGTTCGGAATTGCAACAGTGGATGCTTTGTCATTTGACCCCGTTCCTGTGTTGCTGGGCCAGTCATGTGCTAAATATGAATGCTAGATGGAGGTAACTCAGCTCACCATTCGGAAATATTTCCAACAGGAGTTAATCAGCGATCCACCTTCCAGATCTCCTCTAATTACGATACACCAGCGCGCCATCTGATATGAAAATTAGAAACTATTTTAGACGCGTAAGATTATTTTTTAAATTAAACAATTTCTACTGCCCTTACTGCAATGGAAAAAGTAAAGGGAGGGCCTGGCTCATCATTGGCGAAACGCTGGGAGGGTTCACCACTGATGAGCCAGGCCCTCCCTTTACCTTTTCCCTTCCCAGGCCTTCTCTTTACATTTGCAGTAAGGGCAGTAGAAATTGTTTAATTTCAAAAAGAATCTCACGCGTCTAAAATAGTTTCTAAACATCTTCTAAATTCTACTAAAGATATGAAACTTGCTATTGAAAATCTCCACAAAAGTTTACTTAATATCATTCTAAGAGGTGTGCATAAAGGTTCAATTTTGAGCTCTTTACTTTTCAAGGTGTTACTCAACAGTATCATTCAAATCCCACAAGGCCGACTTGCTGCTGCTATACACTCCCAGCTCTTGTTTAATGGATCTTTTGGTTTCTGGCAACCATTTATCTTTCTTCTGATTGAAGTTGGAGGTTTCTTTCAGGCAACTTTTTCATAAGAATTTTATTCGATTGATTTCATAGATATAAAAATGTTCTTTCCGTGTTTTCCTTTATTATTTGACTGATTGTGCACGTGTACTTAGCAATATTTGTATCTCATTATTTAAATAAAATTTACATATATATATTCCTCGCTTTCTTCTACCTTTCATAGAATGCATAAAGTTGGACCACCCATTCAATATAGAAAGTGTATATGTATTCACACTCAATCTATGTGAAAAATACATTTAAATATAATGCTATCGTAGAGAGAGGTTTATGGAAATAGGTCCAATTGTATGTGTGTGTTTGACACGCTCAAACAAAAATAAGGTTTAGGGGCTCAAATGTTAGTAGCCTACGACATTACACGTGTACAGTATTGGCGAATGCTTAAAAGGAAAATACACCAACATTTTTAAAATTATCCCTAGTACACGTCTTTATTTTTATTAACATCATGAAACGCGATATCCCAAACTCAGGGATATTTGCGTCGATACCTCTCTCTACATCACAACAAATCGGCTATATACAATCCTGTTCAATTCATTATTTTACATAATTAACCAAAGAAAATTGCCCGAAGAGAAAAACAAACAACAAAGCAAAACACACAAAGCAAGCATCGCAATTCTTTTCCTTCTAAGTTTCCCTCTCCCTTTTCCATTTCAAAAGAAAGTTGTAAATAAATTTGCAAAATTGATCAAAACTTTTGCACCTCTCTTTATCGTCTACAAATTCATCAAGCTGTCCAATACGACCAAATTTGTTTTCCCTATAAACCCGGAAAATTGGGCAATTCATAAGTAGATGTTTCGAGACCTGAATTTCACCTCCGCAGAAGCATCCTGGTTCTTTCACCGCGCCGATAGTTGACAAAAATTTCCCAAAATTACCATGATCTGTAATGAATTGGATATTATAAAAATTTGGACGGAAAAATATTGGGATTCCAGACACTAAAAAGCTTCTGAAAATTTCATTAGTATTATCAAAATTTTCTTTCATTTTTGCGTGTAAGAATGATTTGACTATACTTGGAGCATGGGGTTCGTAAGTAATTAGATATTCAGTGGACAGATGAGCTAGATCATATTTGATTATTCTAGATTCTATATAGTCTGTTAGGAGTGGAATTTTTGCCAAACTATGCACACAGTTTGATGAAGTGGTTTTATATGCTCTAACTGCCCATAAAATGATCTGGTACTGCATGGAATTCAGTTTTTGTTTAGAACGATTGTTTAAATATTTAAACCAAATTTCTGATCCGTATGTAAGTACAGGCCTTATTATTTTTTTATATAAAGTTAACCTCTTTTGAGTATCTAAACCCCACATATTGCCGCTTAGTGAACATAATATATTTTTCATACACCCTGCCTTACACAGAATATCATTTACATGCGGAGTGTAAAGTTAACTTTATTTTTCCATTTGTGATTTGAAAATTTCATTCTCAGAATTTTTACTTGCTTGACCGGCCTAATTATATTGTTATTAACCTTAATAGGTATTTTTTCTCTGTTATGCAGGTATAGAAAATTAGTTTTCTCTGTACTGATCGTTAATTTATTTCTATTACACCATTGGATCACATAATTTAAGATGTATTCACTTGCGGTTTTTAGTCCTTCAATAGTCTTATTCCAGCAAATTATTGTAACGCCGTCTGCATAACATATAATATCTGCATTCATTGATTCAAAATTTATCAACAAATCATTTTGCAAAATATTCCATAGAAGTGGTGATAAAGGTCCACCCTGTGTACACGTGGTACAGGCCATGATAATCATGGTGGGTAGAAGTTGGCGACTACTTTTGCTGTAAGTGTACCACATGTCTACACATGTGAAAAGCAGTTCGACTTTTGCACTTACAAGTGAGTCCCGTCTGAATCACATTTTAACACAACTAAATATCATTATCAAACTTTTCTACAATATTATTACCGTTTCAGTAAGTTGAAGAAGGACTTGTCCGAGAGCTTCCTTTAATCAAGTCAATAAAGGGAGCTGCGGCGTCTTATGTTGTTGTAATTTTGTCAATTATATATTACCTATGTTGTAGAAATAAAGTGTTGAAAAGCTTGATGTAGATAATTTAAAACTCAATCATAAAACCAACCTGCAAAATGGCGTTTTCAATAAATATGACCAAATACAATTTAGTTGTAGAGGGCGTTTTTGACAAAATGAACTGTAGCGTCTTGAAAGGCTGAGTCTATAACATCTTGGAGCGTTTGTATGCTCCAGTTGTTTGAGTTTCAAAATCACACGGAGAGAGTGTTTGCCATCCAAATAAAGGAGAGTGAGGGCTCCAGTGCCACCACTCGGCAATTATCAGACCACCCCGCAATAAAAAATCCATAAGAACCATTTGAAGTCCGAGGAACGTAGACAATTTTATAATTTGACAGCGGATTTTTCACCACCGCGGCGATAAAGCTAATTGAGTCGTGGCTTGATCGAGCACCCAATAAATCACGACGGCCCGATTTAAATTCATATTTTATGGCGGCGTTCAATTTAAGTGGCCCAGTTCGGGGACATTTTGGCGACAATTAAACTCGAGAGAACTCTCTCTATATCGTATCTCTTCAAACGACATCAAACTTTATTTTCTATACGTCATTGTTGTTGTTACTCGGGGGAACCAGTTTCAATACTGGCGGACCCTCAATCAGCCCCTTCAAGGACCTATAGTCTGGTGGTAAAAATAGACGCTAAAGCTAAGCGCCATCTTTTTACCATCTCCACAAACTAACGGACTCAGGTCGGTGACAAAGTCACAGCACTAGCTTTGGCAAATGTCTTTAACGGGAGAGGCGACCTTTATTTTTAGAGAACAATATTCTCCCGGGAAAAATTCCATCTATATTCTGGCCTTAGATTTGGTCTAGCCACTCTACCAGCTGAACACCTCTTTGGCGGATTGTGAAGATTCCATTTTATCCCTTTGTGGATCTCATGGAATCAAGTCCGCCCTAGACTAACGAGGGTCATTAGTCCGAAACCATTGACGCTTCTCGGTTTTCCAAAGCTGGTGTTGTGGCTTTGCCACAGCCTTAAGTCCGCTTTTTTTGTGGAGACGGTCTATAGATGGCGTTTATTTTCAGCGACTATTTTAACAGGAGAGGCGAACTTCATTTTTATAGATCAATTCCTCCCGGCAAAATTTTCATCTAAAAATATCTTAATATATGTGGTAACCGAGAGTCTCTCGCTGTGGTATGGTAACCGAGAGGGGCAAACCTGTAGTAACCGAGAGGGGCAAACCTGTAGTAACCGAGAGGGACAGTCAGGGCGTGGAGAGTTTTCCAGTACCTCTCTGCACCTTGGGAAACCTTTAACAGTTCTCACAAAGTACAGGCAGTCGTGCTCGAGGCAGAGTGGAAAGCTTGGGAACGTCCATACACAAAAAAAGGAAAAACACAGTTGTACTAGGAAAGTTCCGTGAACATATAAAAGTCGAGCTAGGAGCGAAAGATGGAGAGATAAGAAGTTTTCTTACTGATCTACGGCATGGTCGGGCATCAGAAGATGAAGTGACGAGGGCTCCCGCTGATGGTGAAGTGACTTTAAAGTGACTATATTTTCGGCAAGGGCGGAGGTCTTATATATCTTTGCCGAGAGAGGAAGTATTGAATTTCAGCGGATGCAACAAGAGCGTGGATCGGAAGCGAAATTGTGCACTGGTGCCGCCCTGGCAGTTTCCTATCTTTAGATGTTGTTGACTACCATCTTAATCTCTTGCTTTAGCTTGACTCTTAATCTATTACAGAGTTTTATTTATTTATCCTCAGTTTGTATAAAGTACATTACATATGATGATGTAATGACACATGTCAATCATGCGTATAATCATTTACAGATGTGTTTCTATTATACAACATGGAAATCTTGTTATAAGTATTATACAATATAAGGTTGTTGGTTTAAATTACCATATATATACTTTATTTTAAGCTATATATATATTAAGGTACAAATTTTGTAAAGTTTAGAACTGGTTGTCGTCCTAGATCCTTTGTAGAAAGGACTAAATTTATAGTATATTTATTATGAATTAAAAAATAAAATTCTAATTATATAACAATACGGTGAAAGGTAACCAACAATTTGCCGAAGTTCCCTCTTATCAAAGTTCCAAAGAACATATTGATTAAGGCAAAATTAACAAATCTTTAATGAAGAGATCAAGTTCCCTGGGCAAATAATAAGATTGAAAAAAAAGATAATCCTGAAGTCAAAACGGAACAAATTTGCATCTATTATCAATTTCCAATTATAAACTTAGATTCCCATCTAAAAACTGAGGCACACGGAGAGGTTTGTTAGGAATTAGTTTACAAAAAGACGCGTAAGAAAACCTAATGAAGTCTCTCTCTCACAAACGGGACTCAATTTGCATAATAAAAGGCCGGGACGTGCAGCTTAGGGAGAATAATTGAGTCCGTGGTCCCGCGCTGCTAATTACCGCCACCAAAAACGGGATTATTCCCTTCTTTGAGGGGAGCTCAACTAAGTGTGCGACCTTTAATTCGGACAGATTCGCCCGCGGTAATTATTCCAAAAATCTCCTCATCAAGCCGTTCAAAGTTTGGCCAGGCAATCCGGATTACCCGCCGCCTGGCGTGGATTTGTGGGAATGGGAAACGGTCGCCACCGGCAAAAATGGAACAGCACTTCCCTAGATACCGCCCTAGCAGGGACTTGTTCGGTCATGACCTGGTGGTGGGGATAGTTCGGACTTTTAGATTTATTTGATGTTTAAAACAACAAATATTTCCAAGTGCGATTAAATGGAAAATAAATATGACAAGTGTGTTGAAAAGGCTTCTTTTTTACTGAGTTCCAACCTAGGAACTTTGTGATATATCACCAAAACCTATAATATTATATCAACAGCGTCATATTACCCACATTTTACAATTAGAAATCTATAATTTAGGACTAGTTTAGCTTTGGGCGTGTGGGGACCACAATAAAACTGAACATGACTCCACGGCCAGCATGCGGTCTCTGCGAAATTGTCATCCTTTGTGGGATATTATAGAAGATGAATTTCCTCGATTGTTTTTCCATATTTGAAGGTAATCTTTTTATCAGTCGCCATATATGTTTATTTAAACTTTTACCCTAGCACGTGATACCTAATTCCAAAGCAGGCGAAAGGTTAAACCATATTCTGCTCCCATTTTGTTTTAGTGTTCTTTTTATTAGATTTGATAAAACTTTGAAAATGGATTGTCCAAATTGATTTATTAGAGATCCTTTATTTTATGAGTTTAACTGAGGCCATTATGCTGCTAAGCAACATGAAACGGTTGTAGAGCAGAGGGAAGGGTACTTGAACTGTCACCCCACAACCAGGTGGTCCAACACATTCCGCTTAGATGACAGGAATATTTATGATAACCTAAAAGAATCGGTAGGTACCAGAGATAATGACGCCCTGTGTGCTAAGTTTTAGAAGCAAATTTGACATCTTCAGTACTCAGAGATAATCTCATTTTATAATCAGGCGAGCTAGAAGCATCCCAAATCACTATGGTTTGTCACTTTAACGAACTAGGCAAGACCATTTGTACCTCACGAATTGAGGCCAGTTCAGACAAGCCTCCAAGTGGAAGTGTGAAAGGAACTGTTAGTCACTCCGCATGATCTATGTTTAATAAAGAGAATTGTCACTTGCGATGAGAAGTTGGTCTATAATCGTATTCCTAACACAAAGGAGTGGCTGAGCCCGGATCAACCCCCTGTATTTGTTGTAAAACATGGGAGCTCCAAGCATAAGTTGATGCTGTGCGTCTGGTAATATGTGGAAGGAATAATCCAATGCGAGTTTATTCCAAAAGATCAACCCTTCAACGCCAATCTGTATTCTGAAAAGCTGAAGAGTAGCAAATTGTTATGAAGCAAGAGGTATAGGGACTTTGTTGAACAGCACAAACGTGCATTTATACAATAGGATAACGCAACCCCCCGCGCATACTGCTCGACCGATACAAGAAAAACTCCGGTACCTGAAGAATTCGAACTGGCGCGTCAACCAGCATAGAGCCCGGACCTTGCACCGTCGGTTTATTATTTGTACCGGTCAATGTTCCTTCGCCGAGAGCATTCAATGACCAGAATTGTTTGGAAGCTGAGGTGAGGGAGTTCTTCGCCTTGAAGAACTGATGTCGCCGCGGGATCGAAGAACTGCAGGAAGATGGCTTACACGGTGCAACACGATGACCTTTGGTACTAGGTATAAAGTTAGGCATTATGGCAAAAAGTGTGACTAAGCAAAACTCTCAGTCCATCCTCTTCATAAAATAAAAAACATAGTAAATGGAAATCAACTGATCACGGCGAGGTTTGTGTGAAACCATTAATTTTTGGGTGTAAAAAATTACAGAAATAAATATTCTACGCCACAAGGAAAATAAAAGATCCCACAGCGTACATAATGTAGAGTGTTTTAAACGTGAGTCAGGCAGCCCGGCGAGTTATATGCTGAAAGATCAGGTACGTTGTGGGCAACAAAGCTCTGTTCTGCGGAATCTTATCTATCACCCAGCCTCCTCCAGACCACTCTGATCCTCACCTCTAGAAGCTCCAGTCCTTGAGGTCCTTATTCCCGCCCCGAATGTCATTACATTTCAGACTGCTCCAGTCTAATCAGTGGTCTCCTCGACAGCCGCCGCGCCAACATCAACGGCGGCCTCTCCTGTTCCACAAAAAGGAGCTTTAACATTCAAACCTCTAGTGTACTTCACAAACTCTATCATCGAGGCTCAAGAAGACTCGGTAAAATCGTTATTCTTAAACTACACTTCAGGAAAGACAATAGCACATTGAAATCTTAGGGAGGTTCTAAAACATGCTTCAGACTCATTATTGGAGGGCATAGAATTTGGCTCTAGAATTTGGGGTCCTCGGGAGCCTAATGCTGATGCACTGATCAACATGTCTCAATGTGCGCAATACTGGCGTTGGTGAAAAAGGTATAAGTTGTGCTGCTTTAGAGAACAGCACACAATTTATGTCGTTCAGAAGATGAGATATTTTTCGGAATTCTACCTCGGATATAGAACTTTCTCCGTTGCGTTAGCGTCAATTCCACGCCGTCTTGTGGATCATCTTTCTCAAGGGCCTCATCCTATGGCAGGCAAGATCGTCTTTGCCAGCATCAAAGCTCTGGGTTTAAAGACCGCGCTATCAACTGCCAGCTTTCTACAATCCTGAATATTGGCATCTTCAGCGGCAGATCATTGAGGATGAAGTCACTAAAGAAGATGTGTGGGCTCTCATGAACCCAAATATCTAGGAGGAATCTACGATGAACCTCAGTGTGCCATCGACGAATCACAGGCGATGCAAGCCTCTCAGGCGGCGGCCGGACGTGCAGGGCGGGGAAGGACATGCAGTTATCACGACACCGTGCATGTTAGTTGGTAAAACATTTCCAGGGCTGTAATTTTTCAAACTAATTTTGATTCGCGCGACATATGTTTGATATTTAGGGTGGAAAAGACGACATTGATACATTTGTTTCTCTAGATGGAATCAAAGTGAAATAGCTTTGGTATCTTAACTCCGATCTAGCGGTTCTTTTACCCAAGTTCGAAAGGTGCCAATAGATCAATTCGAACAAAACGATGACAATATTTGTCAATTCTATCTATTTTTAAGTTACGTAAGAGAAATATTTAGATGCATTTTAGATTTTACTTTGAAAAGTTGAAATTGCCGCTTATATAAAACTCAGCTCCGTTCTATGGTGAAGATACATTATGGGTGCAAGAGAAATTTCGTTGGTTTCCGTTCTGGGAATTTAAAGTAAGAATTCATCCGGCTCTGGTCGCCAACGTGCGATGGCACATAGGCCTCCGTGACATCACGGCACTTAACCCTCCACACAGCAGTTCGCAATCCTATGAAGAAGGTGAGCTACTCAAAAGACTTGAAGCTTGATCTCCAGGCAATATTTTTGTGAAACGAATCTGAAAAATAATCACTATAAATCGCTAAAGAAACCAAACCGGTTAATTGAAGATAACACACATTAATTTTCCCACATGGCTGCATTAGTGTCAATTCCAGGATTTGAAAATCTTCTGTGAGCTGGCGAGTCCACCACTTTCTTCCTGGATCTTGTTGCATACTTCACAGGTTCCATTGGTAAAATGGCGATAGGTAGAAACAGAACGATAACATTTATAGCCCGTGCTTCTCTTTGCTAGGTTCACTGGTTTGCTTGTTTTATTGCCATCTATCGATATAAGTTGCAACAATTCTTTCTGGCAATATATTCCTTTTATATGAATCATATTATCTTTACAGACCTTACTGCAATGATAAAAATTATTGAATCATAAAATATTATCTCTACAGACCTTACTGATATGATAAAAATTATTGAATGAGAGAACTTGCTCATACATCAGTGGTGAACCCTCTCAGCGGTTTCGCCAAAACAGCGGTTTTCTTGTTCGTGACCCAAAGTTCATGTATTCATTTGGCAATGTTTACAGCTGTGTGATGTGACAGATGTTGAAAAAGATGAGAGTTTCAAAGTAACTATTTAAAATAACAAATGAAATAGTACGGGGGTCGGTGGAAGGATGGTCTAAACCGTTGGTTTTCGACCGCTACGACCCGGGTTCGATTCCCGCATTGGGCACTTTTTTATGTTAAAAAAATGCTCCAATGCCCCCCGATTATTGCAAAAGTCCAACCCCACCAGCGAGTGCAAGTAACCAAACGGGGCTCTGGCACATTTGTAAGTGCAAAGTCAAACTGCTTTTCACATATGAAGACATGTGGTGTACTTACAGTAAAAGCAGTCGCCTACTTCTACCCACCATGATTATCATGGCCTGTACCACGTGTACTAGGGATAAGCAAAAAAAAAAATAGTAAAATAATTTTTGAAATTATTTGACTGAAATCCCCACGTAGAGAAGCATATTGCGATATCTATGACGGTATCCATATACGTCCTGTCTATATGGACAACAGATATACGTCCTGTCTATATGGACAACAGATATACGTCCTGTCTATATGGACAACAGATATACGTCCTGTCTATATGGACAACAGATATACGTCCTGTCTATATGGACAACAGATATACGTCCTGTCTATATGGACAACAGATATACGTCCTGTCTATATGGACAACAGATATACGTCCTGTCTACAGCAGATATACGTCCTGTCTATATGGACAACAGATATACGTCCTGTCTACAGCAGATATACGTCCTGTCTATATGGACAACAGATATACGTCCTGTCTATATGGACAACAGATATACGTCCTGTCTACAGCAGATATACGTCCTGTCTATATGGACAACAGATATACGTCCTGTCTACAGCAGATATACGTCCTGTCTATATGGACAACAGATATACGTCCTGTCTATATGGACAACAGATATACGTCCTGTCTACAGCAGATATACGTCCTGTCTACAGCAGATATACGTCCTGTCTATATGGACAACAGATATACGTCCTGTCTACAGCAGATATACGCCCTGTCTACAGCAGATATACGTACTGTCTACAGCAGATATACGTCCTGTCTATATGGACAACAGATATACGTCCTGTCTATATGGACAACAGATATACGTCCTGTCTACAGCAGATATACGTCCTGTCTATATGGACAACAGATATACGTCCTGTCTACAGCAGATATACGTCCTGTCTATATGGACAACAGATATACGTCCTGTCTATATGGACAACAGATATACGTCCTGTCTACAGCAGATATACGTCCTGTCTATATGGACAACAGATATACGTCCTGTCTACAGCAGATATACGTCCTGTCTATATGGACAACAGATATACGTCCTGTCTACAGCAGATATACGTCCTGTCTATATGGACAACAGATATACGTCCTGTCTACAGCAGATATACGCCCTGTCTACAGCAGATATACGTCCTGTCTACAGCAGATATACGTCCTGTCTATATGGACAACAGATATACGTCCTGTCTACAGCAGATATACGCCCTGTCTACAGCAGATATACGTACTGTCTACAGCAGATATACGTCCTGTCTATATGGACAACAGATATACGTCCTGTCTACAGCAGATATACGTCCTGTCTACAGCAGATATACGTCCTGTCTTACAACAGATATACGTCCTGTCTAGAGCAGATATACGTCCTGTCTACAGCAGATATACGTCCTGTCTACAGCAGATATACGTCCTGTCTTACAACAGATATACGTCCTGTCTACAGCAGATATACGTCCTGTCTACAGCAGATATACGTCCTGTCTAGAGCAGATATACGTCCTGTCTACAGCAGATATGCGTTCTGTCTACAGCAGATATACGTCCTGTCTACAGCAGATATACGTCCTGTCTACAGCAGATATACGTCCTGTCTACAGCAGATATACGTCCTGTCTACAGCAGATATACGTCCTGTCTACAGCAGATATACGTCCTGTCTACAGCAGATATACGTCCTGTCTACAGCAGATATACGTCCTTTCTACAGCAGATATACGTCCTTTCTACAGCAGATATACGTCCTGTCTACAGCAGATATATGTCCTGTCTACAGCAGATATACGTCCTGCCTACAGCAGATATATTTATACACCATATATATATATATTCACCATTTTAATTATGATTATTATAAATATTTATAAAGCAATATAATATAATGCGGCTTGTGATTGTAAAACGACATTTGAACGGAAAAATAGGTCCAGGGTAGCCTAGTGGACATGGCATCTGCCCGGTAAGCGGAACACTGTGGGTTCGATTCCCATCCCTGTACACTTTTATTTTCCGTTTATCATTGCTCTTCACAAATCATCCTTTAATACCTCATCCGTAAGGTTATAAATAATCGTTATTTCTCCTTAAAATAAATTTTGATTTTTCGTTGAAAAGAAACACATGCGGGATAAATGTCGTAGTATAAATATTGATTGTAAATTATTTTCATTATATTTTGATACATATGTTTGATATGTAGGTTGGGAAGTATACATTTTGTTTCTCTTAGATGGAATCAAAGTGAAATCGCTTTGGTATCTCTGAGATCTAGCGGCTCTTTTATCCGAGTTGGTAGATTATGTTTCCTGTTGTTACTATTGTCTGTATTTAACACCACACTGTCACATACCACTTTGTACGTTGGCACAAGCCATCTTAAGGGTGAGACATCGAAGGGAAGATTTTGGACCACATATCCCCTTTGAGGGAATAATTTTGTTTACCTATCCCTAGTACTCGTGGTACAGGCCATGATAATCATGGCGGGTAGAAGTAGGCGACTGCTTTTACTGTAAGTGCACCACATGTCTACACATGTGAAAAGCAGTTAGACTTTGCAATTACAAATGTGCCAGAGCCCCGTTTGGTTACTTGCACTCGCTGGTGGGGTTAGACTTTTGCAAGAATCGGGGGCCATCGGAGCATTTTTTAGAAAATCATAATAAGTGCCAAATGCGGAAATCGAACCCGGGTCGAAGCGGTCAAAAAGAAACGGTTTAGATCAGGGGTGGCGAACGTGCGGCCTTTTCTTGCCCAAGTTGTGGCCTTTTCATAAATTCAAAATTATAATTTTTGTTTCGCAGTTTTCAATTACTTTCATTATTTTATTGAAAATATCTAATGTCATATATTATATATATAATATTTATATATATATATTATATAAAAATGAAATTTTCTGTTTGAATTTAGATCATGTTGAGGATTATGGTATTGGAAATGCAGTCGTGGTTGGAATAATAATCTTGAAAATATAAAGTCTTGATCAGAGATTTCTTTATTTGAGCTAAGGAATATATATGAAAAACATAATTTGATAAAAGTGATGCCTGGCTTAAGGCGAGTAGAATAAGGAAAACAAAAGAAAATTTACATAATGTACAAAAGTTTTGAGCCGGCCATCGGGGAAGAGAAAATATCTTTATTTTACGGGGCTGCTAACCAAAATGAATGATTTTTGAGCCCCGATGGACGCATAAAGCGGAATATTATAGAATTTTATTCGATCAACTTCAATGCGTCATCGTCAATTTCGATATATAATAATGTCAGATAATGACACATTCAATGGAGACTTACCATATCATAGCAAAATACGTTGGTTATCAAGAGGACAAGTTTTGCTAAAAATATTCACCCTGCGTCAACAAATAATTAAAATTTTTGAAGAACAAAAGAAATATTGCGATTTATCAGATAAAGAATTTTGAAGAAATGCTGCCTTTTTATGTGACATGACAATGAAGCAAAATGAATTGAATTTAAACTTGCAGGGAAAAACTAAATATATATACGAAATGTGGCAAAAAATTCAAGCTTTTCGAAAAAAAATTTAATTCTTTAAATCTTTACTAGGTCGATTAGAAATTTCTTTTATACTTATACAAATAAAAGGAAACTTTTTCCAATCGTCATTATGTTTGTTATCTATATTCTCTTGTATGTATCCTTTATGTTCGAATCGTGTAACATTATATGTCTATCTTGTGAAGCCGGCACTTCTTTGTTTATTACTTTCTCTATTGCGGCCACTTCGTTTTGATCACTTAAGTCCAATGTGGTCCCGAGCTCTCTCTGAGCCTTCCTTCCCCACACCCACATGACTCGCTGATACCTTGTCCCTCTAGAGCAGGGGTGGCGAACGTGCGGCCTTTTCTTGCCCAAGTTGTGGCCTTTTCATAAATTCAAAATTATAATTTTTGTTTCGCAGTTTTAAATTACTTTCATTATTCTATTGAAAATATCTAATAGGAATGTCATATCTCTATATATATAAAAATGAATGTTTGTATGTTTGTCTGTTTGTTTGTTTGTTTGTATGTCCGGTATACAAATTCGCAGTAGTTCACTAATTCAAACCAAAATTTCCATACATAGGTAAAAAATAACGGGGATGACGATAGGCTATTTTAAAAAATATATAAATCAATTATTAAAACTATATATTCAAATTATTCTACTTAGCTCACGAGCAGCGCCCTCTAAAACACTCGGGCGCGCGCCGCCGGCAGGTCGCCTGAGCGTTCTAGACGAGAAGTTTTTCTTAATTACAATGCAAGTCCTTAACTATATTTACAGGTTTTCTAATTTATAACTATTTCACATATTTACATATATATTTTCATTTTCTGCTATAACTGATCTAATTCGCCGTTTAAAATAACTGCTCTTGCTATATTTGCTATGTTTTATTTTGCTATGTTTAATGTGTTTGAATACTACATTTAATCGTGTAAACCCGGGCGTTGCCCGGGTCATTCGTCTAGTATTATATAATATAGTGAATGTAAGTATTTAAATTTCTAAAAGTAATTCAAGTGTCGTGCTAAAAATGAAGTAATAACTATACCACTATATCGGCAGCGCGGTCAACACTAGTACTAAAACTAAACGTAACGTCCAAGTAACGTCGAGGCAACGTAATTGCCGGTGTGTAACTGTATCAACTTTACTAAATGGTTGTTTATTTTTTTAATAAGGTAAGTTGTAAGATAATACATATTACAAATATCGAACAATGTTTTCTATTGTATTGTAGTAAAATACGGGTAAATTAATTTTATATTTTAATAATCATTGCATAATTTAAAAATTTTTATCAGTTGAACAATTATTAATACAGGGTCCATTATGAAAGTAATGAGCATAATGTTATTGTGACGTGACGATAGATGGCAGCACGGTGAAACCATGGGAAATGTGGTGGAGGGATAGGCCCTTTCAATCTATCCGGTCGTCAGTTGAGTTCGAGCAGTGTGAGGGGAGATACATGCCTCCGCTTGAAGTGTGTTTTCAACTTTTGTAACATAGCGCGATGGAGCGTTCGCTTGAACAACGATACGCCATAAAGTTTTGCGTGAAGCTTGGAAAAAATGCAAATGAAACATTCCAGATGCTGCAAAAAGCCTTCAAGGACGATTGCATTTCAAGATCACAGTCTGGGAAGTGGCACAAGGCATTCAAGGAGGGCCGGGAGGAGGTCGCCGACGAACCCCGTTCAGGACGCCCAACAACGGCCAGAACTGACGAGGACGTGGATCGTGTGCTCGAAGTTTTGCGTACCGACCGTCGATTAAGCATCCAGAAAATTGCTGACACATTACACATGTCCACATTTGTGGTACATGGGATAGTGACCGAGGATCTGCAAATGCGTAAGGTCTGTGCGAAGCTTGTGCCGAAAGTGTTGATGCAAGACCAGAAAGAACTTAGAGTTTTGCGCTGTCAAGAATTGTTTAATTTGATTCAAAATGAACCGGACTTTCTGAACTCTGTAGTAACCGGAGACGAATCCTGGATGTTTGAATACGACCCAGAGTCGAAAAGGCAGAGCTGTGCATGGCACACAAAATCATCCCCACGCCCCAAGAAAGCGCGAATGAGCAAGTCGCGCATCAAAACGATTATCATTGTCTTCTTTGACATCCGAGGAATAGTCCATTGTGAGTTTGTACCGCAGGGACAAACTGTAAACTCAGGAGATTGAAACGCCGGATCTCACGCGTGAGGACTGACATTAAAGACTTGGTCAAGCTCCACCATGACAATGCCACCAGCCACACAGCCTTCATCATAACCAACTTCCTGGCCCGGAGCAACACCCCGTTGATCCCTGACCCCCCTTACAGTCCCGACTTAGCTCCATGTGACTTTTCTTTTTGTTTCCTAGACTCAAGAGAGAGATGAAAGGAAAACATTGGGAAACCGTGGAAAACATCCAACAGCATGTTACAACGTTCCTGAGAAGCATTCCTGTCGAGGAGTTTCAGGGTGCCTTTCAGGCGTGGCAAACGCGTCTCCGCAAGTGTATTGATGCAGGAGGAATGTATTTTGAAGAATATTGAACATTTGCACAAATTACGATCAATAAATGTATTTTGTCAGTAAATGCTCATTACTTTCATAATGGACCCTGTATAATTAATTTTCGGTGAAAGTAAACTTATGTAAAAAAAATGTGGATTTTGATTTCAGTCCATTTATCCCGTATTTTCAAAATACAATTTTATGTGCGGCATGGTCTTTTTATGTATAAATTTTCATATATCTTTTAATTTTAGAATCATGTTTAAAAAACAAAAAAGGACTCTAAAGGACGAGAATCGATTATTCAATGAAGAATGGGAATTGCAATACTTCTTAATTAGTTCCAAACGCTGCTCTTTTCCTGTTATTGCACCTTGTACGGAGAATCTGTATAAGACTTATGTCTTAATAAAGGCTTTGTGTGTGTGTGTATTAGTTCCAAAGATAAAATGGTTTGTTTGGTATGTAGTACAGTTATAACTACAATTGAAAAGTATAATGCTAATCAACATTACATGACTCATTCGAATCATAAATATGCAATTCTTGAAAGAGAAGCACGTAAAACTATATTACAACAACTTAAAAATGAAAATCTTCACCGGCAACAAACTTTCAATAAGTTCTTTCAACAAAATAATAATGCCACGGAAGAAACATACAAAGTAGCGAACATTCTTGGAAAACGGGAAAAACCATTTAGCGACGTTGAAATGATTAAAAAAAATGTATTGTTGGAAGTGGTCATATGCTTACATCCAGAAAAAGTAGATAAATACAAACAATTACCTCTTTCAAGAGGAACCATCCCCGAACGACAACACTAATTAGCTACAAATATAAAACAACAGTTCTGCAACACACACACAACAACACACACACACAACACAAAGAGATTATTAAAGAAGAAAATATATATTTCTCCATAGCATTGGATGAATCCACAGACAATACCGATTCAGCACAGGTTCTATTTTTTATTCGAGCTATTACTGAGGATTTTCGATGTTTTGAAGAGTTGCTTGCATTAGGAACACTTTCAGGCAGGACACGAGGAATAGACATCTTGGAGAACTTCAAAATAAAAATTTGCGAAGCAGGGTTAAATATAAATAATTTAGTAAGTGTGTGTACCGATGGTGCACCAGCCATGGTAGGAAAGCGAGAAGGTTTCATTTCGTTATTAAAAAAAGAATATGCTAATTTAGAAAACTTGATTTCTATTCGTTGTTTTTTGCACAAACAAAACCTATGTGCTAAGTCGGCTAGTTTGAACGATACTTTAGAAAATATTATTGGTATTGTAAATTTTATTCGATCAAATTCAATGCGTCATCGTCAATTTCGAGATATAATAATGTCAGATAATGACACATTCAATGGAGACTTACCATATCATAGCAAAATACGTTGGTTATCAAGAGGACAAGTTTTGCTAAAAATATTAACCCTGCGTCAACAAATAAATAAATTTTCTGAAGAACAAGAGAAATAATGCGATTTATCAGATAAAGAATTTTGTAGAAATGCTGCCTTTTTATGTGACATGACAATGAAGCAAAATAAAATGAATTGAATTTAAACTTGCAGGGAAAAACTAAATATATATACGAAATGTTGCAAAAAATTCAAGCTTTTCGAAAAAAAACTTTTATTCTTTAAATCTTTACTAGGTGTGTCGATTAGAAATTTCTAAAGAACATTTCCCACAGTTATCCGAAATTATGATTGAGCAAAATTATTCCCCTCAAAATTTGGATTAGTATGTTTCTGTTCTGGATATATTAATTGAAGAATATAATAAAAGGTTCTCAGATTTTGAAAAACATGTTCTCACACTTAAATTAACTTTCGAACCACACCTTGTTGATATCGACGTAGCGCCCAAAGAATATCAAATGAAATTATTTTAGATAGGAGAAGATAATATCTTTAAATCACAATTCGATTCAAAAAAAGATCCTATTGAAATATGGAAGACTGCAGGTATTTATCCTCGTCTGAGACAACACGCACGAAGAATTCTTTCATGTTTTGGAAGTACATATTGCTGCGAGGCAACATTTTCATACATGACTCAAATTAAAACCCGCCTAAGAAGTCAAATAAGTGATGTTCATTTGGAAGATCAACTTAAATTACGTACCACGTCAATTGAACAAAATATTTCATTTTGTCATCCAATAAACAACCACAGAAATCCCATTAAATTTTCTGGATTGTAAAATTATATTTCAAATTTTTGGAATTTATTAATTGTATGTCATTTTGAAAAAATAAACTATTTAATTGCAAAGAAAATTATGAATTTTAATCTTGTATATAAATCCCTTAAATTAAATCGTACATATATATATGGATGCGGCCTTCTCAAAAATGGTAAAATGAAAATTGGCCTTCTAATATAAAAAGGTTCGCCACCCCTGGTTTAGACCATCCTTGCACCGACCCCTTCTAGGTAATAAATAAAGTGTTTTATTAGAAGGTATTTGTTTTATTTTTTATTCATTTATCTTTGTGTTCAATGATGAAAACTCGTTCTCAGTAACGAAACCTAACATAGGGGATAAAAGAGCAAGATTGGTGAACAGCATTCTGGTGTGGCAATATTCAGGTAGATCCAACTCCTTCTTTAATTTCGCACTTTGTTGAGGGCCTGGCGGAGCTCAGTAAACACAAGTGAGCCAACAACGGCGGACAATAAACACGGGACTTCAATCCAAGTATCTGCAAGTGAGACAATCGTCTTGATTATGAAGCCGCCATAAGCCAGGGAGGTTTGCTGTCAAAGATATTTTCGCGTCTGACACACCTCGGGGAGTTTTTCCGCCTGCCATCCCCACTCTGATTGGTCCGCCCTCCAATCGATGCTTTTTGCCAGCCCGCGGCCTTTTTCGATCAGACGCCAATTAATGTGTTAATTGGGTCTAATTAGGGAATTAATTAGCAAGACGAATTGCGAGTTAAGTGGCGACAAAAACAGAACAGACATTAAAAATGTACCAGCGGCGTGATTAAGACCGATTAATTAGAAGAACTCATTACTGGCTGATTTATTCTCTCGGCTGCTTTTTTATTACGCTAAAATCTGCTCGTTTTTCTACAGCGGTTATAATTGATTTTGATGATTGTTTTAATTAGGCAATCCGGATAACTGGCGTCAACTAATTAAAGGATTTCTGCGTGTGAGGTCTCGGGCAAAAAATGGCTTTAATTAACACCACAGACATTGGAACCTCGCAGTTTACCTGGCACTTAGTGGCTGGATGTGGTTGTAATAGATAACACAGAAGAAATAAAATAGAGAACACTCAAATAAATATTTACATTTCACATTAAAATTGATATTCAAAAAAATAGATAAACATCTTCTATAAAAACCTGCCTTCTATACTTGAAAGAATTCAAAATGAATATGTAAGCAGAGGTGACATTTCTCTACAAAATTATCTAAATACGGTTTACTTACAAATTTATTCCAATTCTCTGATAGACTTATACACAAAACCTTTATTAAGACCACCGGTCTTATACAGATTCACCACATGGAGGAAGCAGTGATAGAGCTCCTATACTCCAGGCAGCACAGAACCCAACAACAGCCTCCAGGTCCGACGCATGTCTAGTGGCCATCTAGACTTATACCTCCATATCGACAAATGACACGACAAACCTAAACATTTAGAGGCTTTCAGTCAACTGAAAAAATGTTTTGTATTCGTTTAGAGAACTCATCGCCTACTCATTGGACAAACGTGGCCATGTTTTTACATAGATGGTTCGAAAGTGATGCGATACGTTTATCTTTGTTTTTGTCTGTTGATCTCCCTGGAATACACGTGTGCCCACTCCCATTAACTCTGGAATGGAAGATAAGAAATATTTTTATGGAATTTACCAAGTCCTTCATTAATTTCTGTTTTTTCATTGTTTATTTACATTCCTATTTTGTGCATTTAAAGTGGAAATTATGATAAAGGAATCAGGACAGTCCCAAACCGAAATAGCAAAAAAAAAAGGTAAAATGTTGAGAAGTTGAAGAAACGGAATCTGTGCTCATAACACCTTCTTTAGCTAGCCGTTAGTTTACAATGAAGAATAAAGACAATTAGCTACATTCTCAAAAGTAAAAGCAAAATAATTTACATAAAGTTAAAACTGAACCTCAGAAATTTTATAAGAAATGTTATGTCCACTTAAACCATTAGTAAAAGGCATCATTGAAGCAGTTTCTATGGCAGAGGTTTGTGTCCTACTCACTCCGAAGTCCTTTGTCCCGGGACAAGAAAGACCTGTCTTAGCATTAAACTAACTGGACAGAACGTCTAGGAGTGTCTATAGTTCTCAGCCAGGGTGGCTCCTCCGAGTTGTCGACCCGGGCTGGAGAAGGAAATCCTAAAACTCTCCAAACCCACTCGAATATTTGTATTGCTATTTGGTGGAAAAAGCTTACCTCTCTCCTGATAATTTAGCGGAGGCGAGGCTAAAATTGCGGCATATTTCGAGGAACATTTCATTCAGAAGAATGCTAATGTATAGAGCTCGAGTAATACACCAATCCCTGGGAGATGCTGGCAGAGGCCAAATTGCCATTCTCCAGACCTGAACACTCTAGTTGTGGAAATGTTCCGCTACAGTCGCCCCACTCAAGTTGTCAACAGCAGGAAAGGCCTGGAAGAGCCCTGCCGCTATTTTTCTCACTTACCTTGAAGTGAGCGTCAGCTGAGAAGTGGGACATTTCTAGGCTTGGATTATAGCGAGCCGGGTTCAAATCTAGGTGGGTGCTTTTTTTATTGCCACAACTTCTTTATTTACGCCCTATTTTAAAATAATTCAAAGTATGTATTTATTCACATTTGTGAATCATTTAAAACATGTAATATGTTTTAAATATAAAAATTAATATTTTAAAAATATATTTTCAAAGTTTCCCCAAAAATATAAATAAAAGCATGTTATATATATATATATATAATGTCTTTTTGGCTGGTTTAAAAATTAAAATATGAAGGTCATATAAAACATATAACATCGGTATCAGCAGTCATTAAATTTAATAAAACTGACAGCTCACATAAGCATTTTAGACGGCAGAGCGCCATCCAGTGGAAATAAAATCAACTAAACGTTGATTTAACTTGTTCTGTGATATTTGGCCAACCTATAATTTGTAATTGTTTTCTTGGCAGTTCTCTCCGACGTCAAAAACTCCTCGGCCAACAGATAAACGCTAAACTCCTGAAATTTTAAATCAGTTTTAGTTATTTCTGAATATTCATTCAGTAGAGAGCACAATTTTAAATTAGTTAGTAGCTTTGTATATAATGAATGAAAACATAAAGACACGAATGTTTCTTTCATACATATATAAAATTTCTACTGTCCTTACTGCGATGTCAACATATTGGGAGGGCTTGGCTCATCAGTGGTGAACCCTCCCAGCGGTTTCGTCGATTTAATCTACCAGACAGCTTCTTTCGAGCTGTATTGGATCATTCTGCCCATATTGGCGACCACTAGGGGGGTTCACCACTGATGAGCCAAGCCCTCCTAATATTTTTTCATCGCAGTATGGACAGCAGAAATTTGATTTTTATATGAAAGAAACATTCGCGTTTTAATGTTTTCATTTTCTATATCTACATATAGCCCGTTATTGCTTTATATTAGTAGCTTTGTATGTTTGTATGTAGATACCAAGTTACCTTCCAAAGGTTCAAGCTATTTTTTTATATTTCTTATATAAAAGGTATAAAAGTACTACACATGTTATCCTTAATTTTAATTTATTTGTAGTTTGTTTAAAAAATGTGAATTTCTTTATGCGATGGGGCTGTTGCATTCTCCCGGTGATTAGCTTTCTTCAGCGTCGCAGCACAATGGGTGGTCCATGCGCAGTTCATTCCATTCCTGGCACTGTACTTGTGAGCAATCCCAGATTTTTCCGTCACACGAGGGGCCAATTTCCATACTGCCATGGCTCTCTCTGGCCAAATCATTGTTCACCTTAAATCGGCAGCTGATTGGTTCATCAAAATGAATCCATAAACTAAAGAGCCCCATCGTTCTACTCTTCACGCCATTATTTTCAAACCTTGGTTTATGTTCTCTTTTAGATTCATCTTCCCCTCGCTTAATTGGTGTGTTTGTGATTCCTAAAATCCAATTAAAACCAGAGATACGTCGCGATAATAATAATAGCTTGTACCAATTGTGTCTTAAAACAGTTTTTTAAAATATTTTTCCTTCCTATTTAAAGCCTGTTCCTTCCTGAGTCGCCTGTGTATCCAGTGACCTGACGCCAGCCCACAGTACTGGTCCTGCCGCTGCATCAGGCCTCTCGTGCGGGAGGCCTTCACCATCATCCCTCCTGACCTGCAGGGCTGGGTCTTCGGTCATGGCCTGGAGGACGACGTCATCCAGGCGTCTGCCAAGACATGTCCATATAGGTTCTATCTCAACATTGAACTGAGAGTCCTTGTGTGGAGGAGGACAAGATGGAAGAGCCTCCCTCCCCGAGAACAGCTGTAAATATCATTCCTAATATTCTTTCTCTTTTACTATTTAGCCATTCACAATTGCCAACAACATATATTTTTTTTAATTGAATTTCAAATCTAGCCCATGACACCTAACGACCGAAGCTATGCTGGAGTTTTCGCTTTTTTATCCTATTATATCCTTCTATTTATTTATTATGTACTAGCAGAGTGACCCGGGGTACGCCCGGGATTTACCCGAGTGCTTATCTGCCCTAGTGAATATATATTTGGTTAGAGCATTCCTAGCTAAGTAGAATAATTTGAATATATAGTTTTAATATTTAATTTATATATAATTTAAAATAGCCTATCGTTTTCCTCGTATATATATATATATATATATATATATTTTTTTTACCTATGATTGGAAATTTTGGTACTGTAAAAAAAAAACTTTGCTTCAATAATATAAAAAAAAACACACACAGGCTAAGTTTCGAACCAAGGTTGTGGAAATACGAAGCCGTACACCGAACCATTAAGCTACGCTTGGCATCATAAATATTCGCATGTAAAGCTATTTCAGGCCTTACATATTTCTAACGACCTTTTTGAAATAGGTTTTTGAAACATGGAAATTATAATACTTTAAATAAATAGAAATAGAGGGAACACAAATAAAACATACCAAATATTTCGAATTCGAGCAGTTATTTTAAACGGCGAATTAGATAAGTTATATCTAAAAATCAAAATATATAAATATTCAAATCAAACGAGCGTCTATAAATATTTCGATTTAGATCAAGTATTCTAAACGTATGTGTTATTAAGCGAACTATTATTAATAAAATATTGAGAAGATTTAGATTTTAAACGTATTTATAACTTTTTAGTACTTGATAGAGGGCGCTGTTCGTGAGCTAAGTAGAATAATTTGAATATATAGTTTTAATAATTGATTTATATATTTTTTAAAATAGCCTATCGTCTTCCCCGTATTTCTTTACCTATGTATGGAAATTTTGGTTTGAATTAGTGAACTACTGCGAATTTGTATACCGGACATACAAACAAACAAACATACAAACATTGATTTTCAAAAACAAACCTCTCATGCTTAAATCAACAAATACATTAAAAAATAAAATTTCTTAATGGTATTATATATACGTATATAAAGAGCCAATGATATATAAAAGGGAACCGATTCATTGTCTGATAAGGTGAGCTACACGGCAGAAGAATGAAAATGAATAATCCCCGAATTATTGAAACGAAAATATATAAATTTTCTATAAAAAGTTACCAAAAAAGGTGGCAAGTAATATAAGCTTTTACTACTGTTAAAAATACCCATTTTGGGCAGGATAAAGCAAAGAGAATGTAGTTATATATTCATTTTAAATAAAAATAAAGAATCTTTCTAACTACCATTACAACTTGGTCTTTATTAAAAGCTAATAACGAGCGAACTTTGGAGTCAATAAACGGCTCCACTGGGATTTTGATCGCTGAATGGGATAAATAAGAGGTAGGTTATAGGTACGGTTTATTTACATATTTACAGTTTAAAATGGTTATGTTATTCTGTGTTTTGAGAATAGAGCAATACATAAATAGATTTTTGAATGAAATTTTTATCCAATATATGCATTTTAAATTTATTTAAACTTATTCTATTTTGGCTTATCTTAAAAAACGATTTTAAAAACACAGGTTGATTAGAAAAATACTATTAAAGGCGTGTACAGATTGAAAAATACTATCAGTAAATATGTACATATATAAAACTTGTTAAACTGAATCCAGTCATCACCAGGGTGTGGTCCAGCAAAACCCAGATGTTCAGCAGTTTCAGAGGGCCATATATTGTGTCGGTATTTCGATCTTCCTGTCTATGCTATTGATTTCTTGTGAGACCAGCGTCTTCAGTATTAATCTTTGGTATTTATTGGTTATTTGGTTGCAGGGACATCTTCATAATCAAAGCTATGGCCGGTTTCTTTCATACATTTAAAAAATAAGGGATTTGTGTGTTATCTCTATTTCTGGTATTTCGTTGATGTTCCGCCATACACATCGTTGAATCGACCTATTTCCCCTACGTCTGTGACATTTGACCGAATATATTGTTTGCTTTAAGGGTTCTGTGTTGTCTTTCATTCTTTTGGTTACTGGATTTCTAAGCCCTTGAATTAGGTTCATCGGATTGGAAAATAGGTCTTTTTTTAAGGTAAGCAAAAATATATAAGCTTAAAGACATTAAATACAATTAAATACATTTTTGACTAATGACAAAGTTTTTTCATGTGATCTACAAGAATTTGTAAATTAAGTTTACCGTGATTGATAAAGAGGGAGCAATCTCTTGAAATATTTTGAGAAAAAATTGGGTTTTTTTTCTTTACAGATCCAGGTATGCCCTTTTATATAAACTTAAATACATTAAACAGAATAAAAATATAATCATTTTACCAACTGTAATTATGTAAATATAGAACTCTTATAAATATTGTACCTAGAATCTACGTTTTATTTGTCTCAGCAATCAAGAAATAAGACGAAGAAGTGTTTATTCGCTTTAAATCTCGTTCGTCTTTTAGCTTTTACCGAAGCTATGATTGCTAGTCCAAGCTTCAATATGTTAGTCGAATACACTGGCCACAAAAATTACATCTCCTATGAACATTTTAGAACATTTTCAGAAAATGTTCATACCTAATAAAAACATTAAGGCATGTAAATGGCCAGTTTTCTGAAACCGTAACTAGAATATAAGTTTTTAAATATAGCCTTATTTATTCATATAATATATTTAAATATCTTGCAATACGTCATTAATTAAAGTTATTTTTCAGTTTCTTAATATCTCTTCAATCTGTTGAATTCTGTTTTTATAATCTTCAGAAATTCAGAAGTGAAATGTTACTGGTCGGCGTATAATTAGGTTCGACAAAATAGCTATAAATATTTTAAAATATCTTTCATTTCACAAAGCATCAGATTTACTCACATATTCCCATGAATGAATGAGAAAGACATTTCTAAATTCAGGAAAAAATATCCATTATTTCACATAAGAAACTAGATGAATGATGATTCAATCAACTCGAGGATTTTGCCCGGGTGCAGTTTTGCCAAAGTGATTATAGAATGAAAAACTCTCAATATATTTTAAACGTAAAGAATATGCCTCGCCTTATATGCCAAATGTACCTGAAATGCCATCTTTTGAATATATCATTCAATTTAAGTATACGGACAAAATTTCCAAAGAATCCTTTAAGATAAATGGTTATAGACTTCACAACCATTTAAGTTTCAAATTAATCAGTTGTGGTGAGGTAAACAATGTTGTCCACATTGTATCCAGTTTTAACCGGTGCTTGCAATGATTATTTATGAGTGATATGGGATCATTTAATATTGTTCTCTTCATTTCTTCATTCTTATTTTCCTACAGGCCTTCACCGACATAGATTGATTGGACATATAGCCAGCATCAGGTTTAGAATGCCAATATATGTCTTATTTTTTCTTATCTCCACCCAAATCACACTAAGGTATCAAGCTTGTAAAGCTTGATACTTTGATGGTGTCTGCCGGGGAAATGTAGAGCTCATCAATGGATGAGCCAATATATGTAGAGAATAGAAACAAGAATGAAAAAAACATAAATACGGTAATAAAACCAAATATTCACTCATATCTAAGCCTTCAATCTGGGCAGCCCTCTCTGCCATTTCAGTGCCATAGCAACAACTAAATCAGAAAGATTGATTCTAGAGAGCCTCCTATATGACGACAATAAAGAGCATCAACAGACTAAATACCAGAACAGTGTTATCTTACATCTTTCGGAATATTGCAGACACATCTTTACAATTGTGTTTCACTCTAGCTTTAATTATTGTTCTATCGAAACCTCGCGTTTTTGTTATTCAACAAATTCATCGCGAACGGTTTTTATTCTTTTTGTAATATTTTATAGAAATTTTATATGTTTGGTAATAATATGGAAAAGGAGATTAAACTCGAAAACGACCAGTCTTCTAAATACTATCATAGAACATTATTGTTTTTCTGTGTAGAACCTATTCCTGATACTTGTCCGCGGTGGATTCACTCGGTATAAAGTCTTTCTTTCCTTTAAGAAAACTACGAAAAGTTTTATTGAAAATGTTAATTTATTCAGCTGACATAACTAATGCCATCTGAGAAGAGAGTAAGGCGTGAGATTGCTATAACTTTTGTAGGAATTAACGGTGAATAAATGACATCACATTTTTTCAGATTTATCCTGATGTTCCTGCTATCGTTCTACGGAGAAAGCCTGAAATAAATATATCAAAATGTAAAACGGCACATCTTGGATAGAAAGATATATTGGATTTGTTGCATGATATTTCGACGGTCAGAACGTTCTCCTTTTTCAAGGAAAGTTTCAACAAATTAAATTATTGAAGATTTTAATTCACCATGAAGGTGAAATAGTTTTTAATTCAGGGAGTAGTGCTTTTTTCTAGTTCTTAAAAAGCTCTTCACGATAAAGGATGTATTTAGAGAGAGGAAGGCAATCTTGTCGCAGAGTGCTCGGCTCACACACACTATTGGAGAACTTCAAATTGACAAACTGGGGAGAGTTCAATACAAGGATTTCTTTGTAAATATTAGTCATAAATGGCCCAATCTACGGAGAAAGTCTTTTTTATCTGATTGATCAATCAGACTGCGACGGAAAAAATCTTTCTCTCTCTCTCGATTCAATTAATCTTCAGAGAAATAAAATCCCCTCTTTTTATTTAATACTGAAGATTTATTCTATCTTCGAGAATTCAAGCATTTTTTAATAGAACTCAAGAATACCTCATTAAAAATTGATGGCAAAGATTTGAGAGAGGAATGGGGTAAACAAGCTAATTAAATTTGATTTTTAAAAAAAGAATTAAAAAAAAAACAAGTTTTATTTATTTAGAGTTTAAATATTAAAATCTAATTATTAGAGCAGGGAGGGAGGCAGGGAGCCAGCCATTAGGCCCGGCGGGGCGGACATAAAACCTTGCCTATTATACAGTTAGGCAGTTCCATCAACACCACCCTCCTGATCAGACCTGGATTAAGGAATTTCACGCAACGCTAACTCCTCCATCTTCTTCCCCCGAGACTCGCACGCTTTACCGCTTTGCTGCTTTTTTTGTGGATTTTTTGGTGTGTTGCTGAGGTTATTAGCGAAGGTGTTCGGATGAGCGCTCATCCTATCGCTTGTCCACCATGTTGTCTAATAGACCTCCTCCTCCCCGTTATTCTCCGGGGATCCTGAGACAGCAGCCACCTGGCTGGTTTATGTCCACGTGGGGGGAATTACCTGACTTAACAACTTCTACTTACTCTCAGCCTATTCATTTATTAACGCCCTGACTTGTCTGAACTCTCTCAATACAAATATTCAACTTCCAGCTATGTCATAAGGTGTCCACTCTAGAAGTTCAATTCTACCAGGCGGTATTCGATAAGGTTTTGTTAGATGAAGTTCAATTCAGTTCTACGCATATTTTAGGAGACTACCCTCAAGTTCGGATAATTTGATTCCCTCATTTATTTGAATAACAATAGAGTAGGCAAGCCTGTATATATGTAGCAATAAAATGGACACACACACAACACAATAAATAAATCAAATTATTAACCTGAAAATCAGTAATTATTTTCTGTTTAATAAGTTTTTTTTTTTTAATTTAAGGTTTTTTTATTGCAAGTCCCTAACCTTTATAATTTGAAGCTGTTACAAATGTGGTCACGCTATCTAATATGTTTACAGTGAAACTAAAAGTTAAAAGATTCAAAGACAGAGTTGTGTGAGTGGAACTCTATAAACTAGGTATTAACAGAATCTATTGCGTTTAATATAAGAGACATTACTAGATATCAATCCTCTTGGATCAGTACAGATAATACCGTTACTATGGCTGTAGTCTTGAAAATCTGGGGGCACTTGAGTGAAAGATGAGTAGAATCCTGAACGTTACATCCACAGCTTGGATCAGTACAGATAATATCGTTACTATGGCTGTAGTCTTGAAAATCTGGGGGCACTTGAGTGAAAGATGAGTAGAATCCTGAACGTTACATCCACAGCTTGGATCAGTACAGATAATATCGTTACTATGGCTGTAGTCTTGAAAATCTGGGGGCACTTGAGTGAAAGATGAGTGGAATCCTGAACGTTACATCCACAGCTTGGATCAGTACAGATAATATCGTTACTATGGCAGTAGTCTTGAAAATCTGGGGGCACTTGAGTGAAAGATGAGTAGAATCCTGAACGTTACATCCACAGCTTGGATCCTCCACTGCACGAATTCTTTCCAGAAAACTCTTTACCATGATTACTGTAAAAACCTAAATAATTGCAATCAGTAATTTAAGGAAGAAAAAAATTTTTGCAACAAGTTTCTTTTATTCTGCAATTTGGCAAGCTTTCAGGCGTTAGCCTATCATCAGGCCGATTTCGCAAATATATATTAAAAATAATACAAAATCTAAACTATATATAGGCGTAGAACTGATCTTACCGGAAATAAACAAATTGTAATAAAATATATCGTATACACCGATACATGCAAATGTGCCGAAAACTTTAAAATAAAATAAAAAATAAAAAATTTTTAAAACAAATTTAAAACTATGAAATTTGAGATACGCTAAGATTACATAAAAAGGACTAAATTAAGATTTGGAAATTACAATAAGACAAAAACCGACTATGAATTTATACAACTAATTTAGCTATGGGATATATGAAGGTACTGCTGTGGTATATCGATCCTTCTGTTAATGCTCTTTTTATCGTTCGAAACCAAGGATTCCAGTATAAGTCTATTATGTTTGGAGAATATATTTCGGAAGTAACACTTGACTTCCTGTAGGTTGAAATGGTGGCCAGTAGAATCCTCATGTTGATAAATAAAAGATCTGCTATCTCGGTTCTTTACGTTCCTAATATGCTCTTTAACTCTGGTACCAACAGTTCGGCTGGTTTCCCCCACGTAAGAAGCGGTACATTGTTGGCAAGATAATGAATAAACCGCATTTTGCTGGTCACTCGGTTCTGTCTTAACCTGAGATTTCGTGATTGGATGTCTGACCAATTGGCCGATGGATCGAGAGCCTACAAAAACAGGCCTAATCCCAAATTTCCTCAAAACATCTGCTAGCCTTTGATTAGTAGGGGAATACTGCAAATAGCAATTAGATCGATATACCTGCCGGTTTCGGGGAAGGAACCCTTTATAAGTGTGTTTCATCACAAATGAGGCTGGGAATCCATATCTCTGGAGGTTTCGGATGATGTTGCTCTTTTCAATCTTTCTGAAGCCTGGAAGGGAGCAATGCGTGATAATTCTTTTTGTCAATGTTTCGACTATGGAAATCTTGTGACTTATCGGGCCAAATGAGTTGAAATTGAGGTATGACGGCTCTATTCCTTTCTTATAATAAACGGTCGAATGGAATTTGTGTTCGGTTCTGAGGATGAGTATGTCCAAATAGGCAAGGCGGCCTCCAAATCTTAATTTAGTCCTTTTTATGTAATCTTAGCGTATCTCAAATTTCATAGTTTTAAATTTGTTTTAAAAAATTTTTTATTTTTTATTTTATTTTAAAGTTTTCGGCACATTTGCATGTATCGGTATATACGATATATTTGATTACAATTTGTTTATTTCCGGTAAGATCAGTTCTACCCCTATATATAGTTTAGATTTTGTATTATTTTTAAAATATATTTGCGAAATCGGCCTGATGATAGGCTAACGCCTGAAAGCTTGCCAAATTGCAGAATAAAAGAAACTTGTTGCAAAAAAAATTTTCTTCCTTAAATGATTACTGTATGTTGCCAAAATTAGGGCAAAAAATTGGAATACCTTGTTTTAAGAACTTCTAAATGTATCATTTGTATTATTCAAAAGGAACACACGACATTCTTAAGTCTATATAAGATTTCATTATAAAAGCCCAGCCCAAGCTCATGCAACCTTTAGATCTGTTGCAACAAGTTATCTTATATGGAAACTAAATATTATTTTCTTCCGCCTACAATTTTTCCCAAATAATAACATAGCTATTGTTCCCCTCAAAATAAATATATTCATAAAAAAAATTTTGGGAAGTGCAATAGTGCGGTGTTCTCAGAAGAGACTTAAATGATGCGGGGGGGGGGGGGGGGTGTGCTTAGTCCAATCACGTTGAAGGGCAGACCTTATGTACGAAATTTTGTGATGTAAGAAGTTTAATTGCATAATCGCTAAGTCTCACAACATATGCAATGTCATCTTAATCTCTATTTACATACAATGCATACAAAACATACTTGCAATTACTCAAAATTAAAGACGAATCGCAATGTTAAATTTTTACTGATCACGCAAATTGTAAATAATCTTTTTAAAGTAAGTTTATATTGTATATATCATTTTGATTCTTCACAGTATAATTGGGAAGTAACGTGCTGATTGAAGAAAAAAAATCTGATTTTAATCTGAACTAAGCTTTATATTATGATATATTAGCGCGCCATATTACAATTACAATTACAATTACAATTACAATTATTTTATTTCCAAAGCGCTATATCCCGCAAGGGATACTTGCGCCAAACAAGGAGAGAAGTTTGTTTACATAGGTTATTTACATTATTCAACGAATAAAAACATTAGAAATTCAGATTTTGTAGAAATTTTAGAATGTATTTACAAAATGAATTGAACTTTAGATATGATTTTTTATCGGAAATCAAATCGTTTAAATTATAAACAACTAGTTCATTCTTCATTCTATAATCTTGAAATGCTGGGCAATCGATCAGTAGATGTCTTGAGGTTTGTTCCTCCATACCACAAAAGCAACTTGAATCCTCCACTGCCTTTATTTTATTTAGAAAACTTTTGAAATTTCCGTGGTTTGTAACAAATTGAGTATTATAAAAATTTGGACGAAAGTATTTAGGGATTTCTTGGGGAAAAAAGCTTAAGAAAGTATTATTTGCTTCGTTTTTCAGAACATTCATTCTTGATTTGAGAAAGGTATCTATAATTCCTGGAATAAATGGGTCATAAATTTGTTGATCATCTGGGGATAAGTTTCTCAGATCAGATATCATGATTCTGGATTCGATAAAGTCTGAGATCAGAGGAATGTTGGCCAAGCTATGAACACAGCTATATGATGTGGATTTATAGGCTTGTATACACCATGTCAGTATTTGATATTGGGTTGAATTTAGTTTTTGTAAACATTTTTTATTTAAATATTTGAACCAAATTTCGGCTCCATATGTAAGTATTGGTCTGAAAATGGATTTATATAAAGTTAGCCTTTTCTGGGTGCTTAGACCCCAAGATTTCCCGCAAATTGAGAAGAGATAATTTTTAAAACGTTTTGTACGATTTACTATTTCTTCTATGTGGTATGCAAAATTTATTTTGTTTCTTCTTCTGTGATTTGCAATTATTATTCCTAAAATTTTGGTCTTCAGAGTTGGTATGATTATTTCATTATTAAATTTGATTGGGATTTTTTCTTTGTTATGTAAATAAAGTATATTAGTTTTTTCTAGACTTATTTCAAGTTTGTTACTCTTACACCATACATCAATCGTATTTAATGCCTTTTCTATAACTAATTTCAGGTCTTTGCAATTGTTGTGCCAACATATAATTGATACATCATCCGCATAACATACCACTTCACTATTAGGAACTTGATATTTGATCAAAAGATCGTTTAGTAATATTATCCATAGTAGTGGAGATAGCGGGCCACCCTGCGGACATCCCTTTGTAATTTGTTTATTTATTGTTAAGTTCTCATATGTAAATTTCGTTTTCCTCAATTTGAAATATGATTGAATAGTCCTTATTAAACTTTCCGGCAAGTTATCTTCATCTATTATTTTTAAGATCGCAGGCCACCATGCATTATCAAAGGCTCCCGCAATATCTATTGTGACCAGAGCTGTCAGTTCTTTGGTTTTGTGTTCCATTATTATATCTATTATATTACCCAAGGCTGTAATAGTAGATTTTGACTTGATGAATCCATGCTGTTTGGGACTTAATAAATTGTTTTGCATGTAATATTCATAAATTTTCTTTTTAATAACTTTTTCGTAGATCTTAGACAGATTAGATGTTAACGAAATAGGTCGATAGCTTTTTATTGATTCGACGTTAGATTTGTTTGGTTTCATTAGAATTTTTAAAACTGTCGTTTTCCATTCCCTTGGAAAATATCCCATCTGAATACATTTATTCAATAACGAATGTAGCACAGGAAGTATCAGAGTCTTTGCGCATTTTATCATGTTATTACTGATATTATCTTGACCTGGTGACTTTTTAACATTGCTATTGTCAATTAGATATTCTATTTCTTCGGTATCAATATGGATAGCGCTTGAATTCCTTAGAAAAGGTTCGTAACTTCTAACCAATTCTTGTTGATGGTTGTCTTGATCAATTTTGTCATCTGCAATTAATACATTTATTATGTCTGTAATGCGTTTTTCTTTTTCTGATTCTTGATTGTTGTCTATTATGGGAAGTCCTTTTTGCTTGTTTGAGGATTTGAGCTTTTTGAAAATTTTATATGCGTTACCAAAAGGATCATTTGATTCATTTTCTTCGATGAAAATTTTCAAACTATTTCTCTTTGCTTTCTTTATCATATTATTAAATTTGTTTCTGACTTGTTTAAATCTTGTTGCATCGATAGTCTTACTGTGATAAAATAAGTTTCTTACATAATGAAAATGTGTTTTCATTTGTTCAAGTTCTTTATTCCACCACTTTATACCTGCATCGTATGCGTAGTTGTTTGATTTTACTTTTAATGATATGTAAGCTGCTTCTATTATGTTATCCGTGAGTTTGTTTACAACTTTATCAATATCCGTGCAATTTTCCACCATATCTGCCTCATTCTTTAATTTGATAAATTCTTGATACTTGAGATTTTTGGAGAAATTTGTCCAGTTGGCGTGTTTTTCATTGAATTTCCATGTAGAATTCTGTTTATCTTTTATATAATTATATTTTGAGTGAATTTCAAATTGAATTGCCAAATGATCAGAAATATTCGTCAGTGATACGGTGGTCCAATGTCTGATCATATTTATTGAAAGTCTATTCGAGATTGTTAGATCTACTATACTTGCCCCTCTACATGTTGGAGTTTTATCGTTGTGAATGTACAAGTGATTTTCATTTATTATTGTTTGCAATTTGTAACCATTTGAATTTGTTATTTTATCGAACCAGATTGGATGACGGGAATTGAAATCTCCGCATAGGACTATAGGGTTATTTGAATAAGTATTAATCAAGTTTCTTATAAAATCTAAGTGAGTATCATTACAGGAATTGGGATGAAAGTAAAAATTTGCGATTACTACAAACGAATTTGAGGTTATGACAGATATTGCAGTACAGAATTGATTCGTAAAATTATCTAATTTTTTGAATTTTATATTTTTATTTACAATGATTGTTGCTGTGTAAATAATTTCTGAAGTCGTCGAATAAATTATTGGTGAGTCTAAATCAAATATAACCTGTTTATTTAAAACATATGGTTCTTGAAGTAATATAATATCGGGTGGATTATAATTCGTTGAAATTTTAAGTTCGTTTAAAGCTGTCATACTTTTTCTAATATTCTGTTGTAAACATTTTATGTTTCCTCTATATGGTAGAGCAGTGATCACCATGATTACAAATAACTAAATTCGTTATTCATTCCTCTTCTGAACCGATGAGATATTGAGTTCTTCTCACTGTTCTATCAACCTGCAATATGTTATGAAAATTCGAAACTTTTATAGACGCGTATGATTCTTTTTTTTTTATTAAACAATTTCTACTGCCCTTACTGCAATGGAAAAAATTATTGGGAGGGCCTGGCTCATCAATCATGAACCGCTGGGAGGGTTCACCACTGATGAGCCAGGCCCTCCCATTAATTTTTCCATTGCAGTAAGGGCAGTAGAATTGTTCAATTAAAAAAAGAATCATACGCGTCTATAAAAGTTTCGAATTTCCATAAACTAAGCATTAAATAAGTGAAGTATCATATATGTGTGTATTGATTAATATTCCACAAAATCTATGCTGAAATCAGTGGAAGGATGAGACTCAGGTATAGATGGAGTCAGGTCCACCAGACGGCTTCTCTGCTCAAAAAGAACATTTTCTGCTATCTCTCATACATCAGCGCTAATGGATTTCACAACTAACGTATTAACACTGTACCATAAGCTGCTTTTTATTGCGAACACAAATATACAAAATTACTTTGAAAAGTCGATACAGGTTTCTCTGCGTGGGTTGTGAGGGATTATTAAATATTTATTAATTAAAACTTACAATTAGGATACTAATTAATAATTCCTGTGATGAATTAATTTATCTAGGCGATTAAATGTCTTAAAAGAGCTTTGTTGATGATATAAATTAGCAGGAATTTAGGAGCAATCACCTGCTTGGTGTGGCCTCAAATCTTGCGTTTATAAAGCAAAATCAGCTTAAGGGAACTTTCTTTCAAAATAAGCAATGTGTCATCTATATCATTACTTTTTTTGTTGCTTATTTCTAGTACGCGTCGTACAGGCCATGATAATCATGGTGGGTAGAAGTAGGCGACTGCTTTTACTGTAAGTGTACCACATGTCTACACATGTGAAAAGCAGTTCGACTTTGCACTTACAAATGTGCCAGAGCCCCTTTTGGTTACTTGCACTCGCTTGTGGGGTTGGACTTTTGCAAGAATCGGGGGCCACTGGAGCATTTTTTCTAATCAGAAAAAAGTGCCCAATGCGGGAATCGAACCCGGGTCTTAACGGTCGAAAACCAACGGTTTAGACCATCCTTCCACCGACCCCCTGTATCATTAATGATTATGAAGAGCTAATGAATAGGTGAGGAATTGAGTGGAATCTCTCTTTCGATCGAGATGTGAATTTCGTAAGAATTTACAAATTGGTTTCATATATGGGGCGAATAACTGCGATATTTTTAAATCTTTTATTTGAAAATTTCATACTGAACATAATATATGTTGATTTTTAATTAAGGTACACACACTATATGATTATAACATGTGTATGCAGAGAAATTAAGCCGACTTGTTCTTCTAACATTGGATCTAATCAAAAACCTTTCTGCGTCGTCACCACCGTCTTACTGACATCTAGCAACAATTTGAAACACGTCCAAGAAACTTCTCGCTATAAAATTCCTTTTTCTAATTCTTCAAATTTATTTTCACATCTTTGTCAACTAAAATCACCCGAGGCAATAGAATCAGGTGACATCCTTATTTTTGGATGTTTTTGCTATTAATAAGAATCCTAAAAATTTGCTCACTCGCTCACTCCTAATGACAATGTGAGTATGCAAATTTTCAGACATCAAGGCTACAAAAAGAGCCTAAAGGAGCTAACACAAGTCCAAGTGGTTGCAAGTACAACGTAAGAAACAGACATGTTGAAATTAAAGAGAGCACAAAAGGAGCCAACACCTGTAGTATTCTACTTTATCCCCAGGACTATATTATAGAAAAGCAGAGCCAATGGAACCTAATGGGAATCGTTTAAATGACTTGAGGAATAAACAACAACATTCTACTATGTATTAGATATATTCACCATTATTCTCCAACAAATAATGTGTAGGTTAAAAAATAAATAGCACTTTTGTATAAAAAAAACAGCTCTCTAATTATATTCAAGAAAATATTTTACATAAAAATTTTAATTAAGACTTCAAAAACATATTGGAGAACTATATAAAAGTTCATTGAAATATATTGTTTTAGCTCCATTAATGGCCGGATTATAGTGTAATAGCTAGAAGGGAGGAATTTGAAGAGATTAGTTCTCTAGTGTATGCATACTTTATATTTACATATATAGAGATTAGCAGGCGAAGTTAATTTATTTTTCAAATTATGTCTAATTAATATTCATTTATTTTTATAATTAATATATAAAGGATTTAATTTTTCTTCAATATTTAGTTGTTTTTCTTGAAGAAATAGAGTGTATCGGGGAGTGGTGTAATGGATGATGTAATATAAGATCTAATTATAGGATTTCACGAAGTTACACCAGAATGTCTGGTGCCCCTTGCAGAGTCAGTCTACATGAGATGGAAGTCTCCAGATATCCTCATCATCGTATTGTGTAGATGTTTATATTGTGAAGAATCAATTTAAATATTCAAGAGAGGGTATATATGAATTCATGGTAGACACCCTTACTGAAACGACCTCGGTACAGCAATAGATTTTGTTAAATTCTTTAATTTTTGATCATTTGGTCTAAGTGATGTCTAGGTCTGTACATTCACGCCAAGATTTATATTCCACGAATTATTCCGGGGTGTAAAACTTTCCATATCCACTAGTATATTTATTGGAGTTATTCTCGCTGCTTGTGTGTTTCTTTTGTTTTATCTTTTGTAATAAGTAAAACTGATTGAACCAAGATCCTTTTTTATCCCGCCTTCTTACTTGATTAATAAGCACCGACACAACATTTGGTGTCAGAAGTGGGATCTCTGTTTTAAAAGGAAAGTCTTGGATGCTAATGGAAGCCAGAAAAATGGCTGCAGAGAAGTTTTGCAGAATCTCCTCTTGGAATAAAGGAACTCTCTCAGAAATTAAATTTAATTGCCATCTATCGATAAAATTTTACACAAATAAATTTACTGGCAATGTGTTTCTTTCAAATATCATCAAATATCTGTAGAGATAATATTTGATGATGTTTAAAAGAAACGCATTGCCAGTAAATTTATTTGTGTAAAATTCTCTCAGAAATGTTCGAAATTTAAGGAAAACTCATTTGAAAATTTGTGATGAGAATTCTTCTTATTTTAAAAGCAGTTTTAAATATTTAAAAATCAATCCTCAGAAATGGAAGCAATTTCTAGAAAGCTCGGGCAACAATCGCAATCATTAAGAGAAGAAGTTGCTCAAGACACCTCTTAACACTAGGACTATTTTGGATTTGAAAGCAGAATTTATGGCGTTGAAAACGATCTTCAATCTCAGAACGGTGTTTTGAGAGGCCCGGTTCCTCCCCCACAACTGATCATCTTTTGCCACGCGGTTCTCACAACGGACTCTCCATCTGACTCGTACCTTTCTATATGGTTTTCCAAGGTTTTCCCTGGGAGGACTGTCTAGTTTACTTGGAAGACATCTGAGGCAAGTATTTCAGTGTTTGAAAGAAGCTAATCTTGTGCTCTCAGCCCTGAAAAACAAAAACAAATCATTCACTAAGGTAACATTTTCCCCTCCTGGTGGCATTCAAACGGAGCCAGAGAAGACGCAGGTAGGTGAAGGTAGTGAATTGATCTATAAAATAAAGTTCACCTCTCCCGTTAAAACACAGCGTCATCTATTGACCGTCTCCGCAAACTAGCGGACTCCGGTCGGTGACAAATCTACGACACCGTTACAATGACGTGAGAGAACACCATTATTTTTATAGATCAATTTCCTCTCGACAAATTTCCATCAATAATTTGACCATTGATTTGGTCTAGACACTCAACCAGCAAACACCTCTTTGGCAGATTGTGAAGAATTCATTTAACCCCTTATGGATCTAAGGAAATAGAGTCCACACTAGACTGACGATGGACAAAGCCAGAAACCATGGTCTCCAAGTGGGCGCTTCTCAGTTTGCCAAAGCTGTTGTGGCTTTATCACCGACTTTAGTCTCCTAGGTTTCGGGGATGGTCAATAGATTACACTTAGCGTCTAATTTGACGGGAGAGGCTCGACCTTTATTTTATAGCATTATTTTAAGTTATAAAAGGCTGATAAATATTCTACAATAATGCTTGCTAAATATCTCTCTCTCACAATAGCTACATATATTCTTCAACAAATGATTATTAGAATTTGTTGAAATTATGGCGAGAATATGCCTCACACATATTTTCTGATAGTTTTAAAATAAAAACAAAATTACAACAGTAGAGAGTTCGGTAGTAATTGCGACTCCTAATTTGAAGATGAAGATTTTATAACTTAAAAACATCCTTTCTTTGCTTCATTGAGAACAAATCTTCATCTAAAACCACGCAAGCGCTGACATGCAAAACGACACGCACAGTTTTCCCTTCCAGAATTTTTCTCATGGTCCTAAGTAAGCTAGATACTCCATTTTTTGCGATAGCAAACAGCGCCAATGCCACATTCTGTTGGATTCCCTCGTCATCCTGAGATCTTATTCCCTTCAAGTTTCGCTTTCCAGCCTTTGAATCACTCAAGAATTCTTTGACAACTCATAAACTCCTAAACAAGCGTCAACATTACATAACAGACACTTTGGCTAGAAGAGTTTTTATTTTTCCGCCGTTTCGAAAAATTATTTTGTCCATGTCAGAATTTTTCATTTTTATATACATATTTTAACTCTTTTCCATAAAGTTTATTTTTGATTTTTTCCGGACGAGGACAAAATATATTTGTCGAAACGTCGAAAAAATTAAAACCTTCTGGCCGAAATGTCTGTAATTTAAATATCAATGAATGGCGTCCAGGCAACCTTTCTCTTCTAAATAACTTTTCATAAGTCACAGATCAAGTCTTGGCAAATTTTTGGTCAAATTTTATGAAGATTTTCTAACGGCTTTTTATGCCACGATCAATGCGTCAACAACACATGTGTGTAAAACAAATTCCAAATTATTTCACATCGCTAATTATTTTATTCTAGCTTTTTGATTTTATCAGGAAATTTTTCTTTTCTCACATAAACATGAGACGGAATATTCTATTTACAAACTTCCTTTCGGAAGATTCCAAGCTCTAATGTGGAGAAGTGGCGAGAGGCATGACCTTCATCTCCGGGCACAATAGTGGAAGATTCAAGGGCAACATCTGCCAATTATCTGCGCATTTTTGCCTTTAATACCAAACCTTTCGATCAAATCTGAGATTTTGAGAAGCCTCAGCTAATCGGAGATGAAAAATAAAAGCAAACTTTTGAAAAATAAAAACATCCGCGCGATTTTTTCAGTTGTTACCTAAAAGGCTTTTTATGATTTTTGGTGTAAGGGAATATTGCTCGAAATATTTAATATAGTAAATATTTGGGACATTTTCTATAATTCCAGAAAGAGAGAGATGTTCCTCTATTCTCTATGAATACATTGGCCTTTGATTTCTCTAAATTTCCAGCTCTATAGAAGCTGTTAGGTTAGACAGTAGGTTAAACAGACGACTATACCAGGCTTTCTAATAAATTGTCAGCAGATGCTGTGAAAAAGTGTTTTAAAATAAAAAAATGAGTGCTAAAATATAATTTCAATTTAGATCAATATAAATTATATTTATATAAAAGATAGACACTTCGGCCAGTTGGAGTTTTTTAAAAAACTCCAACTGGCCGAAGTGTCTATCTTTTATATAAATATGAATGCCGGCCTAGCAACCTCTAACTTTTCGATATATAATTATACTCTTTGTGTCATATACTAATAAAATAAATTTAATTATCAATAGAACAACAAATTATAAAATATATTTATCTTTTATTATTATTAACGTAATCACTCTCAAAGAAGATATTTGACGTGTAAGACAATTATTCCTATAGTTTAAATAATTAAGCGTATAGAGGCATCCTCGCGAATATAAAGTTTATTGTCAAACTTTGGTATTTATTATATAAATTCTTCTTCTCTCCATTTAAATTGTTTAAGATATTTCAGCTATTTAATTTGTTTTTATATCAGGGAGAATGAAAAGATATTTTTTCTCGTTATCTATTGACTATTGTTTAGTCTTAAATCAAGTTCTTTTGTTACGAGCCTTAGCAAACACTCAAATAATTCCGTATATAAATAGATCCTTAATTTATTTTAGATAGAAAATGTATTTTTTTCTTTTTAGAACAAAAATGTTTATTCAAGATCTGTATTCGCTTAATAATTTGATTCTTTAAAATTAATTGAATTCGTGATTTCCCTCCGAAGATTTATAAATTTCTTTCAAATAAAGCGTCTTATGGTATTTAAATTCCATAGATTAAAAAAACTAAAATATAATTGAGATATATATTCTATTTATTTATTTCCAGTTGACTCGCTCCAATGTGGATAATTGTATAGGTATTATCTAATTGTAAATATAAAGTTTCTGATTTGTAAATCAACTCTGCAATTCGGTAAATCACATTGTAAATAATTATGAGGAAAACACACCAGGGATTTATTACAATCACTAGTGTGTTTCCTCAGAATTATTTACAATGTGATCTACAGACAGAATTACAGAGTTGATTTACAAAGTAGAAATTTATATTCACAAATGTTCATACAATAGAATAATAGGTCTCTAAATTTTCAACCTTTTAAAAACCTTATTCAATGAGCCATAGAGAAAAAAAGTTCCAAACATAGGGATTATTGTCTGCACAATAAAATAAGTTAAAAATTCACACAATAAAAGTTATTGATAACAAGCTGGGTAAGAGGTGAAGAATGGCTTCGTAATTAAAGATATTCACTATTAGTTAATTCTCAAAGAATTTAAATTGTTTCCATTTATTAACAATACAGCACTATAATCACAGACGCTGTTCAAAGCTGTCTATTGCTGAGAAAATCTGTAGAATAATTATCTTGAAGACAAAGGTTGTCTGGCCGGAATTCATATTTCTTTAAAAACCGACACTTCAGGCAGTTAAATTTTTATTTTCTCAACGTTTCAACAAAATCCTTTTGTCTTCCTCAGGAGAAATAAGAATAAAGCATTTGGAAAGGCGTTAAAAATTATTATATTTAAAATTATAATTATTAAAAAAATATTAAAGAATAATTTTTAACGCCTTGCCAAATGCTTTAGTTTTAATTTTTCTAATGAAGACAAAGGAATTTTGTCGAAACGTTGATAAAATAAAACTTTAACTGACCGAAATACATTTTTAAAGAAATAATTAAGTTGTATATTTATATTGTAAACTGCTTCATTCAGACGGGTGGTGTTCAGTTGATTCAGTTCTCGCAGGACCACTGGACACAATATGCCCGGGGTTTTCTTCTACCATTTTCATCAAAAATACGATCTCTGTGAAATAAACGAAAATTCTTTAGAAAGGTTTCATATTGGATTAAATACGGAATATTTAGTTTTGAAGATCATTTGTTGATTGGAAGTTTTTTTTTTTTGTAAAACATATATATCGCAACATTAACCATTTTTTAATCTAGTTCCCGGCGTTTCCATGGCTCGCTGTATTCCCCTGAGGAGAGGGACAGCGAGTCACGTCGGAAACTAAATTTAAAAAACGGTTAATGTTGCTATATATATAGGGTTGTCCTTTAAATAAGTTCCACAGAGGTTTTTCATACAGAAAAACAGGTTTATCTGCTCATAACTATACATTTTCGAAAATATCAAACTTTTTTCATTTTTCTACATATTCCCCGTTTCGTTCGAAGCATTTTTGCATTCGGGACACCCACTTATGGAACCCAGAGTCAAAGAACTCTGCCGCCTGGCCGCGCAGAAAGCCTAAAACCGATTGTTCCGACTCGTCATCGTCCTGGAATTGGGTTCCACCAGGTTTATCTTCAACTCGGGGAAGAGATGAAAGTCACTACGTCCAGTATGAATGTCCTTCGCCGAATTCTTCTTTGCGGTCAAAAAGCGCATTACTGACAGTAATTCACAGCTGGCGGGAGACACGAGGAGAAGCTCCATCACTAACGGCTGCTCAGCCAAGACCAAGCTTACTAGCGACGTGGCCTTGGTGGGAAATTGGAGTGGGGAGAACAAGCTACGAGCCCACCCAGTCGGGTCGCGCCTAAAAGCGATCCTCATGTCAGTGGTGTCCCGTGGAACTTATTTAACGGACAACCCTCGTATTTTACAAACTGAATACATAGTTATGTGAAAAAGAAAGAATAAATAATATTAAGATAAAGGGTTTCTTTTAATTTTGATTTCGCAAGCTTTCGAGCAAAAATTCTGCTCTTCAACGGGCCAATGTGTAAAATAGAATTGTACATAGAAGTATTTGCTGGCTGAAGAGTATAAAATTTGCTCGAAAACTTGCGAAATCAAAATTAAAAGAAACCCTTTACCTTAATAATATTTATTCTTTCTTTTTCACATAATTTCTATTTAACTGTTGCTCACATTACATAGTTATTAGATAATAAAAAGGCATATATTGGATTTAATAAAAGATTTATTTTGCCAATATTTCGGTTGATTGAACGCCAAACCTTTATCAAGGCATTATATTTTTGTATACACAAACTCAGCGCCGCATCTTGTTTGTGTTTATAAGTTTGTGTATACAAAAATGTAATTCCTTGATAAAGGTTTGGCGTTCAGCCAACCGAAATATTGGCAAAATAAATATTTTATTAAATCCAATCAATGCCTTTTTATTATCTAATTTAATTGCTCTATTTTCAAAATAACATAGTTATGTATGGACACAAGGTAATAGTTATGTATGGTTTCTTTTGGTATGCAAATGTATCTTTGAATCTTAGCGTCTCTTCTGTAGAATCTTCGGATCTTTATAAAATACAATACGTTACACATCCTTCATATCTCACAACAACTTTGTAATAATTCGAAAATGTGACTGACTTTTAAATATGAATATTTTCTTAAAAATGAAAGCTTCATTCCACCAATAATTGGACATCCTGTAGTGATTGAAGTAGATTTCCTCAACTATGTAATTGACATGGGCTCTGACTCCTATACATCAACTTAGATAACATTTATATAGAAACTTTTAATAAAATATCTTAACAAAAGCTATCAATTGGCTATTTATTGTTATTTTTTATTTTAATAATTTTTAAACAATTTTTCTACTTTTATGTATATATCAAAATAGCACTTAAATATCAATTTAATTATAAACCCAAATTGTGTGTGTGTACAGCAAGCATGTTTTTTCAACTACGGTAAACAGGTTTTGATTAAATTTGGCGAGTGAAATCTATTTATATAAAATGCAACAAGCGGCATTTAAGTATTTTGAGACAATATGGGCTGATTTAGAGACAGTTGGTCTACCTGTTATGTATGCACTTTTTAAAAGAGTTCTCATATTTTATATAAGGATTGTATGTGAGCTGTCTGGGGTCATCAATAGTCTGGAGAAAGCAATTCCAGAATCTGCCAGGTAACAGCAGCCAGAGTGGGGGATTCTGCGGGGAAGAAGCCAATATATCGGCACCGCTAAATTCTTGATGCGGACGCCATTTGAATATTTCATCCCCAGCACAATCGGTGGACCCACCATATAAAATATGAACACACAATAAACTTGCAATTCCAGGGCGAAGGGATTTGGAGGGGAACCTAAAAATGGGGAAGAGATTTGGTACAATTTGGACAAATCTATTATGGGCAAGTTGTAAGAAACTTTGTATTTAAATTTTATTTTGGGAGATTTTTAAACTTTTGTGTGTGCGTGTCTTCATTTTTATATTTCCACATAAATTATTTTTAATACTTTCTTTAGAAGTAAATTTATACAAAGTTTTTATAAATACCTTGTCTCAATAACAGTTAAATATATTGTTAAGTTTATTCATAATAAATATATTCAGAGTAAATGGAATGAACTTCACAAAATATAATTTCTATCAATGCAGTTAGTTCACTTGTTGTTTCTCGTTAAAAACACGCGAGAGAGAGAGAGAGCAAGATGTTTAAGAAGATTTTAAGAAAATATTCCAACACCCAAGTTAAGAAATCCCCGAACCTTATGTGTCTCTTTTAACTTAATTATTTTCTTTAATAATCGCAGTCAACTTCATTTGTTTCTTATTTTTATTTCCTTACATTTTGTTTCAAAATACATTATATAAAATACTGCATTATTAATTTCACAAAAGCCTTTAATTTTTATAACATATTTATTTTATTATTATTATTTTTTAAAAATTTTAATGTATTATTATCAATAATTATTTTTGACCAATGACAAATTTGTTTTCATGTGATCTACAATAATTTGTAAATTAAATTTACTGTGCTATAAATTGATAAAGAGGGAGCAATCTCTATTTTGAGAACATTTTTTTTTCTTTACAGATCCAGGTACGCCCTTTTATATAAACACAAGTTAAGATAATATAAATTATTTATAGCGAGAAAGTATACTGAATCAATACTTGCCCGTACTGCAATGATAAAACTATTGCCATATATAAAGCAATAAATTCATCACTGTGAAAATATAATACAAATGTGAAATTGTACTGGGATATGGTGCATACATCGTGCAACTGAAATTTGCTGATGAATTTCAGTTGCACGATAAGGAGATGCCTTTTTTTCTTAAATTATTCACTATTGGTAAATATTGCTTGAAAAGATTTCCGTAGTGAATTGCTCTACTAGAGCGCTGACAAACTTGCCAACACGGTCGTTTTAAATTGGACTTCACGGATACAAGGCCTACTTAGCAGCTACTAGATCACGAGAAATAAAATCTTGGGGAGATTTCCCCTGTTAAACTGGATCAATATCTACTCGCAGACCGAAATCCTATCAGTTTCTCTCCAGACGAGGAACTTTGAGGCTGTCAAATTCAAATACCTATTATCGGCGAAGTGAAAAAATCTTTAAAAAATACAAAGACTTATACATAGCACAACTTCAAATTACAGTTGGAAAGATTTGAGTCGATAGAAGGGGGATCACGGAGAGATATTTATCTCTGTGAAAGAGGATTTTAATATTTGGATATTTGGATCAAGTGCATTAATGCAGAAGCTTATTTGAAAAATTAAAAAAAAAAAAAACAATTACTATTTATGAAAAAATGTTTACACCTGATCTCGGTACAAATTTACTTTTGTGCTATTTTTAAAAATTCACCACTTTTTGGTCATTTTTCGCAGTTTCACATTCCTGGTAAATAATGAATCTAATAATTAGTGAAATTTGGATTGCAGCAGGATGATTGAGACGACGAGTAACGTACAATAAGGAGTTACAGGAAGACAGAATTCTACAGATTGCTTTAAAATTTTCTTTTTTTTCTCATTTTTCTAAAAAATATCGTTTAAAAAAATATATTTGAAAATATAGAATCTCTTTAGAATTTTAATTTCTATGAAACTCTATACTAATTCCAAAAATCCTATAACCATGCAAATGTGTTTCGACATTAGCAAATCATATGATATTTTCGTTCCCTGAGTGGCTCTGGTTACGTCCAGACAGACTATGTGGAAATATCAAAAGAAGATCCGAGCTGTCCCTATTGCCGGTATGAAGACCAAACCATGGACCTATCCGACCTTCTTCCATTACCAAGGATTTCGGACGGCCATCCCCCTAGGATCCACCAGATCAAGCATAGAATCCTTAGAAAAATATCAAAGAAATGAACCTACTTGGCTTCTCCTCATGAATTGGACCTCCACTTGCATTGTAGATTAGACAAAAGAGATTCAGGTTTGAAGGAAATCCTGGGTAGTTGGCAACTTCAGCACACTCCAGAATCCTTAACTAATTAAATTATAATTATTATTTTCGTTAAATATTCAATTTGTTTCATAATTTAATAAATACAGTCCGTTGTCGTATATTTAATTAAATGGAAAGGCAATGAGCCGGCCACACACAGTAGCATTAAAGGAATAAAGTGTGAGTTCTACGCCCAACCTAACTATTCCCCTCATGTATGTGTAGATTGTAGGTAGCATTTCTAGAAAGGGAATACACTCGCCTCGAGCATGTAAAGTTAGTTATTAACAATACACAATGCTTTAATTTAGATTCCATCAAATTAGGTGGAGGGATCGCATCAACGGGGATCTTGTATCAATAAGGCCTTTCATACCATTAATTGTGATTCTCTTTCACAAGGAATTAATTAATTAATTCAAGTCGAGCCTCCAAAGTAGCTCAGCGCCCAATTAGGAGAATTATTTGATCAATCTCCAGTTGAGGCGTTTAGCTAATGGAGCCACCAATTGCCACCAATACTGTCTGCACTTGTTGGTCCTACTCTCGCTACAAAGTCTGTTCTGATAAATGTATTTTAATGCATTTTTAAAATCAAGATTTGCCGTTTTCGCAAAAGAATAATATCTTCCCGCCCTTGTACAATACATTATGGCCTAAGATAAACCCCATACATCACCAGCTAAACAACCGTTTCGACAATTTCAACTGATTTCATGACTCATCTCGTAGTATGAAATCAAAGCCTCCTCTGTACTGATCAAGGCCAAATCCCGACACTATGGTATACGGGTTGTTGACCTTTTGTCTGAATTTACCAAAAGCGGTGCTGTGGTTCATTCAATTATACGAATTTTCGCACATAATCTGTAAAAAATAAGATCGAATAAATACATTGTTTTTATGCATTTAACAGATTCATTTTTATTGCATGTATTAAAAAAAGAGGTGCCGTTTTCCCCACTGGAATTCCATCCTCCCTCACTTCCACAGCCGATCTATCTCCCCAGCGGTCCTCAGACCTGAATGACGGCGCCACCCTGGCGACTGCCAAGACCCGCAATTATTTCCTCGGCCTGGAACTTCAAGATGACGTCCTCCTTGTCTAGAGGAGAAGTCCCTCAAGGTGACGGAGCCTCCCTCGCTGAAGAAATTTTAATATTTTATTTGTATATATTTTCCTATTTCATTTTTTGTGTAATTATTTGAATATATATTTGTGTAACCATTATGACTAGCAAACAATAACGTTGTTTAAATAATAAATGTCTATCTATTACAATATAATCCAAAGATTCCTGTGTGTTGCGTGTTTCTCTTTCTTCTTCTCAACTTTATACTTATCATAATTTAGATCTTATTTTTTAAATTATAACATAGAGTGGTCAAAGAAGATTCCTGTGTGTTGCGTGTGTGTTTCTCTTTCTTCTTCCCAACTTTATACTTATTATTATTATTATTTAGGTGTTTTTTTTTTTTTTTTAATTATAATATAGAGTGGTCAAAAGAAGAGTGCTTAACGCTAGGAAAATGTATGTGCAAAATGTATATACATAGCAAGTGTAAATTACCTAATCAAAGAGCATTAAATTGATAAACAGTAAGTATAAACTGATTAGAAAATATGTGAGGTAAATATACATTAAGTACACAAAGAAAGTATCCAGCAAATATGAAGTACAGATATAGGGCAAGAATAGAGAAAATATCCACCGAGTAGAAAGAAACGATGCAGCGAATCGGCTTGTAGTGTAGCTGGCCAACGTATGGACAGACAGACCTTTAGATGAATTATTTTTTATTTACAGACCTTTAGATGAAGGGATATTTAACAGGAACGATAGGAAGGAAATGTCGTGGGTAATGTCTACGACTCTATACGGATTAAGCCATGGTTAGGATGGTTTATATTTCAATTTGGGGAATCTTCATGGTCACATCTATGGGTGTTGAACCTATCGATGGTATTGATTGGAAAGTTTCGTTCCTAATGGAGCTGGTATGTGAAATTGACAAAATATACTTTGTACGGGTTACCACAAAATTCAATAAACTCGGGCCTACAGTAAGAGTAACTTAAACACAGAAAAAGGTACCCTCAAGAGTACAACACCAACAACAAAAAGGGGGTAAATAAAAAAAACACGATTTGCTAAATAAAATAAAAACAGTACTTATCTTTTATTCGCAGCGTTGATAAGGAACGGATCGGAGTTACACAGGTATGCGAGGAGATCACGAGACAAGCACACAGACAACGCTTTAAGCGTCTCCACTCGAACACTACTCCACGACTCCTCGCATTCCGTTTCAACCCTCTTTTATGTACAAACATGGCCACATTCGTCCAATGAGAAGGCGTGGGAGATCAGTTCACTCAACAAATATACAACAAAATTCTTTCCACTAAAACCTGAGATATGATAAGAGTGCCAATATTGGTCAATATAATTTGACAAAATAAGTTGGCTGTTAGCGGAATATCACCGTGGACATTAGAGTTTTAACACCATCAAAAGAACATCACACATTGAAACTATCGAAGAAATTATAAAGATTTATTATTTGACAAAATCAACAAGCAATCCAGGGCCAGGTTTCTTAGCTATGTTTATCTCTAGCTTTGAGGCCAACGTTCCCTTCAACAGGAGGACTAGAAGTATGACTTCGAGCTAACTATTCACGCTAGCTATAGAGACGTGTTTAGTTAGCTCGAAGTTCTAGTTCTCCTGTTGAAGGACATGTTGGTCTGATATCTAGAGAAATAAATATAGTTAAAGAAACCTGGCCCTGGATTGCTTGTTGATTTTGTTAATTGTAAAGAGGAGGAGATGTAGGATATATTATACCATATATGTAGCTCTATTAATACTGGGGGGCAGATATATATATTTGTATGCAATTTAAAATATGTGTTATATCGGAGTTTGTATGGTAGATTTATATAATATTTTTTCAAATGCATCTAAATTATTAGATTTGAATACTTGCTAGGGTGGAAGGATATATCATCAATGACTTTCAATTGGAAGATTTAGACAGACCATTTGCTGCAAACCCTTTAGAGAAAATACCAATTTCAATAGAATCCTATAACCACCATATATTTCCCATTATGGTTTTCCCACTATGTACTAAGCGTCAACCAGATCATTGACTGTATTGGCTCATCGATTGATAAGCTCTATTCATCCCCAGCAGATACCATCAGAAATGTCAAGCTCTAAAGGCTTGATACTCTGATAAGATTGAGTTGAGATAAGAAAGAAGAAAACTACCATTCCAATCTAAACGTGTGATTTGTCAATAAGCCCTTCTATTGGAAGGAGCCTAAGATTCCATATTCTATTGTTTTGTTTTCCTGATATTTCCTTTGTTTCTACATTTATCACTACATTGCTAAACTCTGCTAAGTGTCGCCACTGATGCGTCAGCCCCCCGATATTTTATCCACAAGGTAAGGACAATAGGAGATTGTTTTACAATAAAATAAATAAAATAAAACAGAAGTAGTTTTAATATAAACTCGATGCATTAGCTCGTCATCTGCTATGTGAAATTTGAATTATTTAGGGCGCTTAGGATTCTTTTTGAATGAACTATTTTTCTTTACTGTCCTTGCTGCAAAGATAAAAAACCACTGGGAGAGTTCACCACTGATGAGTCAGGCCCTCCATATATTTTGATCGTTGCAGTTGACAAAAGTTACTATTACGGGTTATCACACAAAAAACAATAAACTAGGGTCTACAGTAAGAGTAACTTAAATACAGAAAATGGTACACTCAAGAGTACAACACTAACAACAAAAAGAAGATAAAACAACTCACGATTTTTGTTAAATAAAATAAAAAGGTACTTAGCTTTATTGTAGCGTTGGCAGGGATCGGACTCGGGTGACACTGGGATGCCAAGAGAACAGCCAGACAGGGAAAACCCCCGTAGAAAAACACTTTTCGTGTCTCCACACCAATTCTCCACGCTCTGGGCCCCTTCGCCTACCCTTAGTCTCCTCTTATATACAGACATAGCCACATTCGTCCAATGAGAAGGAGTGAGAGATTGGTTCACTAACAAACGAAGACAACTTTCTCCCCTCTAAAACCAGATCAGAAAAAAAAACTGAAAATGTTTGTCAATATAATTTGACACAGTAAGGGCAGTAGAGAGGGTTTGGTTTATTTAAGAAATTCATACGCGTCATGAATAGTTAAAAATTCCTGTAAACACGTAGTTTGTTTATTGATTCTACATCTGATGTGTTCCATTAGATCTCAGTCCTTTGGGATCTCTATTATTTAATGTATATAGGTAAATATATATACTGCGCGCGCCCAGACTTCGTTGGGTCAAATCCAGCATCGAGTTTTAAAAACACTCGCTTCCACTCATTTCGTCCAGCTGTCATCGAAGTCTACTTTGGTTCGACTCCGTTCTATTCAAATCCAGAAGATCGACAACTGAACGCTCGCTGAATGGTTGTGGCGTAGGGCGAAAACAAACATTGGCCTCGGCAACAAGGCCGGGGCCTCGAGTGCCAAATAATCCGATTTGCAAACAGGGAGGACAAAATGGCCCCGGGCTCTCGTTTAGGGCCAAACTTCCGCTATTATGCTTGGAAAAGGAGTCAAAAGCTTTTTGAAAAAAAAAAACGCCCTGAAAAGAAAATCGACTTCCTTTTTAACAAAGCAAGTACAATAACTGACTTTACAATCAGCGGCGGGCGGGTCCCCCACCTGGGTGCAACTCGAGCCCCCGCTAATGGAGTGGAGGCCCCCGGTGTAATTACATGGCTGATCCCCACTCCCCCAAATGGGCATTAATGGACTCTGTTAAATCTGCCTCTGTTTGGTCTTTGTGAACTGCTAATCCCGTTAACCATGCCGTCGCCATTCCAATTGCATCGGTGCTCTTCAGGCTAAGAGGATACGTTTAGCGCCGCCTGGACTGTCGGCCCAGCTCACACCAACTCTCGTAAAGTGAACATTTCAATAGAACTCAGTATAACTCCTGCGGAATTACTGATTCATAAATATCATGAAAGTTTCAAATTAAAACATATTGATGGATTAGTAAACGGTGGTGGGTCAAATAATACAATATGTATATTCTCGTGTTCAAAATTTCGTTACGCTTTCTGATATTGGACAATGAAGACACATTAGTGTTGTCAGGCGTACAGACTTCGGTCTAGGTAGCCCACTATCCAATGGTGTAACAATCAGTCAGGCGTACAGACTTCGGTCTAGGTAGCCCACTATCCAATGGTGTAACAATCAATCAGGCGTACAGACTTCGGTCTAGGTAGCCCACTATCCAATGGTGTAACAATCAGTCAGGCGTACAGACTTCGGTCTAGGTAGCCCACTATCCAATGGTGTAACAATCAGTCAGGCGTACAGACTTCGGTCTAGGTAGCCCACTATCCAATGGTGTAACAATCAGTCAGGCGTACAGACTTCGGTCTAGGTAGCCCACTATCCAATGGTGTAACAATCAGTCAGGCGTACAGACTTCGGTCTAGGTAGCCCACTATTCAATGGTGTAACAATCAGGAAATACAAAATGTATTCGCTACAAACAACCAATTGTTTTTTTCATTTTACTTCATTAAGAAATAAGCACTGTGGAAGTATACCCTTCTATAATGTACCGCCAGAAATTGGACCTTCAGCTGACGTTTGAATAGTGTTTAGCATTATTACATTCAGACAAAGTGTGTGTTGTGAAGATGAAAAAGTTTGAGAGGAAGGCTTGGTTCATCATTAGTTACACTTCGCGGCGATATGTCCCCAATCCACCAGATCTAGGCTACAAATATTGTAGTGTTGATTTGGCTTATATAGTGTGCACTTGAAGGTTTATTCTTGGCTAGGGTCTTTAAATAAACTATGTAAATATGCTTCTGTGTGTGTAATTGTATCATAATAGATAGAAAATTCACAGATATTTAGAATTCGAGCACAGATTTTTCCACTTAAAGAACAAGACGACAAGTATAAAAGGCTGTATAAGCAGGTGTTCTGTTTACTTATATTCAACCAGATGTGGAGACATCCAGTGACAGACATCCCAACAATCAGACAATGTATCGACCGACGGACGTTGTATCTACCACCTAGCTTCTCCTTCAAATATCAAGAAGTTGTCTCGGGTCTCAGTTCTTTCTAAATCTCTCCAACCTTCCACACGAGCCCAAAATATTTGCATGAAATAACATTTCAAACACGCAGTGAGATATAAATAGGTCAATATTCTGATGTAGAGTTAGATATACAAATAAAATTCTATGAGTAATTATCAATCAGTCCAACCTTGCATCGAAGATCAGGTAAGTTGGGCGGAAATACCAGTCCGGAATAGAGCAGTCTTCCATCGTTTGAGCCATGTTTTCTCATCAAAATATTCGATGGATAAAACTGCGATTTTACGTCTAAAATATATATTCCAACAATATAATAATAAAATGAAATATTAAGTTGAAAACACCTCCAGAGATAAGTTTCTTAAAAGATTTTTAAATTTACAAATCTCAAACTTCCTGGCACGAGAGTCCTTCTACAGGAGAAACGTGATGCAATAAATCACCAAAAGGACACGAGTTAAACTCTATATGATCAAATACTATTTTGAAACATATTTTAAGAAACTCAAAATATTCGTGTTAATTCAACACACATAATAGAATATATATGAGGACCGAATAATAAATCCAGCTCGCTAATCACGCAGCTAGTTCTCCCACAAACCCTGTAGACATCGGAGGCCCCGACCGAAACAAAAGATCGAGTCAGGAAAGACGATGACATTCTCCTGATTAGGTATGGAGCTATTTTCCGATATTGTATTTCTGGAAAATAGGGGTTTATCTGAGAGGATTTCTTGAAAGAGTATAACAACAGGCTTTCAGCAAATTTGACGAAACCAAGGAAATTCGCCCTAATAAAAGGGGAATATTTGAATATGGAAGAAAATATTTCGGGGAATCCCAATTGCCATGTAAACAGGTGGCATTACTGGGATGATCCTTCCTCCAATATACGAGGTATAGGACGGCCATTGGAACTGACTCTAGCGGGATAAATAACATTATATTGTATAATTGTTTAGCGCTATATAGAAATTTTAAAGTAAAATTTAATTTGTGTTTCAAAAATTTAACACTAGGAATAAATAAATATCTTGCTCCAGACATGTAATTGATCAGTTTCTGTTAGATAAAATTCGCCAACATTAAATTAACTTTTTGGGCGTGACAAACGGCAATGTTGTTTGAGAGGAAGGCTGCTTTCTCGCGGTGGCTCGGGCTAATGGATCCGCAAAAGCCTGAAACATACAATATTGTATTATAGATTCATAGAAAAAAGAGATTTGCAATGATTATCATTTCATTGAAATTCTTCCCCAAACTCTTGTTTATATGTAACTTGTACGCCTTTGAGGATCCATTAACCTGATGAAGCGCGACCGCGTGAAACAGTTTAAATAATAAATTAAACTCTTCGCAAATATTTGTCGTTTATGTCGTATCTTAAACTGCTAATATAGAATTTAAATCACTCTTGTCACCTGTACTATGTTTAGTTTATATAATCTATATTACCAAGCCATGTCGTTCATGTCTTTATCTCCAAAATCTATGTTTGAATATATCATCTGAGCATCAAACTTGGTCTTTTCCAGGTGTATTCCCTGCAACTCATCCACATTGATGCTTTCGTAGGTAGAAATAACTCTATTCGTTATTTCCATCCCTGAAGTGTGGGCCAATAGAACCATTGGGATGAGCAAATTGGGAAGAGCCCACATCGGCTGCTAATCAATGTTACTCTTTTTATCTCCTGGGATGAATGGTCGTTTGAAGTCCTGATTTAAATCCTTCAGAACTTTGACACTTTGGCTTGTCTTTATCGCTCTAAGCTTTCAAGAACGTATATCTCGCTATACATTTAAGCTACCTCATTCTGCGTTTTTTTTAAACGTACTATCAAACCATGTTCAATAATTGTAACATTTGTAACATCTCAATTTCGATATTTGTATTGTGTATCGCATTTAGCACTAAGACCGTTAAAGATTCCCTTGTTTTATGGATAACAAAAAAATATATATATATATTTTTAATTCAGTATTAAGAAAATTGCGAAAATCTAAAAACCTTGCTCAATAAGTTTATTTATTTTTTGCATAAGAGATATTTTTAGATATTTTTATTTTTAAAGAACCCATGTTAAATGAGAGAGTAGTTCGGATTCCAAGAAAGCAACGTCCATTATGGCACAGCTAGGCTGACGGTAAACAAAGGACCTTTTCTCTACATATTTGATTTCTTTCTTTTTATGGAAAAAAATATTTTAGAACAAAATTACAAATTGAAGCTCCTTTTTTCAAATATTGGAAAAAGGGTATTTTGAAATAGATTTCCTCTTTATAAATGCATTAACCTGTATCAATTACATTTGAAGTTGTAAGAATAAATATCAAATAATAAAGGTATAGAGCGCCGCGTTATGAAGAAATACGAATCAAGTTGTCAGGTTTGTTGTTTGTTCCACAGGTTTTCTAAACTAATTCTGACGATGAGCTGGGTTGGATGAAGCAGGTCAGTAGAAAACTGGGACGCTGCCAGGAGACTGAACTTCATGATCCGACAAACTCTAAATATTCCTACGCCAAAGGAATTACCAAACACAAATTTGGTTTTCGAGGAAATAAATTTAATTTTTTAATGATTATATAAAGTAAAAATAATATAGAAGGTGTGTATACACACATATAGGTTATTTTTTTTAAATTAAAAAGGCATATATTGGATCAAAATATAATTTATTTTACCAATATTTCAATTGGCTAAACGCCAACCTTTATCAAGGTGTTATAACATTTTAATGTGCGTCAACAACAAACTCAGCGCCACATAACGTCAATAGAATTAAGTATAAAATATATATAAAATGAAATAAATATAATTTGATATTAAATGTAAAAACATTTAATAAATCAATGTGCCAATAAAAATGTATATTTAAACAATGGAAGAAATATGCACAACTAATACAAGTTATTTTTTAAATTACCATTATCCTATATTATTATAATGTAATATATATTACAATGTGTTTTTAAAGCTTATTAAGTTAAGTGGTATCAACGGGTCGGTGGAGCTGTGGTGTGAACCGTCGAACAGCTACGACCTGGGTTCGTATCCCACATTGAACAAAATATATTATAACAATGACTTACATATAGAGTCAGTACTACTGTATTATCACTGGACATCTATATATTATAAGTATATTTCAGCTAATTCAATATCGTATGAGCAAACTTTCGCTTGGGAATATCCCGGGCGAAGCCGGGTCACTCTTCTATATGAAATATTATCAAATTCTAAACCAGTGTTTTGAAGCGTTCGTTATCAGATTTGTGACATTCTCCGCCACATTTAAATAGTGAAGTTGGTTTTATAAATTAAAGGGAAGTTGTCCCAATAGCTTCAACCTTATACTCAGGTCGTTAATATACTGAATGGTATCTATCAAATACGATGATGCTTTAAAAGGAAACATAGTGACTCTAGGACCAGGAAAGTTCTGAATTGTAGACTAAGCCTCTTTCTTCTAACACTTCTCTAGCTTTCTGCAGCACGAATTTCTAAAGAGAAGAATGTTTTGAAAGGCTGGCAGGCGACAACATCCTTTTGTGATTTTTATTTGCTCACTTGGAAAGAGGTTATTGAACACCCGATGTTTGGTGATGATCATTGGCTCCAATTTGCGGGGGAAAGCCATTAGGAGGGGCAGTCCATTGAGGCCAACAGGTGCTGGACTGAGTCTATGGGCTAATTGTAGCTCGGGCCCGCGGGACTGCGATGTTATCTCCCCCAGCTTTTGTCCGCCCAACTGTAACAAGAGCCCTGCCTGTTTGCCTCACTTCTACAGATCACCTGTTTAATGGCTCTGATTTATTTTAGATGAGTGATGGAAATTTGCATATCTTTTATCTCATTTAAAATAGAAATAATTCAAGTCAAGACGATTAGATCACAAAACAAGCAATGTCTTCAAGAGTCGTTCGTCTTTATTTACGAGAGGGCTTCACCATCACCGGATTGGACCTCTGTCCAGGATCATAGCGGTGGACATCGGCGAACTATGGCTTGTCAGACTCCGTGGAGACTCGTCATTCCGACAATCCCGTTGGAAGAGTCGCTGCTACGCCCTGTTATTGTATGGATTTGTCATTTTGTTTCATACTTTATAATCATTATTTATATCATTTTAATTCATATATAAATATTTAGAGTATGTACGTAGAGGGACATTAATGTGGTATTTAGAGTATATTTAAGCATTTCTAATCTTTGCTGAAACGCCTACGTTTTTTCCTATGGTGTCAATAATTTGTCATCTATTTATCTCTACATGTCTCAGTGCATGGTCTTGTGTCGCATGATGATGCATATATTCGCTAAACGCCCCCCCCCCCCCCCTCTCTCTCTGCAGTGTCGAACTTGAAAATTGTTGTTATTTATTATTATTATATTTTTGTATAAAAAACGGCAGTTTGAAACGCCTGAATTGTCTATAAATAGGAATGTGAGTTGGGAAAATTGTAAGTGCAAGAAATTGGGTTATTCAGTAAGTATGCGTGTAAACCAAAAATCGACAATAAAGGAAAATTTGGAACAAACTGAAATGGCACATTCGATATGGAGAAGAGGTAGTTGTATCTAGGTGATGCCAATCCCCAACGGCAGAAAGAGGTTTGTGTGACCTTGTAAAACATTGTGTGTTTGAGAGTTGAAATTACGAAAGAATCGACAAAAGTAATGGCGATATTTGTAAGATGTTAAGAAAAGAAAATTGAAGTATGATGACCGTGTCCTGAAACTGCCTGTATATTTCCCGAAGCAGGGGAAACACGTTACCAAAGACATATCCACATTTCCCTTATTGAATTAATGTAATTTTAGACTAGTGGACATTTGTGGAAAAATTCAAATATCAAGTTTCACTTTGATTATGAAATGAATATTCTATATAGCTCATATCAACAAATTGTCGCGCGTCTCTTTTAAGATATTCCAAGTAACATATCAAACATAAGTAAGTAATTGAGATATTGGAAAATACTTGTCAAAAATATTTACTAAAATGAACTGACTAATATATATATAAAAAAAAACTTTTATATTTAACTTTAAAAACCTGATTGCCGTTTGTTATAAGTTTTGGGCCTAATGTTTATTCCCACATAGCTGGGTGGACATGTATTTACAATGGCGCAACAGGTATGCAAATGTTTTATCATTCTATATTCTGTCTGTGTGTTCATTTACCTGACTGCGCGTTTCCAATTGAATAAATCCTGGCATGTGAGATACACGGCGCTCCCAATTAAAGCCGGTGGAACGCAACAGAGAGTTGTGTCCCGGACCTATTGATTAATTGATCAGCAGGAATTCGGCGGTGGCGGGATATCACCGCGCCTGACAATCCGCGCGCTGACATTTCCATTTTTATGAGGCAGTCAGCTCTTCTTTGTCGCCAAGAATCTTCAACAAACCAATCAGAACGTGTCACGTGCGACCATCTGGAGAAGTTACTAGTTGAGAAGCAGAATCAATCGGAAATAAGGCTCTCACCGTCTGGCCACCAATCCCCCACTGTCCTGCTTTCGCACAAACAAAACAACACATTTCTAAGCAACCGTTTAGCAGTGCGACCGCGAGCATTCTCAGCCACAGAAGAAAGTTGATTATATAGAGCATATTGCTTGACGGAAATTAATATTATCAAGTAAAATTTATCAATCAGGAGAATTGCAATAAGTTTTTTGTTAGTTTTAAAATGGCAGCTTTCAAACTTTCAGCAAAGGCCTGGTGATGAGCTAACGCTTGAAAGATTACGACATCAAACTAATACAAAAAATTATTACAATTTTCTTGATAGATAAATTATACTTTCTAAAGGATTGTAATCAATTTTTGATTGTTAATCAAATTGATGTCATTTATTTCACCCCAATCCAAGCTTATACATGTTATTAGGGTATTCATTTCGAATATTCTGTTCATTAAACCCAGATTTAATCTGCACAATATCCATATGCTAATTCAATAACGAATGCCAATCCTTGTATTCACACACTTCGCTCTCTCCCAGCTATGTAGAGCTGAAGTTCTGTTGCCAACATTGGGACACATTGAGACAGCCGCTATACTGGGGATCGAATTTTTTACTGCTTCTCCAACCTATCACGGAGTCAAATGGAACAATTCGCACTAGGAAGATTAAAATAAGTTCATGTTATAATTCCTTCGATAAAATTATAAATAAAAGACAAAGGGAGCAGTTTATTTTCTTTATCAGGACAATACAGGCTTTCGGGCGTAACAGCCCTTCGACAGGTTTAATTGCGATATTAAATAAAACTTAGAAAGTGAACAAATCCATAATCTAATACCTTCCTAAAGCGAATTTATGTTATACACACTGTATATAGGTTTGAAATAAAGGGGGGGGGGGCACACATAAACAATGGCCCCGCAATTAATGCCAAGACAGCGAAAATTTACATTGTAAATGATAAAGGCTCTGCCTCACTTATGATCTATGATTTGTTTGGATAAATATTTCAAGCTGAAAACTCTTTGCCAATTCCACATTTATTTATTGTAAATATGTATATTTGGTATCCTCGTGGAAATTTTAATAATATTACAATTTCCCATGGTTCTCAGAATAACAGTCGTCAGAACACCTATTCAAAAAGTCTCAATTCCTAGCTCAATGCGTGTAATCTCCAGGAAAGAGAACGGACTTAACGCTAGAACGATCAGAAATACGACTTTGTTGAGCACAGGTAGCAGAATCTAGCCTTTGTTTCAGACCGTAGTCTTCTGATTGAAAGTTTTCTATAAACCGTTTTATAACCTGTTGACATCTCTTTGGCCTAATACAAAGAGCGAGATTGGGACGATTGGAGATTTAGTAATAAAATATTTAAAACCTGAGTTTTGCACACGGACTGACATATATTGAAACTTGGAACACACCCTGGGATACTGAGGCCCATGTTCCCAAATGGACGCAGTACTAACTTTTACCTGCTTCGACCTGATTAATGTTACTTCAAAGTCACATGTCAATCTTCACAACTTCGAAATTTCTCACGTAGATTGATGTTTACGATTGCATATGTTATAAACAACTTTTGAGCCAATGTTGTTTTTTGCGCTTTGTGTGTGGGGAAACTTTGCGAAATATAGAGCGCAATCCACACATATTGAATTCATGACGGACTTTTCTTGGATCAAAGTATTTGAACCTCATTTACATTTTTAAAAGAGAGAGGCACAAGAAGAGAAATTTGATAGCAACAAACTATAAAAATAAATATTCGGTGGATAAAATATTCTTTTGGAAACACCACGACCTGTGGTGACCTAGAGATTGCTAGATTTGTTGCTGCTGATCCAATTATTGCGTAAAATTGTCGAGGTTTCCATCAGCGCCTTGAATATGATCCCAGGTAGTCTTAAGTGTTTTTACTTGCGGCGTGAGGAGCGACCTTGTGGTCGTAGTGTCTATAGGGACAATTGTCTTCTTGTAGTCTTCTTGGCTTTGATACGCGGCGCTGGAATCCTGGAGTCAGTCGTGGAAAATGCAGTTCCTAGCACCCATGGCCTCAAGGTCTGCTGGCGATCTTCAGCTGGTCTCTCTGTTCCAATAACTTTCTAGTAATGAGATACAAGTACTTGTATTTGATCCAAGGTATGAGCTCGCTCGCCGCCATATTCTACACAACATCTGGAGGAAAAATGGCAATTCGTATATATTTTAATGCTTTTGTGTTTTTATATTCAATATATATATTGTATCTTTGTGTTGGATTTCGTATTAAATATACAACCCCGACTCAAAGAGGAATAACTATTTTTAAACTGAGAAACTGTGTGTGAATTCAATAACTCGACATGACAACATATCAGTTACTTTCAGCTTCCATTCTGCTGTGGATGGATGACACAGCTATCAATAAAAAGTAAAACAAGAATTGATCCTGGACATTAATTAAAACAAGGTTAATAGCTGGAAAGTGGAATGAAACCAATAAGATAAATATTCCTGAATTTATTAAAACAAAATAATTTTGGTTTATAACATTTATTAGGGGAATAATTCACTTTTATAAAGAGGTGGTATTTTGAAAACCCATTTGTTCTATCGAAGAAACCAGACTTAAAATAGGCGCAGTTTGATGTAGGTCGGGACCGTCAAGATCAGCAGTGTTATTGATAAATGGTGGAAACACTGAACCCTGGAACAGTTGAGGTTCAGTTTTGAAATCTTGAAAAAGGAAACTCAAAATGTTCTTCAAAATGAATATTTAGAAATTTTCATGAAGATAGAGGTTGCCTGGCCGGCATTCATATTTCTATATAAAATAGACATTTCGGCCAGTTAGAGTTTTTTATTTTCTCTTTTAAAAACTTTAACTGGCCGAAGTGTCTATTTTTCCTAGAAATAAAAAAATTCGAACAAAACTCTGACCATGTAATAGAAATTTGGAATTTCAATATTTTTTTGAAATATAAAGGACGCTATATTTAGAATTAATAAGGAAAATGTGTGTCGCGCTTACATTACACAGTCATAGCTAGGAGGTAGAGATGCCGAGATGGAACACAGCTGTACATGTATCCTGCCGGAAGAGAAGTATTTAACTTGGATAAATGATGGAGGTATAGTATAAGAAGTAGAGGTTTCAGCGACATTTGATCATGTAGAGATACCGAGCAATCCCAGCCAGAATGGCGTTCAAGCTGAAGAAATTATGCAATCTAGGAAAAATGGACCATTTAAGAGGCGGTGGACACTTAATTAGAAGTAATCAACGGCGTCCTGTGGTCACCAAGCCCTGCCCACGCCAGCCGAAGTTGGCGGCCCGCGCTGATTGGCCGGGGCGGGAGGCGGAGCCAGGGAGGCGGGGCGCCCTGCAGACGATGGCGGAAGAAGGGGACGCCAAGCCCGACAGGAATCCCTTCTCCATCGTCAACATCCTCAGCCGGGAGGAGCCGCCGCGCAGGAAACCTGAGCCCCTGCGACTCTGCCTCGATCCTTCTGTCCTACTTCCCCCCCGCAAGTCCCCCGCCGGTCCCTTGCTGGCCTGCTTCGGCGAGCCCCCGCGCCCCGAGTATGCCCCGTCAGGTAGGTGCCCGTTCTGAACTTTAAACTTATGGAAAAACAGGATCACGTTTACTGAAGAAAGTTTAGAAAGTAAAATCATATTAAAACTAATTTGTCTGCCTAACAAAAATAGGTGGCATGAAAGAAAAAAAACATTTGTCCCGAGAAAAATTCAGGTTTTCAAAAGATAAACGAAGAGGGAGTGACGTAAATAAATTAAACGTATATATAAAGTTTTAACATATCAAACCATATATTTCAAAATAATTCCTTTAAAATATTGTAACTTAACAATCTTGTGAACCGATTCTATAACGTCATCTAAACACTATCGGAATCATGTCGTCTGATTATTATACAATCAGCTCGTTTTATACCAATTTGGCCGAATGATGGAACAACACAACGTTAATCTCCACTAAGGTATCTTTATAAGACCTGAAAATGGCGAGAAATCTGCCCTATAATTTAAATATACGAGGGCAATAACTTCATTTGTTGAAACGCAACTTCTGTTAGTCGGCCTTGCCTAAGAACTTTTTACACTATCTTAAAATACATTAAGAACCTATTAAAGAAGTCATATGAAATGGTAGGGTAAAACTCTAATGAGAGAAGAGAGTTGCGCCGCGCAAGAGGATGACTTGGCAAATCCTCAACAGTGTTGTTTGAATTGACTTTGTTGAGGTTAATTGGCCAAATAGTTGCTGGTCGACTAACCTTAAACAACGGTGTTGTAGGACGCCAACTTCTAAGAGTTGCTAGGTTCCCGTGGAATATTTGCCCGAGTTATTTCACCCCACATCAGAGAGGCTACCAAGCTCTGAGCCGTTCAACCTTGTGTGAAGAGATAACGAGGACTTCACTCCATGTTGGATCAGTTGACAATGTACCTAGTTAACTAGATGTCCCAGGGAACCAATTGGTTTACAGTTTATTCCTGCTGTCTGGAACACTGCCTCAATTTATAGCCATTTAAAATAAATTATTGGTTCTTTTGATGTGTAAAACACATCACATATATAAATCGGTTAGTGAAAAGGAATACTTGATGTAATTCACATGTCTATCGTGTGCCAAGAATATTTAAACTTCGAATTAAACTTTGTCAAAGAAACAATCGCACATGTGGATTTATCTTCCAGGAACATTTCACCCGCTAAGAGAAATTAATTTCTTCACTAGCGAAGCCTTCACCCAAGTTTCGTTATAAAACCAAGAGATGGTGTTCTAGAAATATGCAATGGAATATTGCACAGGTGTCGAACGTCATCTAAAAATAAACTGATTATAAAATCTTCCATTTGTGATACAGTACCAAGGAAATAACGCTACCTACTCAGTCAGGAGTATATACCCGGAATTTATTGGAATAGTGTCTAAGGGATTAAAAAATATCAATTTTAAAGATTTTATTCAATAGGCTTGTGTGTAATCACCACGTAAACGAAATCGTTTATATAGCATACATAGGTCAAAGAAAGATTCGAGTTATCCGAAGAGAAGCACAAGTAATGGGTGAACTTTTTCTTCAATTTGGTGGCTTCTCAGTTTTGTGTTGTCTCCAACACATTATAGAATAAACAGGGAATGTAGCTGTCAGTCCACTGGAATGGAGAGTTCCGTATGAGGTAAGGGCAGTGATTAGGTTCGGCTTTAGGGCACAGCGAGAAGTTCAATGCGCGAAGTTATTAAATTCAAACTCCTAAATAGTCTAGATTGTTTTTCACAGCAAAACTGGAGATAATCTTCTTCTTTCTTATCTCCACTCAATCATATCAGGGTATCAAGCAACAACCATCAAGACTAGGAAAAGTAGAATGCGTCTGCCTTTGTTATTAAGACAAGGAGCACTACTCAGTAGCATACTGACTTAGATCCAAAAGAAATGGCCGCCTCTGACATGAGGAACAGACGCCATGTGCAGCCGTTCCTAACATGGAGTACAAACGCTTCTCATCCTGTATCCCTGGATCAGGAGCCCTTACAGGGTACTATCAGCCGGGCCAGCTGAGCAAGCTTGTTACTGCTCCCCCTCCTCCTTTTTCATTCAGGTTTGGGACCGGCAAAGGCGGAGTTACTGGAGATAATAAATGATTTTAAACCGCTGCGATAAAGGCTACAACCACATACAGACCAAGAACAGGGATCCCATTTTGTCAATATGTTCAGTCCCACATGAGAATCACATCGGTCGCAGAAGTCAGAAGACATAGAACAGAAACGCAATAATTAAAAAAACAATCATTTTCCCCATAAAACAACTTAAACAGACGACATTTGATGGTGGAAATGAGTTATTATAGCGAGAGAAATATGTAATGGAATAAATTCCGAAATATCCAGCTGTAAGCCTTTTGAGATTTAAAAGTTCGCTGATTTCTGTGAACTGACTTCATTGCTGGTCTAGAGGTTTATTGGACGATTAAGGGATTAATTAAAGATAATTTTTAAGCTTTTCTTTTCATGCATTTATTTTGATAGAATATTTGAATAAGTTAATGTTTTTATTAATTGTTCATTTAATTTTTAGTCAAACAAAGTTTAAATTAACAATCGTCAAATTATATCAAAATTTACAGAACATCAAAATTGGGATTTACATTATATACAAGATCTGAACAAAATATGTCTCCATCAATATGAAGTCAATATTGGGTAAATAAAAACACTCTCCCACATACACAATATGAAATTATATATTTTTAAAATATAAACTTATACACGTAAAAATACGTAAGAATATGATTATTAATATAAATATATATTCTATAAAAGGTTTTATGTTCTATTATCATTTATTATTATCAAATCAGACGCGATACCCCCACAAGGGATGCTTGCGTCAAACAACAACACTAAATTCAGAAACTATTTTTACATAAACAATTGGAGAATTACAAGGTTTGAGTAGAAGTTTAAAGAAAAAAAAAAAAAGAAAGAACATTAAAATCATGCTTGATTCCACATCCTACCTAGGAACAACCAATGAAATAAATACAAATACATAGTTAGCAATTATGTTTTTTTTTTTTTTTTTTCAGTTTTATGTTTTCGTTCTTTAAAGTTTCAGTCAAGATATATTCAAATGTTTGGATATATTGTGCTGGGAATGTCCTCTCACATATATTTACAGTGCCAAACTGACGACATCTTTAACGGAATTCCGTAATTGATGAGACAGCTGCGCCCAGTATTTGCCTTTGAAGGAAATATGTAAATTAGTTCATATCTGTCCGCCCGGACTATCACGAAGTCTGATACATTATGGAATTGCATTCTTAGTAGGATTGAACGGGGTGTACCAAATTTTAGATATATATGTATGGTCAGTAAATATATTAAAAATTAATCAAAATTTTGTATAAATACAGATATGGAAGCACCGCCTCCAGACCGTCCTCCTTATTTTAGGAAAACTTCTCAAATATTTCTTGATTCGTACAAACAGGTCTGAGGTTGGGCTGTATAGGCCTGAGATTCCAACTTGGTGTCGACAAGCTGCGATTGTCTGCTACAGCTTGTTAGCCAACATGGCGGTGTACATCTCAGTGATGTTTCCTTGTCCACGGATGTCACCGGAATGTCTACAACATGTTCAGATATCGTTGGGGAACAGTCGCTGTTGGCGGTAGTGGATTTCATTTTAGACTCAACTATGTCATTAAGAAATGAAATGTAATTTAATCTAAGCACGAAGCTATAATAAGAATATTTCTTGTTTATTTTTAAATAAAGGCTCAAATCATACAAAAAGCCATTCTGTTTTTTAAAATATATTCTGAATTGAAGCTTATCCGGAATTGTAGAAGCGCTGCATTAGAAGTGTAAAGACAGCAGCACAACAACTTGTGATCAGGATTGATGGTGTGGGATTTTACAATCGAGTAATCCTACATCGCTATGGCGGCATGTTTATTTTATTTAAAGAACTTTAGTTATAGTGTTGTGAAAATACCTTGATTCAAACAATCTAAATACCACACATAGGAAACAAGTCAAACTTCCTTGCTTGAAGTGGCGATTGTGAAGGCTTCCAGAGCGCCGTGTAAGGATATTAATAATGACGAAAATATTCTAAACATCTCAACAATTGGCTGAAATAATTCCCTATTAAAAAAAATCATTTCACGACTTCACGGCGATGTTACAACTTCAAACTAGGATATACGTTGTGCCGTCGCTATCTGGGTGTTTCCTTCACTTAACTTTAAGCTATTTCCTTAAAAATATTTAATAGAATATGCATTCAAATTTGAGGCCCTTTGTTCTAGGTAACTTTGGATAGAGCCCGAGTAGCAACACGGCTCGGCGCCGTCAGTCCAATAGATGATCAGGAATTAAATGAGAGGCCTCTAAAACACGCGAGACTTTATTTAATGTTGGATATTTCTCTGTGCTGAATATTTATCTTACTTCAACGATACATAGGTTGGTGGCTGCCACTATACATGACCTCCCGGAGCTTCCTTTCTTTTGTTAGTCTTGTGGTGGTAACGTAGGGCTTTCTACCGAATTTGTCCGTTGATTCCATTATCGACCTTCCTGTTCTTCTTTCCACATATACATCCCTTAAGTAATAGGGATCGGACCGGACCAGTTCAGGGATCGGACCGGGGTTACACATGTATGCGACGAGATTTCCAGACAGGGATAAAGCACGCAGAGAACACTTTAAGCGTCCTCACACGATAATCCACCACACTGGCCTCAACTCATACCATAGCCCCCTTTATATACAAACATGGCCACATTCGTCCAATGAGAATGCGGGAGAGATTGGTTCACTATCAACCGATAACAAAATCCTTTCCACTAAAATCTGAGATAAGATTTTAAAAAATGCAAATATTTGTCAATAAAATTTGACAAAAGGTTTCCTTCTAAAAAAAAAAAAAAAGAAACTAACCAATCTCCCAAACATTCCCATTGTCCCGTAAGGAAAACCTCCCGCTGTTCGGGAGGGAAAAAGCTCACGGGAGCCATGTTATAAAAAAACAAAACAAAAAAAAAACTAAAGAGAGGAGAAGAAGACATCCGGGTCCTTCCATAAAGGTGTCTTCCATCTTGTTCCTCCCAAAAGATTCTTAAAAAAAAAAAAAAAAAAAATCTGCGCAAACTACGTGAGTTACCATGAGTGATTACCAAACACACACATATATAATATGCTTTAGTAGACAGAGTTTAATGGGGGACCAAATAAGCTCTCATCTGGGACCGGCTGGGCATGTTAGGTAGAGACATTGGGTACTGACAGACGCTCACTTGATGAGAAACCGAACGATCCAATTCCATTCAGTTCTCTCAAGTCCAAGAGCTAAAAGCTTTTCTTAACGTCTGTTTCTAAACGCTTTCATCCTATCGACATGTACAACTTTCACATCGTGCATGGTGACCCCTCTTACTCTAAAGTTAACATCGGAGACCCTAGCTTCCACACGGAAAGGCCCATAGACGTTGGAGTAACCTTCAGTCTTAGGAACAGCTAGCATTACCAGATCTCCTAGGTCGAAACTTTTGGTATAAGGTGGCCTAGGATTCATAAAAATTTTAGCAGAATTACCTGACATAAACTGTCTGACAGTCTCCTTTGCTTTCCGCATCACCCTTAACCTCTCAGCCCAAGTAGGCTTTCTAAAACTATTAACAGACCCAGCGCTACACGCACAGCTTCTGTTAAACTCAGTAGGTGGCAACTTTACAGCCTCGTTTTCAATGCGTCTCACTGATTTCTCATCTATGGAGCTTGAAACCATTGGTCTATGTTCACTGGCAACGCAGCTAAGGTCTACATAATCATGGTCTTCTGGTTTCAAGGAAATCATGTTGCAACGTTCCCGTACGGGAGGCAACTGGATATTCAATCTCCTTATATCATTGATTCCCAGAATCCCGTCTTAGCCTTTATCTCCGAGTGACATTAACCAGAATCTTATCTCTCCCAGCTGGCTGCCGTTTTCGTTACCAACTCTACAGGTTTTAACACGTGTAAGTGTCTGCTCGTGGCCTGTCACTGAAACTATACGTAAAGTTTTAAGTGCATCGTCCCAATTCTCCTTCAAGACATTACACTTTTCGGAATCAATAATACTGACTTGGCTTCCTGTATCGTATAACAGGTGCCACATATTGCCGTTAATATTCACCTTAACTATTGGCAGATTTCTAAACTGATTTCCTCCATATGAACGTATGTTCACTATCTCAGCATTGTCAAGAGTATTGCGGTTGGGAAACATAGAAGACTGTCTTGAGCAATCACTAGCTATATGTCCTAAGCTACACTCAGGTGGACTCAGCCTGATTTCGCCCAACAATTTAGTCAGTTTTTCTATCTCACCTCTAAGATCTGCAATACACTGCTCATTTTCGTGCTTCATCCTGTTTACACTGGCACTAAGCATCTTCATCTCACTCTTAATGCTATTTATTTCTTCAACCCCTTCTACTGAACATACCCGTTTCATAAAGCTGCAACGGTGTTCTACACTATCCTCCGTGGCCATGACACTGACTGCTTTGTCTATTGATTTAGCCTCACTGCGAACAATAGCCTCTCTATACTTAACGAGCACATTTTCGAGGAAAATTTCGAACACTAGGCTATCGTCAAAACTGTACTCTACTTTATCTCTAATGGCCAGGAATCTTTCTTTAAAAACCATAGGACTTTCCCCAACTCTCTGCTTAAGACCTTCTATTAATTTAAGGCATTCCCTAATACCACGCGCTTTCTTAGGGTACAATATGTTCAGTTTACTAGCAATACTTTTGAAACTGCTATCGTTACGGATACCCATCTCCTCTAAGCTTAACCTAACCTAAGGGGATAAAGCCTCGAACATGAGCAATGCTTTGACCTCAGGATCCCATTTGCCTACTCGAGCTTTAAGCTCGACTTCCCGAATGAAAGATTCGAGATTAACCCCATTAAACACTGACAAGTTGAGCATAGAATTCGCAAACATGATGGAGTACAAAAAGATAGTAATAAACCACTCAATCAAAGAAAAAAAAACCGCACGTAAAATTACAGGAATTTACACGTGCAAACACCAGTAATCCTGGCAGGGCTCGCCAATGACAAACGTTACTATTCACGGGTTAACACACAAATACAATATACTAGGGCCTACAGTAGGAGTAACTTAAACACAGAAAAATCGTGGACTCAAAAGTACAACAAAAAAAGTAAATAATAAATCACAATTTGTTAAATAAAATAAAAAACAGTACTTAGCTTTATTGCTGCTTAGGTAGGGATCGGACCGGGGTTACACAGGTATGCGACGAGATTGCCAGACAGGGATAAAGCACGCAGAGACAACTTTAAGCGTCCTCACACGATAATCCACCACACTGGCCTCAACTCATACCATAGCCCCCTTTATATACAAACATGGCCACATTCGTCCAATGAGAATGCGGGAGAGATTGGTTCACTATCAACCGATAACAAAATCCTTTCCACTAAAATCTGAGATAAGATTTTTAAAAATGCAAATATTTGTCAATAAAATTTGAAACCTTTAGTGTAGGACAAGATATCCAAACACATGTGGTATTTTCATATATAAACACATTTTAAAAATTAAGCTTTTGATGATGTGATTGTAAGCGCCATGGTTTTATTGTTATATTAAAAATAACTATGTGTATCGTAAAATATTTTAAAGATATTGTTGTTGGGGCAGTAAAAGAACTTTCCTGGCAAGGGCTCACGGATGAGAAGGAGAACTCCATCGACGTCAGAAATATTCTTCTCGAAATAAGCATAATTTTAGAGATGAATTTAGAGCGTTAGATTTTTAAAGTCTTTGCGCCTTTTATAATTATTTGTTTTATTGTTCCGTACAGGAGGTGGCTCCAAAGACGTGACCTCACCCGGCAACGTCGAAATATCAACAGAACTACTCGTTTAAAAACATTTTTTTAAAAAATCATTTTAAAAAGTAATATCATTTTGAAAGCCAAACATGTAATGCTTCCACCATAATTCTCTAAAAGACATCCTGAATGGCTGAAACAGTGCTGGGTACGATGCCAATTATATGCTGATATTCGATGCCTCTCTTCCGATGGTCAATTCAGAAATACATAGATAAGTTTTTACTTGTTTCAACTGAAAAGGATGTCAATAATTTTTTTTTCATGAAGATATCGCCACACATGGCATGTGTTTTTGACCAGAAATTCAAACGAAGGTGCGCGCGCGTCCGGAGAACTTCAGAATTCACACCAATATAATACAATTGGATTCATCACACTACATATGTCCACCGTGAACACTTGGCCAGGTTGTGTGGATATGTAAGGTTTCAGAATATCTCGTATTCATAGATAAATATATCCAATTGATATACTGAAACATTATTATAATCTAACCATGACAAACATAAACAAATTATCATATATCTATTCGGAAGTCACATGTGAGTGCAAATATACTGGCATTGGAAATTTCATCAATTTATTCAATGTACTTGCATTCGACCTTAGAGTTTTGCATGCATTTTATTGATATAATGTTACCATAAAATGCCTACCCACATATTCAAAGGAAACTTAAACGTACTTATTAATAAATCATCGGAGCAAGATATTTATCGAAACTAAAACTCAACAAAAGTTCTAATTTGAATTCGAACTTTGAATATTCCCTTGGCAAACTTCTAAAATAGGTTTATTCCATCTTCCCTGCTAGAGAGAGAAGCTCTAAAGCTTTTGGTTGAATGCAATTCAGCGGGACAAATCACATCAATGATGGGTTCGAAGTAGATGAAGCTCGGATTGTCTTTGTACCCGGCTGGGTGAACAGCGGTGTTTGCTGGGAGGTAGGAAGCCGAGAAGAGAAACGACGGAGGCACCAAGGTTTATCAGGTAGAAATACACTTTCAAAAATTTCTCTTAGAATCCTCAAATAAATTTACAATAGCCCTAAAATTGCACGTCTCTTTATTCACAATTTGATGGCCAGAAAGCCTAGAAGCAATGTTTAACGAAGAGGTTCACTTTGAAAATAGAAACATCTTCGTTACTACGTTATCATGTGACGTGGTCAGGCAAATTCTATCCGCGCGAATTAGCAGGGAAGATGGAATAAACAAAGTTTTTTTACAAGTTTGTAAGAGAACATTGAAAGTTCGAATTTAAATGAGAACGTTTGTTGAGGCTTCATTTCTGAGAGGAGAAGTCGCTCGATGATTTAGAAATAAAGATGTTTAAACATTCCTTTATATGTGGATAGAAATTTTATGGCAACATAATATCAATAAAATACATGCACATTTTTGTTGTGTTCTCTACCTAACAAAAATAGCACTTGACGAACACTATAAGGTATAAACCATTTATTTATACAAATAAGATACTTTCACTCTCCTCTAACACTCTATATACATCCAATCATTTTACATATTTTATTTTCTATCAGAAAATTAATACATATTTACATATATGCTGCATTTTTTCTTTAAGAATAAAATTTGCATATGGAATCATTACAATTTTAAAGTGAGATGTAAGTATAGATTGAATGTTTTTACAATAAAATTATTGTGGCCTCTCTATAACTTATTGGATTTTATAACAGCCAGAAGATTGTTTTGTGAATTTTTACAACGAATTTTTTTTTTCAACTTAACACATATATACAAATCTGGTGATATTATCTCCTGTAAATTCAGGAGACATTCAAGAACACATTGAAACAAGGAAAATTGGAATATGATTGGAGTGATGTTCCAATAAATAAATTCTGAAATATAATAGGAAACAACGGGATAGATAGCACACAACACACCTTTAGTAATTATACCGCGCTCCATAACTCCATCGAACCAGAGAAAAGTATTAATGGCTCACAGGGCTGGGTGCAGGAGAAGATGGACGGAACAGTCAAGATGCTGTAGGATTGGAGCTACACGAGGAATTGCCGTTAATGATGGAGATCATTGTGGTGAAGGTTCTCAAGATGGCCAAATTATGTGAGAATAGGAATTTACACTTAACAACACGTTGGACTAGAGAAATAATGAAGAGGTTTTATCTAAAAACGTTTACCAAGTGTGTTTAAAATTATTTGGAAATATTTGATGTAAAGTCTCAACGCAGCTAGGAAGAAACAGTTTAGTATTCCAGTACCGCCGCTCTGGTGAACAAGGCACGTGGAAGGGGCCGTCAAGACGTCGTCCTTATTGGCTGGTTCAAATTTCTGGGCGGGACAGGACGTGGCGTCCCTACAATTGGATTTTTTAAAGAACGGCGACGTTTTCCCCTTCATCTCTGCCGTGAGAACTGACGCTTGATGGGTCTTCTAGCCCTCTCAGGCGTCTCTTGAGACTTATATAGATGCGTAATTAATGCATATGGTACATATATATTGATCCAAGATAGTCTAAAGAACTCATTACAATCATATATATTTTTTAAAATAGAGCAATCCATAAATAAATCTTTAATTAAAAAGGCATATATTGGATCAAAATATAATTTATTTTACCAATATTTCAGTTGGCTGAAGGCCAACCTTTATCAAGGTGTTATAACATTTTATGTTTACATTATGTTTAACATTATAACATAATAAAATGTTATAACACCTTGATAAAGGTTGGCGTTCAGCCAACTGAAATATTGGTAAAATAAATGATATTTTGATTCAATATATACCTTTTTATTTAACAATCATATATCAAATAATGAATATTTGTTTGATTTAAATCTACTAAATATAGATTACAATAATACATCAGGTTTCTGGAGTTTCATTTTTATTGTAATCTCAAACTTTCAGGCATCCCCAGCCCATCTACAGGGGTACATAAGACGAATAATAGTAAACGACGTTGGATTATCTTGGATCAATATTCGTGAGTCTATTAATTACATTATTTTGATTAGTGAGACTAGACATTCTCTCTGAAAGAACTCCTGTAACAAGGCTATCTATCCAGTTAATAAAGCAATAATAGAAATCATGATCCAAGATAAGTTTTTCCAGTTTTAATGTCGCTTATACAAGGGATTTCTCCATTTTCGTACTATCTATTTTAAATGAAACTCTCTGCCTGAACAAAAAGTAATTATTTCAATATTTTCTATCCGTGTCGATATTAAATAACAGAAATGTTTGTGAAATGTTTTAAAACCTCTAAAAGACAATTCTATAAGTTGAAGTATAGCTGGCACCACACAACAAACTCAATACAGACAGCTCATGTTGACAAGCTTTGCTCTATGGAAGCGTAGAAAACGCTAAAGAGCCTAATCAACCCTTTTAAAAGTAAACATTTCAACTAAATAAGTGTTTGAATTTAAGAAGTTTAATTAGCTGACAACCGTAAATCAATATAGTTTTTTTTTTTTAATTCGAAACTATTATAGACGCGTATGATTCTTTAGAAAAATAAACAATTTCTACTGCCCTTACCGCAATGGAAAAATTGATAAGCCAGGCCCTCCCATTAATTTTTCCATTGTGGTAAGGGCAGTAGAAATTGTTTAATTTTCAAAAGAATCATACGCATCTATAATAGTTTCGAATTTTCATAACAGATGGCGCGCTAATGCATCATGATAGTTGTTTAAGTTAGGCTCGAAACGCTAATGCTATGGGAAATTATTCGACAATGTTTTGTAAGATGTTAGAGCAAAGTGGTTCTTTCAAATTCAATGGGAGGAAAGCTCTGTGTCAGAGACGGCCCCAGTTTGAACCCTGCTACATTCACCCAGGATAGTTAATTCTTAGTAATCTAGGCGGACTAGCATTGGCTTACACCAACTTCACACCTTTTCTAGCAAAGCATAGCGACTGAATTATCCCGTCTTAAAGAGCTGTTCCCTGCACCACTCCAAATCTTGGTGAATAATTGTCATATAGCGCGGATATTATTTTATTCACTAGATATCAATCTACAAGGACGGTCAATTAAAAAAAAAACACATGTTCAAATATTGCTGAACAAAAATTGTGATATTAGACAATATGAAGCTTTGACTACAATCTGATGTATAAATCAAGTACGCAAAAGTAGCTTTCTCATTGTAATAAAAATAATCTTTTTTTAATTTGAAAAAATTGGTTTTCCGTATAGCGGAGCTAGGCATAGATAGAGCGGCTCTATTGTGGAACATTGAATACACCTGAAACAAACTGTCTTAAATAAAGCATAATAGGATAACAATATTCGAAACAGCTGTAGTGCATCATTGATCTTGAACGTTCACTGATTGCAGCATTATAACGCAAGACCTAAAGAAGAGAAACAGTGACATGAAAAATAAAATAAGGAAATTCACAAATCTTAGTGAGTCAAAATGTATGAATGATAATGCGACTATTTGCCTTTCAAATGGGATTTTTCATCGGGAAATGAGGTTACATTTTAATGAGAGAATTAGAACTTCACAGGAAATGACAAAAAACATTCCTGTTTTTTTTTCCACTTTTAAGAAACAGAACATCACACAAAAAATCACGAAATAGCTGAATCCGTTCTATAGGAATTTGCCGGCAATAAAGGTGGTCATGCGATTAGAGATAACGTCAAAGGAAGAAAAGAAAATCGAGGCCAGACCCAGAAAATAGCGGCTTGACCGGTCCTCAACCAACGCCTCAACCAAATTAATCTGCAGATTTCAGGGAGTAAACAACCTTGGAAAAAAAAAAGTAGAAGCACAATTTATCAATCAGGATTTCTTCAGAATTTCTTTGGAATTCTTCAGATCGATAAATTGGGATTTTAAGGAGTCTACGAAAAGTTTTTCGGTTTGAGAATCTTGAAAAATGATCAGGAAAGTCGTCCACCTAGGAATCGCCCAGCCGCCTATTGCCGCTCATGTTATTGATTTGTGAGATGAGCATAGCATCCCGCCCCTCCCCGGCCCCCATTCATTAGAGCCAGCCCCTAATTACTTTTTCTTGTATCGGGAATTGGAATAAAGGAGGATCGTCATAAGCTAAGAGAGAAAGGAAAAATCGAAATGCCTTCTGAGGCTCGTTACTTTATTGTTCGACAATCGATGGAAATAATGAAGGCGATCTGTATATAAAAATGATGACATTTGAGTATGAATGCTTTCACTGATAAAGTTGATATATTTTCAGAATCCTGAGTGTTTTAGGTATTGTATTGAGGGTCTGTTGGGTCTGATCGAGAAGTTAAATGTGATGATTTGATTTTCTATAAAAAAGTAACTTTATAAGAATCTTACACACTTTTCATATCCTATAAGAAGAGGAATGTAGCCTGGAGGAATTCGCACTCTAACAGTTAAACGGCATAGAAATCTCTCCCCCCCAGATATATTAACCTAATAATTAAGATATATCATGGGGTGATTGAAAGGGGAAAAGGCCATACACCTTCTCATCGCGTATGGCGTTCCGTCGAAATTCGGTTATCGAACTGCGCACACAACTTTAGAAATGATTGAAATAAGGTCATTCACATGAAAGGGGAACATGATAAACTTTCTTGGACCAAAATAAATTCCTCAACATTATTCTGAAGTGAAGAATCGCATTGACGTAGCTATCTGTGAGCTCTGTAGAATATAACGGTCACAAGCCGCGTCGTTTAATGGACTTCGGCTTCATTGCATAGCCCACTTTATTAAAGAAAATTCAAATATTAAAATCAATCATCAAACACAAATATATTAGATCCTCAATTTAAATTATGAGTCGGCGGGTCTGTTTACATATAAAGGCTCCATATCTATAAATCCATTTTCAGCCTGGTTTATTATTTTTTGAATATTGAAACAGAATTTTATGATAATATCTGCATACCTATGGTGTATCTGGCAACTATATATCGACATCTCTGTGTTGTTGAAAGGACAAACGAGCCTCCCAATGGAAGCCATTTATAAAGCTGATTCACATTCATAACTCAACAGCTTAGTATCTTGGAAACAAGGATTCACAGCGGTTTCTAGATAACAGAATATATAGGATAGGTGATATTCTACACAAATAAATATTTATATTTGATATAAACATTCTTATTTTTTCGAATATTTAATACACAAAATTACCAGACGCATGCTCTAGGTGTCATTTCACAAATAAATGGGTTGAAATATAACAAACACAAATATTGATGAATATAAAGTAAGGATGTCTAGGGCCAAGAGGGAAACACAATTTGAATCAACACAATGTAAAATTTCAAATGTTTGAGATCAGGCATACTATTGTCAACATGACCTTACAGAGGATGTGACAAAATAACAATTTCAAGAATTTCCAAAAAATCAAGATTCGTTTTTATATTTTTATTTTCTTTCTGACGAGCGGCAGATCGAACCGTTCGGTCTCAAAAAAAAAATCTTTTTTTGAAGTTTTGTGATGTGAATTTCATTACGCGCGTGCATTCAAAATACTCCCCTTGTGGTTGAATCAGTTCCAAGTTTCTATTCCGAAAAGACAAAATGATATGTAGAACCAGTCATATCAGGTTTGTAGTGAAAGGCTTTACTAGAAATTTCAGCCTTAATGTCTTTTTTTTTCGAAATAACACGCGGATGAAACTCGATCCATGGCTCGGGGCATTACCGTAATGCCATCACATTATTTGGAACTGAGATCTAGGATTTGATTCTGATAGATGGAGGAATGCGATTTCAATATTGGAATAGCAGCAGCTTTCTAAATCAGATATTATGTTCGAGCAACCATCACCGACCATTTAGCCACGTAAGAACCTTCCTTCCTTTGGGCGATTAAAAACTGAGGTGTTGTTTAAGTCCGAAATTTAAAATTCAGTCGTTGTGGTTGAGCAGGAGCCAGACTCCTAGATAGGTTTCTTTCCAAAAGAAGTTTTCCCAACGTTTCTAATTCTGAGTAGAATTTTGGGTCGATGCAAGGTGTCGATCCACTGTCTTATTTTCCGACATAACTGAATAAATATCGATTTAAATATTGTGTATAAATATATTTTAATTTATTTTTAAAAATTTAATCATTAAAACACATTGTGTCATATTTTATATTTATTTGTATTATCGATAAAATTCCTGGAAATATTTTTATTTTGTCAAATTTTTATAATTGAAAGTGTAATATTTTGTTCGAAAAACATGAAGCGTATTCCTCAATAGAATCTGATATTTTTGGTCAAAATAGTTTCTATTGAGCGAGTAAAGTTTGTATAAAATCTAACAAAGAAATTTGAATGCTCGCCAGCCACGTGCTCAGAACTTGTCGCAATAATTCTGGAGACCCTCTATAGAGATTATCTCAAACCATCCGGTTATTACATAGATGGGAAAGTACAAAAGAGTGAAAAGAGCCCTAGTATCGATCCCATGATAATTTTCCCTAAAGACGCCATGCCCCCGCGGGGAAGTTAGCTGGTGGGATTGGATTCTATAAATGAGAGGAAAACTCGTTATTATGAAGTTCATGAATAAAGATGTCCTTTTACAAAATAATAAACCAAGTTTTCCAGATTTGTGAACTATAAACCCCATTACGCTATCCATTGTTGAATGTGCCATTCATTGCGCTGGCCACTGGAGTGAACTTGGCTTCTCTCTCTCCCAATGCCACCGAATGTCCGAAGTATATCGAGTCTCTAAGACAACAACAATCTTCCTTATAGCTATAGAAGATATTTGGTCTTCAGAACTGCCCCAAGAGGCGTTTGGTCGAAATATGGGCGTCGCATTGAACCAATAACGCGTATGTATAGATCTGTAGAGCTCGGTACCAATGGTGAGAGAGATTTCAAGAGAATTTTTGAAAAATGATTTGGCTTAGGATGAGACGCGTAAATTCATATCGTAATAGCAAACCCCGTTTATCATGCGTCGATGTTTTTGGATTTAAGCAGCGTTAGAGAAAAAAGGCCGAGACTCTGTTCTGATTATTTTAAGACCGGTTGCGCAAGAACCGATACTAAAGAGGCGGAGCAACACATTTTGTGTACAAACAACTTCATTGTTTAGTTTGGGCGAATGTTTGCTAGAGACAGGGCCACAGATTGTTTATACAAACAGCAACATTGTTGAGATTAAGGGAATCTTTGAAATATATGAAGCAAAACATTGTGTATACAAACAACAACATTATTGATGCTGAGGGAATGTTTTCAAGAGGCAATGTAACACAAATGTCATACAAACAACAAAATTGTTGAGATTGGGCGAATGTTTGTGAAAGAGGCAGAGTCACACATTGAATATAAAAACAACAACCACTTTCCTGAGGTTGAGGCAGTGTGTGAAAAACAGCCGCGAGTAAATATTCAAACTATGAACATCATTACATGAAGAAATGTGTGAAAGAATGAGTTAAAAAGATTAGAACAAAGTCTGTAAGGAATGAACCAGCAGCCTGTGCCGGGGCGACAGAAGTCCAAAAGATCGTGCTGAGAGAAATGCCACCTCCCCGAACGTTTAATTCCCAACCAAATTTACTATGATTAATATGCATTAAAATATGAACAAAAACAAGTCCAACTCAATTAGAGGGCTCCATTGAGCGAACAAAAACACGACTTATTATCCCTAATTGCCCAATTTAAAATAATTAATCAGTCGCCATATTTATTAGTAACTAAATATTTGCTGCAGATTTCATCGCTTAATTTCAATTAGAAGATCTTTTGATGGAATTGATGCGATTAAAAGAGTTTTTGCCTCACCCCCCGAGGACTCCGTTGATTGGCTGGCCAGTGCCTTAGCAAATTAACATCCGCTACAAATATGACACCGTTAATTTCCACCAAATAAAATTCAATAAATTTCCAACTTATTTGAGCCTTCATTTTATCTTCTGCATTCTTCAAACTAAACAAATAATATTTATATTCTAATATCAATATTTAAAATATATTAGTTTATATATAATTGCTGCACGCGCGGTATTTATATATTTAGCCGTAGCAATTTCTTGATATATATGCTAAAATATATATATAGCTAAAATATAAAAAATATATAAGCATATCTCCTGGCCACTAACATGGGCGTTATATATATATGTGTATATAGAAATGTTATGAAATAGATTTATCCCTTAATAAATATTTTGAATGAATTTAAATTGACTTATTAATACACTGCGTGACATTGAAAATGGAACACCAAGAAATAGTGGCCAGAAAATTATGCAAATTTCAGGGTAGACGCGCCTAACCGAGTTATGCAAATGGTGTAAAATGCGCAGCTCTCGTGCGCACATGGAGTAAGATATAGGGAAGGAACTTGCAGAAAGGACAGTATTCGTGTCGTTATTTCTTCAAGGAAAATCATTGTAGAAATTTTGTTCTTGTGTCAAAAGACACGTGTAATAACAGAGAATGCCAGGTAATCGTAAACGGAGGCAGTTCAAGCAGACAGACGCTTTTACGAGGGGCATGGTGATCGGACTGAAAAGGGCAGGTTGGTCCATACGTCAAATCGCAGCTGATACACACCTTGGTGCGTCCACGGTGCACCGACTGTGGAGAAGATGGTTGGAACAAGTAAATGTGGCAATTTATAGGAATGCCGGTGCAACCAGAGTGACGTCAGCACGTGTGGATCGGCGTACCCTTCGACAAGCAGTGGCGGCCCCACAAGCCACTTGTACCGCCATCCTGCATCATGTGCAAGACACCCTAGATCATTCCATCTCGACCAGAACCATTTCCCGTCGATTGGTTGCTAATGGCTTGCACTCATGCCGTCCGCTAAGAAGACTGCCATTGACCCCACCGAATAGGCGCCAACGTTTGGAATGGTGCCGGGCTAGATCGACGTGGATGACGGAATGGCACAGGGTCGTGTTCTCAGATGAGTCGCGTTTCTGCTTGTCCAGTGATAGTCGCCGTGTACGCGTGTGGCGTCGACGTGGAGAAAGGTCCAATCCGGCAGCATTTGTGGAACGCCCCACCGTGCGACAACGTGGAATCATGGTTTGGGGCGCAATCGCGTATGATTCCAGGTCACCTTTACTTCGTATTCAGGGCATTATGACGGCCCAAAGATACGTTGATGATGTGCTGCGACCGGTGACACTCCCCTACCTTCAGGGGGTACCCAATGCCCTTTATCAGCAGGATAATGCCCGACCGCACACTGCTCGCATTAGCCAACAAGCTCTGCAAGATGTACAGATGCTTCCCTGGCCACCGTACTCTCCTGATCTCTCACCAATCGAGCACGTCTGGGACATCATTGGACGCCGTTTGCATGCCTTGCCACAGCCGCGTTCAGAAGACGAACTGTGGCAAATGGTTGAGAGGGAATGGAGAGCTATTCCTCAGGACGCCATTCGTACTCTGATTGACTCTCTACCTAGACGTGTTGCTGCGTACATCGCCGTCTTCGGTGGTCCTACTTGCTACTAAGCCGACGCCGTTCTCGCTCTGTATTATGACTATCATTTTGAAATAAAGATCACTTATTGTTCGTCTCTGTCTCTCTCTGTCTGCCGAGTTTCATCACTTTCTGGCCACTATTTCTTGGTGTTCCATTTTCAATGTCACGCAGTGTATAATGTTCATTTCAGAAAGCTAAAACTTATCAGGTTTTTATATAATTAACACATGAAAAAACAATTGAAAAAATAAAAGATAAGTAGGTCAGGTGTTGATATTAAAAATAAAGAAGGCATCTCCTGACCACGAGCATATGTGCTTTTTAGATGGCAGAGCGCCATCTAGTGGAGCAAAAATAAACTAAACGTTTATTTAGCTTGCTCCGTGATATTAGGCCAACCCAATTTCTTGATAAATCAAGAAAAACCATCCACGAACGCGTTTCGCGCTGTTGGCCAAATATAACAGAGCAAGCTAAATAAACGTTTAGTTTATTTTTGCTCCACTAGATGGCGCTCTGCCATCTAAAAAGCACATGTGCACGTGATCAGGAGATGCCTTCTTTATTTTTAATATATAATTATATATTAAGCAGATAATTTGGCTAAGATGGCTATTAAAAAGGTTGAGTTAAAAGAAAAGAGGAAAAATAATATAAAAGAGATTTAAATATATTTGAGAAATAAATTAAGGACTTTAATAAGATTCACGTAAAACCCTCGGCAGTTGCACGTCATACATGCAGAACATGTGAAAAAAGGGAAGAGGTGAAGAGAGTTCGAGATATCTGTAAACAGAACCATAATAAAATGTATGTTCAAACAATTGAAAATAATGTTCAAAGGATATCTATAAAATACATTTTTGTGTTTTTAATTTTTAAAGTTTTGAATTACAATAAAATTTCTTAATGTGCAAATTGGGATGAGATAACTTTATAGTTAATAGACCTTTTTGTATATCTTCAGATGGAAACCCATAATGGCTTAACTGAAGTTGAAAAAGATTTTGGAACCAGGTTGGGTCTGGCGGATGTTTCGACCCTTAGCCTCACAGCTCTACCAATCTCTTAGACTTTGTATGGAAACAAAAAGAGAAAAATGGATTTTTGGGAAAGGGAAATAAAGGATGCTCTATGATTATAATATCCCTTTTCCCGGTGTGGAACAAATGTCTTATGTGCGTTATGTATGACTGAAATCATTTAATATATATTTAGACATTAAAAAACTCATACATTGCTAATGAAACGAAAATAAAAAGTAATTCAACATATTGAGTGTAACAGTGTATTTTGAAATGGCATGTTGCCGAGACTTCGCATCAATATATCAGTCACACATACATTTGTTTCACACCAAGAAAAGGAAAATTATGAACATAAAGATTCAATTATTTTCTATTTTTATCCTTTTGGCCCCATACAAAGTCTAAGTGATTGGTAGAGTTATAAAGCTAAGAGTCTAAAAACAGTCGCCAGGTCAACTTTTGACAAGACCCAACCTGGGGTTACCAATCTCTTTCCACCCTCGTTAACCATTATGATTCCCATCTTAAAATATGTAAAAATAACCGAAAAATGTCATCTCCACTTTTCACTAGGAGAATTTCTATTATAATTCCAAGACTTATAAATAATTAAAAACTCTAACTCTCTATGTTACTCACATGTGACGCTAACTGCCGAAACCTTTGCGTGAAACTTGTTATATACCTCAACAGTTTTTACAAAATAAATATATTTTTAAAATATTACTAATATATATATACACCAATACCTCGCTTTGCGTCGTTTCGTTTTGCGTTTTTTTTCGAAGTTGCGTCGCTGCTTAATTTTTACTGATTTTCACTGTGCGTCGTTAGATTTTCGAAGTTGCGTTGTTTTGGATTCGAGTCTTTAATTTTTTTTTTGAATTTTTTCTCCTAAAATATGGCAACACCTTTGTTTTTGACAATATTGCGTCGTTTCAATTTGCGTCGTGTTTTTTGGAACGTAACCCCGACGCAAAGCGAGGTATGGGTGTACTTTATATTTTATTTTATATTTTCTATTTTAATCTCTTCGATTGTCAAATTTATTAATTCTCCCACTTACTGATAATTATTTTAAATATATATATATATAAAATACAAAGGTCGCCTCTCCCGTCAAAATAGACGTCTAAAACCAGACCCCATCTATTACCCGTCGCCGCAACTAGCGGCCTCGGGTCGGTGACAAAGCCACAACACCAGCTTTGGCAAACTGAAAAGCGTCCACCTAGAGACCATAGTGTCACCGACCCGAGGCCGCTAGTTGCGGCGACGGTCAATATATGGCGTCTGGTTTTAGACGTTTATTTTGACGGGAGAGGCGACCTTTGTCTTTTTAGATTAATTTCCTCCAGGCAAAATTTCCATATATATATATATATATATATATATATATGCAAAGCTTTTCAACAAATTCTCGGTATGGTCAGAAATACAAAATGATAAGGCCATCGAGGAATAATTTACTAGTGTTTGGAAAAATATCTCTTATCTATAAATATCTGCCATTTTTCTACCATAATTTGGAAACATTTTAAAAGCCATATCTTAGAATACTTTTCAGTACCTTTTCTTTGTTTATCTCTGGTGTACTTTTTAGTGTCAAATCTACCTTTTTTTAAGTTCCTATTTAAATTTTGTAAAAAGTAGAAATCGTGAGTTTCTAAGACAGGAGACGATGGCTGGAGTAATGGGAAACTACTTTTGGACAAAAAAGTCAGCACAGATGTAATGGTGTGTATGGCCGAACAATGCCATGATGAATAATCCCATTTTTGAAGTCCCCATTTTTTAAGCGAATGGATTCATGGAAATGTCCCCGGATGTTCAAATAGACTTCCCTGTTTATTGTTCAGCCCTTTCTTCAAGGTATCAGTAGTGTACAAAAATCTCTTTAATATGTCAAAGGTAATGTAAAACCAACGAGTGTTCCGTTTATCTGGACATTCAACATGCTTTTCTACTGAGTTTATTTCATTTTAAAATTACTAAACCATTTAAATGTTGCAGTTTTTTCAAATATCCACATAGACGAATAAAATCAAATATGAAGTTTCAGATGCAGAGTTACAGGAGACAAAATTTGATACAATTTGTCTGTTCTATTTCTAGATCCATAGCAACATAGAAGATAGTTTTTTTCATTGCGATATTTAAAAAACATTTTACAGATATTCTGTGAGTAATGGCATACCTAACGTTGAATATCCCTGTGCTGCTAACTATTAGATTTGGTATAAGGATTTATTATTTTGAGTTGTTTCCAACATTGACGCGAACTTATCATGTAGATGTATTGTGATTCTGACTAGATTAATCTTCAATACACCTTACCCATTCGTTGCTCAACAATAATTTAAAAGGTGAGGTAGTTCGATATTTTTCAATTTTACAGAATTTAAAAACAAACATCTTTGCTGGTCTTCAATGCTGTAAGGTTTTTGTTTGAGTTTGCAGCGTTTCAAAATATTTTTAGAAGTTTTGGAGTCCTGCCTCTTCAGAGATAAAACCTGGATTGTCTTAATGATTATAGAGAATGACCAAATCCGAATGTTTTCAGTAAAAAAATGCAAAACAACCTCTTTAAATTAATTTATAAATTCCTTGACAGCGCTACTGATGTTGCCTTTCTCAAGAACACAGGTTGCGCAAGGACATTGAAGTAATAGATTTCTGGAACTAAACCATTCAACCCTCGGTGACTGGGAGTGTCTACCAGTTCCTAAATACGTCACAGCTGTCATCGCCAGAGTCCATCACTACCGGCGGTGGAAACAAGGAGCTACGCCAGGCCCAAATAAAACCCGACGTTATGTCTTCTAAATCCGGGGCATTCCTCGTGATCAGGGCAGGTTTATGTCCAGCGGGGCCTAATTGAGTGGCTAAATGGAATTTGTGGGCGACACTCGGATAAACGAGGTTAGCTCGCCGACAAATGTCCCGTCATTTGGACCCGCGCCTCTCATATTTTGGCCTTTAGGAGGAAACACACAATCACATATCATTATAATATTTTATCTTTTTATGAAGGTTTGGCGTTTTATATCCTATTTGAATGTGTAATTATTTTGGTATATAAAGTTACCCTTGAATATTTTAGGTTTATTCATTAAAAACCATAACCATTTCTGTAAAAAATAGCAAGGTAATATTTAAAAAAATATTTTTTATCCGCCATTTCAGTCAATAAAAGAGCACTAAAATGAATTTTCTAAAAATTCAGCGTTAGAATGTAATGTTGTCCACAGACTTATAAATTATATTTGACAAACTATTTTTTTAGTGTGAATCATATCTGATATAAACTATATTTTGCTTCACCTTTTAGAGCTCTAATAAGAAATGTAGTTGAATAATATGATCATTAATCTAAAATAAATGTATAGAATTAGGTTTTAGGATTCAAGATGGTGGATAACACTTCAGAAGACAAATCAGTACATACCGAAATACTCGGTCTCTCTCGAGATGATCCAGAAAAACATTTGAAGGACAGCTTCATTCGACCAGTCTGGTAACCAATGTTACTACACAAAGAAGTTTTTCATATTTATAATTACTCACGGAAAATCTCTGACAATTGTAATGAACAAATTTATAACAGTCTCAGCTGACATCCGCTTTATTGGCCTGAGATATTCTACTTGTCTCTACTCGACATTCCTGTGACGAAGAACCAGAGTCTATAAAAATGAGTAAAAAGATGAATAGCATAAATGAGGGATCTTTTGATTGGTGGATGCTTCTTTTGAAAATAAATGAATGTAACTCTTGAGTGTACGAATATATTGACCGTGCAACTGGGCGTTGCTAATGGCTCAGCCAATGAATCGGAAGAAATATCGACCAATAATATTTCTTTGATAAGACAAGAAAGTTAGCTACATACCTGTTTTTTATTTCTCTCTCTAATCCTGTATATTATTTTACTCTCAAACATATTTACATCACCTAGAGACACTAAAGCTACCTCGGATTTGACGTATAAAGAAGAATAGGACCACTTTATATAAGTACTTTATAAAGTCTAAATGGGACACCGTAACTTCAACTTTTCAGAATCAGTAAAATAGATGTACGCGAATGTTCAAATATTGTGGGCTCCATGTCTGTAGATCTGAGGACAGAAATAGACAATCTGAGACATTGTCAACAGAGAGCAATGGCTCGTGTTTATCATCACCAGACGACAACAGCCATTCCAACATCTCGCTTGCTTTGATTTCACATTGCCGCGATCCTGTTCTAGGTTTGTTTGCTGTTGGATTCACACACCGCTGGTTATAATGTTTATACCCTTAACTATCTAGTGCTATAGTTGTGTCCATTGTTCACAAATATTTTAATAGTCATATTTTATTAACCATTTAATTGTTAAGGCTCTGACTGTCCTCATATGTTGTATATTAACTGATACAATGTTTTAGCCTTAATTATCTCTTGCTATACGATTTATATTAATTATAATAAAAATAATTGGATATTCCTTTGACACAGATTATCAACAAAATATCTATCTATATATATATATATATATATATATATATATATATATAAATGTCAATGTCTGTCTGTTTCGCGATAAACTCAAAAACTACTGAACCAATTGGTACCAAATTTTGCATGTCGCATTTTATAAACCTGAGGAAAAATTTCGGCTACATTTTGATTAGTATTTTTGGCTATTTCTTTTTTTCATTTGAAGAACTTTTTTTAGGCGGAGTAAATACGAGGCGAAATAACAACACGAGGCCAATTAACGCTCGTTCTGCATTTCTTTTCAAGTTGCTTGCGTACTTTTTTTTTTAAATCTTTTTATACGAGTGTCACTTTTTTTACAAAAGTATTGAGAGAGAAATTTATATTACTAAGTTACGGTAAGTGCACACAATGCAATTTAAAAAGAACTTTACAAAATTAGCGTTACTGTATGTAAACAATGGCTTTCGTATTTTTTATTAATTTTTGTTCTGGCCTTTGTTTTTTTTATATATAATAAATAAAAGTTACAGTCAATATGATAATTCTTAAAAAAAAAAACAATAGTCAATAGGCAAAAAATACAAACTAACTTAATAAAATATTCTAATATCAAGCAATATGCAAAATCTCTCCTATTATTTAAATGTACATATTATTAGCATCTTAGCGGCGTTTATTCGTTTTTATGTACTCCTGTAGGGAGGCAGAAATACTCGAAAGTTCGATATTGTTTTAATAAAGTGTAAAGCATCTCCAGAACTATTTTTTGCGCGGCAGTAAATACGAGGCGAAGTGACAACACCAGGCGAATTAACCGACCAATGAGCGTTCTGCATATTTTCCAAATCGCTTGCCCAACTTTTTTTTTTTAAATATCTTTTTATAAGAGTCCCGGGCGAAGCCGGGTCATTCGTCTAGTTTCAAATATAAATTGTTGTGTTGGCGCAAATGATAAATAAAATATGCAATAGTTTATCAAGCGAATGTTTCAAATATTTCACTTCTGGGAACAGGCTATCTTCCTTTATGATACAAGGCAGAAAAATGTCTGTCAAAATTCAATAGATAAATGGAAAAAGGTATTTTGATAATATTAACATCAATAACTGACAGCATTTACCAAATTAACATGGTATTATAAATTGAACTTTTAACAATCATTACTAAATATATTATCTATTAATAAATAGGGAAACGAAGGAGATAAATTAATATTTTTCATGGCGTCAAAACTTAGCTTGAATCGAAATTAATTAACACAAAGCAATAACGAGCCATCTATATATATAAAATGAAAGGATTTGAGCACTAATGTTTCTTTTATTTACAAAACAAACTTCTACTGTTCTTACGGCGATGAAAATATATTGGGAGGGCTTGGCTCATCAGTGGTGAACCCTTAGTTCAAAATATCAGTAGAGATAGCCAAACAGGACAGTGGTCAGTGAAGGCTGAGATCGAAGAAGAAAGAATTTTCCAAGGAAGGACCTCAGTCAGAAAGGAAATATTTCTGTGGGCAATAGGCAGATCCCACCTCCGTCAATATTGGTCGGTCTTAATATGATTTCTTTGTTCAGCCCCCTTCACATCTCAATGCACAACATTTACTTCCAATTTCAGACAATAATGGGGAGGAAAAATTGATATTTTATTTCCTTCCTATAGCGGGGTAATAGGTTTAAGGAGAATCGCTGGAATATCGAAATCTGAGAAGTCTAAATATTAATCTTCCAATAAAGAGAATATTATGGGAAATTGAACAGAAAATAAATCTCTTTATCCCCATTGTATCTCTTTGTCAAATTGGCTACAAAATACATACAATTTGGTGACGGCGGGAGAAATATTTGTGATATCTGGGTTTGAAAATATGAAACCACATCAACCAGGCTTTCCTTATTGCCTTGCCGACGTTTCAGCCACTCAGGGAATGGTTATTTCTGAATCCTATCTTCTATATGTACACGACTTTATAAAATACACGTATAGTTGTTTATATCAAGAGAATAAGAAGTTCAAAATAAAATATTTTGAAATTTTAAATATATAAATTATATACATAAAATTTGTCCAAAATCGTCCATATTTACACATATTGAATTGTGTTTTAGACAATAAACCGTAATGATATACATTCGATGGAAAAACCATATACAGTTAAACCTGTCTATAGCGCCCCCTTTTGGGACTCACCAAAATAGGGTGCTATAGATAAGGGGTGCTATAGCCAGGTCACCTTTAATGTAAATCGCATCGTATTACGTATTTAAAATCGGGCGCTATAGAGAAGGAGGCGCTATTTAGAGGGGGCGCTATAGAGAGGTTTAACTGTAACATGGTATATCAGTTTAAGAAAGAGGCATCTACTTATCGTGCAACTGGAAGTTGCTGATGGCTTGCGCCATCTATCGGAATAAATATCAAATATTCTCGTTGATTTTTAATTATTCCAGAATTGGCCAAATACCCATTCTTGATTAATCAAGAAAAGCTAATCTGGAATAATTAAATATCAACAAGAATAGTTGATATTTATTCCGATAGATGGCGCAAGCCATCAGCAACTTCCAGTTGCACGATAAGTAGATGCCTTTTTCTTAATTTATGCACCTTATCCCAGTACAATATTACATTTGTACTATTTTTTCACATGGTATATCAGGATACATCTTTATGTAATTGATAAATAAGGAAAGATAGAAGAAATTTTACATATAGACCAATATTAGATAATAAAAAGTTATATACTGGATTTAATAAAATATTTATTTGCCAATATTTCGGTTGGGTGAACGCCAAACCTTTATCAAGGCATTACATTTTTGTATACACAAACTCAGAGCCGCATAGTGTTATATACCAATATGTATCTCATGAATATGTATCGATGTGATATATTGAATCTCTATCATTGATTTATCATATATCTACATAATATAAAAAATAGAGAGTAAGCAGAATAGGTAAAGAATATATTTCTGGTATAAACACACATTCCTAATATTTACATAAATATTTAAAATGCGCAGCAGAAAGAGTATTGTTGTCTACAGCATTTGTTTCACAATGATATACATATTTTAAATTTGAAATGCTAGCTGTCAAGCGAAAACCTGCGAAAGAGCTATTGTAGCTTGAAAGTTTACATTTAAAAAATAACAAATATATTCATTGTGAAAATTTCTTTATAATATCAATGTCATTGTTTAGCTTTAGAAATAAATAAAGACGTTTTTACTTAGCAAAAGAACTGACTGAAGGGATGTTCAAATTTATCTGAAGAACTAAATGGAGACTTTTTCATTATTTAGCGAAACAACTAAATGAAGGGCAATGGGGGTCTCTTATTTTGCCGAATAACTAAATAAAGGAATGTGTTGTGATTCAGCTAAAGAACTGAATGTGTGTAAAGGCGTCTCTTCATTTAGTTGAAGAACTAAATGAAGGGGAATGTCTTCTTATTTAGATGAATAATCAAACGAAAGGATGTTATAATTTATGTAAAGAACTAAAAAAACGAAGGCGTCAATATTTAGCTAAAGAACTAAATAAAAGAAATGGTCTTTTTTAACTTCAGCTAAATGAAGGAATATATTCTTATTTATCTGAAGAACTAGATGTAGGTGTCATTATTTAGCAAACGAGCTAAATAAAGGAATGTGTTCTTGTATTTAGCTGTAACTAAATTAAAGGATGTTCTTATTTAGTTGAATAACTAAATTAAAGGATGTTGTTGTTTAGCTGAAAAACTGAATTAAGGGATGTTGTTATTTAGCTGAAGAACTAAATTAAAGAATGTTCTTATTTAGCTGAAGACTAAATTAAAGGATGTTGTTGTTTAGCTGAAAAACTGAATTAAGGGATGTTGTTATTTAGCTTAAGAACTGAATTAAAGGATGTTGTTATTTAGCTGAAGACTAAATTAAAGGATGTTATTATTTAGCTGAAGAACTAAATTAAAGGATGTTGTTATTTAGCTGAACAACTAAATTAAAGGATGTTCTTATTTAACTGAAGAACTAAATTAAAGGAAGTTGTTTTTCAGCTGAAGAACTGAAATGAAAGATGTTGTTGTTTAGCTGAAGAACTGAATTAAAGGATGTTGTTGTTTAGCTGAAGAACTGAATTAAGGGATGTTGTTGTTTAGCTGAAGAACTAAATTGAAGGATGTTCTTATTTAGCTGAAGAACTAAATTAAAGGATGTTCTTATTTAGCTGAAAAACTAGATGTAGGTGTCATTATTTAGCAAACGAGCTAAATAAAGGAATGTGTTCTTGTATTTAGCTGTAACTAAATTAAAGGATGTTCTTATTTAGTTGAATAACTAAATTAAAGGATGTTGTTGTTTAGCTGAAAAACTGAATTAAGGGATGTTGTTATTTAGCTGAAGAACTAAATTAAAGGATGTTCTTATTTAGCTGAAGACTAAATTAAAGGATGTTGTTGTTTAGCTGAAAAACTGAATTAAGGGATGTTGTTATTTAGCTTAAGAACTGAATTAAAGGATGTTGTTATTTAGCTGAAGACTAAATTAAAGGATGTTATTATTTAGCTGAAGAACTAAATTAAAGGATGTTGTTATTTAGCTGAACAACTAAATTAAAGGATGTTCTTATTTAACTGAAGAACTAAATTAAAGGAAGTTGTTATTCAGCTGAAGAACTGAAATGAAAGATGTTGTTGTTTAGCTGAAGAACTGAATTAAAGGATGTTGTTGTTTAGCTGAAGAACTGAATTAAGGGATGTTGTTGTTTAGCTGAAGAACTAAATTAAAGGATGTTCTTATTTAGCTGAAGAACTAAATTAAAGGATGTTCTTATTTAGCTGAAAAACTAGATGTAGGTGTCATTATTTAGCAAACGAGCTAAATAAAGGAATGTGTTCTTGTATTTAGCTGTAACTAAATTAAAGGATGTTCTTATTTAGTTGAATAACTAAATTAAAGGATGTTGTTGTTTAGCTGAAAAACTGAATTAAGGGATGTTGTTATTTAGCTGAAGAACTAAATTAAAGGATGTTCTTATTTAGCTGAAGACTAAATTAAAGGATGTTGTTGTTTAGCTGAAAAACTGAATTAAGGGATGTTGTTATTTAGCTTAAGAACTGAATTAAAGGATGTTGTTATTTAGCTGAAGACTAAATTAAAGGATGTTATTATTTAGCTGAAGAACTAAATTAAAGGATGTTGTTATTTAGCTGAACAACTAAATTAAAGGATGTTCTTATTTAACTGAAGAACTAAATTAAAGGAAGTTGTTATTCAGCTGAAGAACTGAAATGAATGATGTTGTTGTTTAACTGAAGAACTGAATTAAAGGATGTTGTTGTTTAGCTGAAGAACTGAATTAAGGGATGTTGTTGTTTAGCTGAAGAACTAAATTAAAGGATGTTCTTATTTAGCTGAAGAACTAAATTAAAGGATGTTCTTATTTAGCTGAAAAACTAGATGTAGGTGTCATTATTTAGCAAACGAGCTAAATAAAGGAATGTGTTCTTGTATTTAGCTGTAACTAAATTAAAGGATGTTCTTATTTAGTTGAATAACTAAATTAAAGGATGTTGTTGTTTAGCTGAAAAACTGAATTAAGGGATGTTGTTATTTAGCTGAAGAACTAAATTAAAGGATGTTGTTATTTAGCTGAACAACTAAATTAAAGGATGTTCTTATTTAACTGAAGAACTAAATTAAAGGAAGTTGTTATTCAGCTGAAGAACTGAAATGAATGATGTTGTTGTTTAACTGAAGAACTGAATTAAAGGATGTTGTTGTTTAGCTGAAGAACTGAATTAAGGGATGTTGTTGTTTAGCTGAAGAACTAAATTAAAGGATGTTCTTATTTAGCTGAAGAACTAAATTAAAGGATGTTCTTATTTAGCTGAAAAACTAGATGTAGGTGTCATTATTTAGCAAACGAGCTAAATAAAGGAATGTGTTCTTGTATTTAGCTGTAACTAAATTAAAGGATGTTCTTATTTAGTTGAATAACTAAATTAAAGGATGTTGTTGTTTAGCTGAAAAACTGAATTAAGGGATGTTGTTATTTAGCTGAAGAACTAAATTAAAGGATGTTCTTATTTAGCTGAAGACTAAATTAAAGGATGCTGTTGTTTAGCTGAAAAACTGAATTAAGGGATGTTGTTATTTAGCTTAAGAACTGAATTAAAGGATGTTGTTATTTAGCTGAAGACTAAATTAAAGGATGTTATTATTTAGCTGAAGAACTAAATTAAAGGATGTTGTTATTTAGCTGAAGACTAAATTAAAGGATGTTATTTAGCTGAAGAACTGAATTAAAGGATGTTGCTATTTAGTTGAAGAACTAAATTAAAGGATGTTATTATTTAGCTGAAGAACTAAATTAAAGGATGTTGTTATTTAGCTGAACAACTAAATTAAAGGATGTTCTTATTTAACTGAAGAACTAAATTAAAGGAAGTTGTTATTCAGCTGAAGAACTGAAATGAAAGATGTTGTTGTTTAGCTGAAGAACTGAATTAAAGGATGTTGTTGTTTAGCTGAAGAACTGAATTAAGGGATGTTGTTGTTTAGCTGAAGAACTAAATTAAAGGATGTTGTTATTTAGCTAAAGAACTAAATTAAAGGATGTTGTTGTGTTTAGCTGAAGAACTGAATTAAAGGATGTTGTTGTTTAGCTGAAGAACTGAATTAATGGATTTTCTTATTTAGTTAAAGGACTAAATTAAAGGATGTTGTTATTTAGCTGAAGAACTAAATTAAAGGAAGTTGTTGTTTAGCTGAAGAAATGATTTAAAGGATGTTGTTTTTTAGCTGAAGAACTGAAGTAAAGGATGTTCTTATTTAGCTGAAGGACTAAATTAAAGGATGTTGTTATTTAGCTGAAGAACTAAATTAAGGGAAGTTGTTGTTTAGCTGAAGAACTGAATTAAAGGATGTTCTTATTTAGCTAAAGAACTAAATTAAAGGATGTTGTTGTTTAGCTGAAGAACTAAATTAAAGTATGTTCTTATATATTTAGCTGAAGAACTAAATTAAAGGATGTTCTTATTTAGCTGAAGGACTAAATTAAAGGATGTTGTTGTTTAGCTGAAGAACTAAGTTAAAGGATGTTGTTGTTTAGCTGAAGAACTAAATTAAATGATGTTGTTATTTAGCTGAAGGACTAAATTAAAGGATGTTCTTATTTAGCTGAAGGACTAAATTAAAGGATGTTTTTGTTTAGCTGAAGAACTAAATTAAAGGAAGTTGTTGTTTAGCTGAAGGACTAAATTAAAGGATGTTCTTATTTAGCTGAATGACTAAATTAAGCGATGTTCTCATTTAGCTGAAGAACTAAATTAAAGGATGATGTTGTTTAACCGAAGAACTAAATTAAAGGATGTTGTTTAGCTGAAGAACTAAATTAAAGGAAGTTGTTGTTTAGCTGAAGGACTAAATTAAAGGATGTTCTTATTTAGCTGAAGAACTAAATTAAGGGATGTTCTTATTTAGCTGAAGAACTAAATTAAGGGATGTTCTTATTTAGCTGAAGAACTAAATTAAAGGATGTTGTTATTTAGCTGAAGAACTAAATTAAAGGATGTTGTTGTTTAGCTAAAGAACTAAATTAAAGGATGTTCTTATTTAGCTGAAGAACTAAATAAAAGGATGTTCTTATTTAGCTGAAGAACTAAATTAAAGGATGTTCTTATTAAGCAGAAGAACTGATTTAAAGGGTGTTGTTATTTAGCTGAAGAACTGAATTAAAGAATGTTGTTATTTAGCTGAAGAACTAAATTAAAGGATGTTCTTATTTAGCTGAAAAACTAAATTAAAGGATGTTGTTGTTTAGCTGAAGAACTAAATTAAAGGATGTTCTTATTTAGTTGAAGAACTAAATTAAAGGATGTTCTTATTGAACTGTAGAACTGAATTAAAGAATGTTGTGATTCAGCTAAAGAACTAAATGTGTGTAAAGGCGTCTCTTCATTTAGTTGAAGAACTAAATGAAGGGGAATGTCTTCTTATTTAGATGAATAATCAAACGAAAGGATGTTATAATTTATGTAAAGAACTAAAAAAACGAAGGCGTCAATATTTAGCTAAAGAACTAAATAAAAGAAATGGTCTTTTTTAACTTCAGCTAAATGAAGGAATATATTCTTATTTATCTGAAGAACTAGATGTAGGTGTCATTATTTAGCAAACGAGCTAAATAAAGGAATGTGTTCTTGTATTTAGCTGTAACTAAATTAAAGGATGTTCTTATTTAGTTGAATAACTAAATTAAAGGATGTTGTTGTTTAGCTGAAAAACTGAATTAAGGGATGTTGTTATTTAGCTGAAGAACTAAATTAAAGAATGTTCTTATTTAGCTGAAGACTAAATTAAAGGATGTTGTTGTTTAGCTGAAAAACTGAATTAAGGGATGTTGTTATTTAGCTTAAGAACTGAATTAAAGGATGTTGTTATTTAGCTGAAGACTAAATTAAAGGATGTTATTATTTAGCTGAAGAACTAAATTAAAGGATGTTGTTATTTAGCTGAACAACTAAATTAAAGGATGTTCTTATTTAACTGAAGAACTAAATTAAAGGAAGTTGTTATTCAGCTGAAGAACTGAAATGAAAGATGTTGTTGTTTAGCTGAAGAACTGAATTAAAGGATGTTGTTGTTTAGCTGAAGAACTGAATTAAGGGATGTTGTTGTTTAGCTGAAGAACTGAATTAAAGGATGTTGTTGTTTAGCTGAAGAACTAAATTAAAGGATGTTCTTATTTAGCTGAAAAACTAGATGTAGGTGTCATTATTTAGCAAACGAGCTAAATAAAGGAATGTGTTCTTGTATTTAGCTGTAACTAAATTAAAGGATGTTCTTATTTAGTTGAATAACTAAATTAAAGGATGTTGTTGTTTAGCTGAAAAACTGAATTAAGGGATGTTGTTATTTAGCTGAAGAACTAAATTAAAGAATGTTCTTATTTAGCTGAAGACTAAATTAAAGGATGTTGTTGTTTAGCTGAAAAACTGAATTAAGGGATGTTGTTATTTAGCTTAAGAACTGAATTAAAGGATGTTGTTATTTAGCTGAAGACTAAATTAAAGGATGTTATTATTTAGCTGAAGAACTAAATTAAAGGATGTTGTTATTTAGCTGAACAACTAAATTAAAGGATGTTCTTATTTAACTGAAGAACTAAATTAAAGGAAGTTGTTATTCAGCTGAAGAACTGAAATGAAAGATGTTGTTGTTTAGCTGAAGAACTGAATTAAAGGATGTTGTTGTTTAGCTGAAGAACTGAATTAAGGGATGTTGTTGTTTAGCTGAAGAACTAAATTAAAGGATGTTCTTATTTAGCTGAAGAACTAAATTAAAGGATGTTCTTATTTAGCTGAAAAACTAGATGTAGGTGTCATTATTTAGCAAACGAGCTAAATAAAGGAATGTGTTCTTGTATTTAGCTGTAACTAAATTAAAGGATGTTCTTATTTAGTTGAATAACTAAATTAAAGGATGTTGTTGTTTAGCTGAAAAACTGAATTAAGGGATGTTGTTATTTAGCTGAAGAACTAAATTAAAGGATGTTCTTATTTAGCTGAAGACTAAATTAAAGGATGTTGTTGTTTAGCTGAAAAACTGAATTAAGGGATGTTGTTATTTAGCTTAAGAACTGAATTAAAGGATGTTGTTATTTAGCTGAAGACTAAATTAAAGGATGTTATTATTTAGCTGAAGAACTAAATTAAAGGATGTTGTTGTTTAGCTGAAGAACTGAATTAAGGGATGTTGTTGTTTAGCTGAAGAACTAAATTAAAGGATGTTCTTATTTAGCTGAAGAACTAAATTAAAGGATGTTCTTATTTAGCTGAAAAACTAGATGTAGGTGTCATTATTTAGCAAACGAGCTAAATAAAGGAATGTGTTCTTGTATTTAGCTGTAACTAAATTAAAGGATGTTCTTATTTAGTTGAATAGCTAAATTAAAGGATGTTGTTGTTTAGCTGAAAAACTGAATTAAGGGATGTTGTTATTTAGCTGAAGAACTAAATTAAAGGATGTTCTTATTTAGCTGAAGACTAAATTAAAGGATGTTGTTGTTTAGCTGAAAAACTGAATTAAGGGATGTTGTTATTTAGCTTAAGAACTGAATTAAAGGATGTTGTTATTTAGCTGAAGACTAAATTAAAGGATGTTATTATTTAGCTGAAGAACTAAATTAAAGGATGTTGTTATTTAGCTGAACAACTAAATTAAAGGATGTTCTTATTTAACTGAAGAACTAAATTAAAGGAAGTTGTTAATCAGCTGAAGAACTGAAATGAAAGATGTTGTTGTTTAGCTGAAGAACTGAATTAAAGGATGTTGTTGTTTAGCTGAAGAACTGAATTAAGGGATGTTGTTGTTTAGCTGAAGAACTAAATTAAAGGATGTTCTTATTTAGCTGAAGAACTAAATTAAAGGATGTTCTTATTTAGCTGAAAAACTAGATGTAGGTGTCAATATTTAGCAAACGAGCTAAATAAAGGAATGTGTTCTTGTATTTAGCTGTAACTAAATTAAAGGATGTTCTTATTTAGTTGAATAACTAAATTAAAGGATGTTGTTGTTTAGCTGAAAAACTGAATTAAGGGATGTTGTTATTTAGCTGAAGAACTAAATTAAAGGATGTTCTTATTTAGCTGAAGACTAAATTAAAGGATGTTGTTGTTTAGCTGAAAAACTGAATTAAGGGATGTTGTTATTTAGCTTAAGAACTGAATTAAAGGATGTTGTTATTTAGCTGAAGACTAAATTAAAGGATGTTATTATTTAGCTGAAGAACTAAATTAAAGGATGTTGTTATTTAGCTGAACAACTAAATTAAAGGATGTTCTTATTTAACTGAAGAACTAAATTAAAGGAAGTTGTTATTCAGCTGAAGAACTGAAATGAATGATGTTGTTGTTTAGCTGAAGAACTGAATTAAAGGATGTTGTTGTTTAGCTGAAGAACTGAATTAAGGGATGTTGTTGTTTAGCTGAAGAACTAAATTAAAGGATGTTCTTATTTAGCTGAAGAACTAAATTAAAGGATGTTCTTATTTAGCTGAAAAACTAGATGTAGGTGTCATTATTTAGCAAACGAGCTAAATAAAGGAATGTGTTCTTGTATTTAGCTGTAACTAAATTAAAGGATGTTCTTATTTAGTTGAATAACTAAATTAAAGGATGTTGTTGTTTAGCTGAAAAACTGAATTAAGGGATGTTGTTATTTAGCTGAAGAACTAAATTAAAGGATGTTCTTATTTAGCTGAAGACTAAATTAAAGGATGTTGTTGTTTAGCTGAAAAATGAATTAAGGGATGTTGTTATTTAGCTTAAGAACTGAATTAAAGAATGTTGTTATTTAGCTGAAGACTAAATTAAAGGATGTTATTTAGCTGAAGAACTGAATTAAAGGATGTTGCTATTTAGTTGAAGAACTAAATTAAAGGATGTTATTATTTAGCTGAAGAACTAAATTAAAGGATGTTGTTATTTAGCTGAACAACTAAATTAAAGGATGTTCTTATTTAACTGAAGAACTAAATTAAAGGAAGTTGTTATTCAGCTGAAGAACTGAAATGAAAGATGTTGTTGTTTAGCTGAAGAACTGAATTAAAGGATGTTGTTGTTTAGCTGAAGAACTGAATTAAGGGATGTTGTTGTCTAGCTGAAGAACTAAATTAAAGGATGTTCTTATTTAGCTGAAGAACTAAATTAAAGGATGTTCTTATTTAGCTGAAGGACTAAATTAAAGGATGTTGAAATTTAGGTAAAGAACTAAATTAAAGGATGTTGTTGTGTTTAGCTGAAGAACTGAATTAAAGGATGTTGTTGTTTAGCTGAAGAACTGAATTAATGGATTTTCTTATTTAGTTAAAGGACTAAATTAAAGGATGTTGTTATTTAGCTGAAGAACTAAATTAAAGGAAGTTGTTGTTTAGCTGAAGAAATGAATTAAAGGATGTTGTTTTTTAGCTGAAGAACTGAATTAAAGGATGTTCTTATTTAGCTGAAGGACTAAATTAAAGGATGTTGTTATTTAGCTGAAGAACTAAATTAAGGGAAGTTGTTGTTTAGCTGAAGAACTGAATTAAAGGATGTTCTTATTTAGCTAAAGAACTAAATTAAAGGATGTTGTTGTTTAGCTGAAGAACTAAATTAAAGTATGTTCTTATATATTTAGCTGAAGAACTAAATTAAAGGATGTTCTTATTTAGCTGAAGGACTAAATTAAAGGATGTTGTTGTTTAGCTGAAGAACTAAGTTAAAGGATGTTGTTGTTTAGCTGAAGAACTAAATTAAATGATGTTGTTATTTAGCTGAAGGACTAAATTAAAGGATGTTCTTATTTAGCTGAAGGACTAAATTAAAGGATGCTTTTGTTTAGCTGAAGAACTAAATTAAAGGAAGTTGTTGTTTAGCTGAAGGACTAAATTAAAGGATGTTCTTATTTAGCTGAATGACTAAATTAAAGGATGTTCTTATTTAGCTGAAAAACTAAATTAAGCGATGTTCTCATTTAGCTGAAGAACTAAATTAAAGGATGATGTTGTTTAGCCGAAGAACTAAATTAAAGGATGTTGTTTAGCTGAAGAACTAAATTAAAGGAAGTTGTTGTTTAGCTGAAGGACTAAATTAAAGGATGTTCTTATTTAGCTGAAGAACTAAATTAAGGGATGTTCTTATTTAGCTGAAGAACTAAATTAAAGGATGTTCTTATTAAGCAGAAGAACTAAATTAAAGGGTGTTGTTATTTAGCTGAAGAACTGAATTAAAGAATGTTGTTATTTAGCTGAAGAACTAAATTAAAGGATGTTCTTATTTAGCTGAAAAACTAAATTAAAGGATGTTGTTGTTTAGCTGAAGAACTAAATTAAAGGATGTTCTTATTTAGTTGAAGAACTAAATTAAAGGATGTTCTTATTGAACTGTAGAACTGAATTAAAGAATGTTGTTATTCAGCTGAAGAACTGAAATGAAGGATGTTGTTGTTTAGCTGAAGAACTGAATTAAAGGTTGTTGTTATTTAGCTGAAGAACTAAATTAAAGGATGTTGTTATTTAGCTGAAGAACTAAATTAAGGAATGTATATATTTAGCTTAAGAACTAAATTAAAGGATGTTGTTATTTATCTGAATAATTAAATAAAGGATGTTTTTATTTAGCCGAAGAACTAAATTAAAGGATGTTCTTATTTATCTGAAGAACTAAATTAAAGCATTTTGTTATTTAGCTGAAGAACTGAATTAAAGGATGTTCTTATTCAGCTGAAGAACTAAATTAAGGGATGTTGTTATTTAGCTGAAGAACTGAATTAAGGGATGTTCTTATTTATCTGAAGAGCTAAATTAAAGCATTTTGTTATTTAGTTGAAGAACTGAATTAAAAGGTGTTCTTATTCAGCTGAAGAACTAAATTAAGGGATGTTGTTATTTAGCTAAAGAACTAAATTAAAGGATGTTCTTAATAAGCTATTCCAGCCGAAAAAGCGTGCTCCAAAGTGTCAGTAATTCCTTTCAATAAAACAGTTGCGGCGCTACCACTCGCACTCTACAAGAGCTCCATATAAACCATAATCGACATAATTGGACATCAACTTCTAGAAACACCAACCAGCTTTTGTTGGAATCACGCGATGACCCTGAGAAACCGATTGATGAAAGAATGAATGGACACTCGATCATCCAACCAAGAGACTTATAGTCTGGTGTCTTAGCCGAGGGCAGGCACTAAATGTGTGGGCGGAAAGATATCAGAAACTTTACAACTGTAACGAAGAAAAATGAATTCGATATGGAATATAATTATACGGTGAGAGGGGGCGTTAGAAATAAATCTACTGTAGTTTGAATGTATTGAGGTAATATTTTAAATTGTAAACTACACTATTAAAACATTAGTTTAGAAAAATAGTTAGATGCGTAATACAACAAAGTGGACTTTGAAACGCCTCTCGTGAAGGCCCATCTGTGTAGAGAGACAACCACGGGATCAATGGCGGGGAAGAAGGACAACAAAAAGTGTCGGTGGAGGAGAAGTTTAAAAGAACATGACACGACGACTAATGGAAGTGCGACATTCCACCTTTATTGAGGCCATTTGCTATTAAATCTTTCTCCAAAATGTGTCAATGTTCGCCATCAAATGTTTTCTTTAAAATGGATTTATTTTATTTCTGACATCGTCTCGAGTTTTTGGATTAATTTGTTGTTATTCCTATCTAAACGCCGCGGTCTATTTCTTAGTTTCCTTAGAGTTTGTTTAAGTAACTGGCTTTTGATTGGATTCTAAATTATATTTTAAATATTCAACCTTGTTTGTATAGAAATAACCGGATTTTTATTATTTCAGCGATGAGGTTAAATAGCTTCCATTTTCTGAAAAAAAGGAGATAACTTGGGAAAGGTTTTGTAAAGGGATGGTTTTGTATAGGATAATTTATAAACGGACTTTTTTCGATTAATTTGAAATTGAATAACGGCAAGATCTTTAGACGTGCTAGTTTACACAAAACCTTTATGAACAGTTAAACTTTAAAAAACAAAAGGTTAGAAATACTCTTTGTTGAGAACCTTACTTCCCTAAAAAGCATGAAACAAAAATCAGCTAATATTTTAATCAAACATATACATAGGGATATCTGACATAGGGGAATATCTACATAGGGATAACTGATATAGGGATATCTGACAAAGGGATTCTACATAAGGATATATGATATAGGGATATCTGACATAGAGATATCTGACATAGGGATATCTGAAGTTTCCTGTCTTACAAATATACATCTTACCTCTAACTAAGGAAATCTAGAGATTTCTGTTGTTAATGTTGCTTTTCTAACTCAAGAAAGCCGATGATGTTGCAGACAGTAAATATAAGGCATTTCATTGAAATAACTCTGACAATCTTGGTGATAAGAAAACAGTGAAAACTGAATATCTCTGAAAGTCTGCTACTACATACGAGATGATTGAGTGAATACAGAACATGCCTCTGCATAGGGAATGGTTAGGACCGCGGCAGCAAGTACAGAGCATGTAGATAGATATGGTAAGCTGATGGTGCTTGCAGAAAATGTGCAAAATGGTTATAATTAGGAAAACCCGAGGATCCCTGAGTAATGACATAGTTAGAATAGAAGATCTCAGCATGCGGCTGGGAGAATATTTATTTATAATTTGAAGACGGCCAAAGAATTGTGTTTACGGAGGTGACTATATTCAATGGACTCCGAGGTTCGTGAAACAAAGAGGAATTCTAACAAGAGAGTAAAGCAATTTGAGATTTCTTTGTTTGCAAGTTCCATTTTAATTTATTTTTGCCAGAGAACTCCTATAATTTTTTACATTACGATATCAAAAATAATTTAACGAGGAAAAACTTATTTCAGATTTTAAAAAGAAGTTCATTAAAGTAAATTTCTAATTAGTGACAAAGCAAACAAACTTCTTTCAGGAGAAGATATTTTTAGCCGTCGCCACACGAGAGCAAACTTGAAACACAGGGGTGATGGTAAGTAAATGTAAATCAAATAAAAAAGCTTTTATTTCATAAAAATATGTTTGCCACCGCCTCTCAATGAAAGGTGTAGCTTACCCAGGAGATAAAAACTTCTTTGGTTTCAATTTTTTACATCCCAGTTAACCTGCAAGCACTTTTTCCCCGCAAACGAGGTTTCCAATCTACGCTCTATTCAGACGCAATGTTTATTTTCCTGAAAGAAGTGTTTTAAATCGAAATGTTAACAAGTTTTAAAAATGCTCTATTTCCGTTAGTCGTTCCACCGAATAGACTAATCGGCGGGGAGTCGTGAATATTTTGCCGAACCGCTTAATGCTGAGGAGCACTCCAAAAGAAATTTGGTAAAAAAATATTTGACCAAACGCCGCCTTAATTGAAATTTGTAATATTTTCCTTAAAAAATTTTTGATTGGTTTTATCAACTCTAGTTTTTCATTTATACCCCAGTCTTTTGAGATTTCTTTTTTCCCCAATTTGAAAGAGTTTGGAAAGAGATTTATTGAATATATTATAGGGTTTATTTGGTTAAATTTTCATATTTATTTTTCTTAGATTAGTAATATAAAAATTGAAAAAAATTAGGTTTTTAAAGAAAATCTGCGTAGATATTGGAAATATGCCAGAGAGAGAGAAACATTTTGATCAAATTAAATCTAGTTAACTTTCTTCTCTTCTCTTTTTTAACTTTTCAATGGGAGTTGTTGTACTTTAAACACTATTCTAACACCCGTTGATTGGAATATTTAATGAAGCTGTAGTGTGTATGTTGTGCTGTATGTGTTGTTTGTGTTTTGTGTGTATTTCATGTGTTGCTTGTGTGACGTGCTGTGTATTGTGTGTGCTGTATTTTGTATTGTGTATGTTGTATGTTCTGTGTGTCTGTTGTGTGTGCTGTGTTATATGTAGTGTATTATTCTGTGTGTGCTATTTGCTGTGTGTGGTGTGAGTTTTATGTTGTTTACTGTGTGATGCAAGTGTTGTGTGTGATGCATGTGTTGTGTCAGTGCTGCTCTGTATGTGTTGTATGTAGTGTGTTATGCTGTGCGTATCAATGGACAGAGAGATACAAAATACCAATACCGATCTCCTAGGAATGAATTTTCTTTTACATAATCGAACGACTTGTTAAGGTTAGGAAATATAATTCAATAAATTTCTAAAAATACAGCAAATAATTCCCGGATTTTGTGAGTGAAGTAACTGCGGTTCGAAAATATAAAAACAAGATTTGTGCCGCCCCGTAATTCACAACCCTCGCGAAATGAGTCCATGTTGTCGCGTTAGAAGCAGAACCGTCTGTCGACTCGACAGAAGGTTGACTCGACGACACTGTGCGAGGCGGCATCTTGTAATAAATTGTTTTCATTTTTAAATGAGCTATTCATTTGTTAATTCTCATAACGGAATAGGCACTTCAAATTATGCTCATATATTTTCCGGCCACACGATAGAATCGGTAAAAAGAGCTATATAATGGATAAGAATGCTGCTGAAAAAGAAATTAATTCATTAGAAAAGAATGCTTGTTTGAGGGCATTGTTAAAACGGGTGGTTAAAGAGAGATTTAAAACTACCCTTAAATTGAATGTGCCAATAGACTCACCCTGGTGAAATGAATATCAATTCAGAAATCGCATTCTTAGGCTTATCAATACTTATTTCATATTAAATACACAAATGTGGGTTCATTTCTGTTTTGTATATAATGTGAGAATTTTGAGATATCTTCAATATTGCCGCATGGACACGAATGTGTGTAGTCGGCACAAGTTGGAACAAGAGAATTATGACCGCATTCAAACACACACACTAACGTATATAGAAAATGTCTCCTTCCCAATTTGTATTTGACATATTTCCATAATGGCTTAAATGATGAATGGGGCGTGATGACAATTGTCGTCTGGAATATAGATATATTCATATTTAATTATTCAAATTACTAATAAACACAAACACAACACACACAGTACCAAATGTTTCTTTTTGTATATGATACTGCTGTAAAAAATGATAAATATATATATTATATATCTTTATATAAAAAGGGCGTACCTGGATCTGTAAAAAGAAAAAAAAAATTCTCAAAATATTTCGAGAGATTGCTCCTCTTTATCAATTTATTGCACAGTAATAAAAAAGGAGAAATCTCTCGAAATATTCTGAGAAAAAAAAAAGGTTTTTTTCTTTATAGATCCAGTTACGTCCTTTTTAATATAAACATATTTAATTTGACTCAAATATATTTTATAGTTTTTGAAATATTCTATTTTATTCTCCTTATTAATTATAAACTTTTTTTTGAGAGAAAGAGATAGACCATTATCTTTAAGATGTCGTTTTTATTAATTAATATGTTTTTTCTTTAGTTAGCTCTTAAGAAAATTATCTGTAAATATGTGAATATTTATAATCCTCCCCCACATATATATTATAACTACTACAATACTTTATATTGAGAAATATATTGTGAAAATAGCACAAGAACAAAAATCTACTTTCCAAAGTTTTAAGTTCTAGGCCTTCTTATCAAAGCGCTTCAAGCTGTCGTGGAATATCTCCTTCGCTGAGAAATACACGTCGACTTCAGAGAAGTGAGGAATCCATTGTAATTTGGATTTCAAGTCTTATTTACATATGCTATTTGGCAGACCAGGGTGATATATTTTATATATACACCCATACCTCGCTTTGCGTCGGGGTTACGTTCCAAAAAAAACACGACGCAAATTGAAAATAAAATTTTGATGGCATGGCGCAATCAAAAACAAAGGTGTTGCCATATTTTAGGAAAAAAAAATAAAAAAAATATATATATATATTAAAGACTCGAATCCAAAACAACGCAACTTCGAAAATCTAACGACGCACAGTGTAAAATCAGTAAAAATTAAGCAGCAACGCAACTTCGAAAAAAACGCAAAACGAAACGACGCAAAGCGAGGTATTGGTGTAGTTTTATTTGATATTTTACCTATTCAAAACTATGGAAAATAGGTTACAATGGTTGTTAACATATAAACTGATCTTGCAACTTAGCGATGGTCATTTAGCAGTAAATATAATCTAACAATTTCAAATAATAGAAAATTGCCTAAAATATTTTTATTAATAAATAAAAGGTTGTGTGTTTTCTCAACTTCAACTGCACAGAGCTCGTGGATTCTGATGTTACAGTTGTGGATAAATATTAACTGAATGTTGATATTTTGACGAGGGCAAACAATCTAAAGAGCCTATAGGGTTAATTATTTATGTATCTGAATGTATTTCAGCCAATATTCAAGAATATAAAACATTCAACGAATAGTTTATATTTGTCCCGAGAGATGTTATCACAAACGCTTAGTTCCACGATTGTCTTAATACAACACCCCGGACTCCTACATTTTGCCCGTTATTTTATTTTTCAATAAACTTTATTTAAATCCTCTTGATATAAGTTAAAATAATACAAAGGTTTATAGAGATGGGTTTATTTTAATTTCCTGTACTGTAATCTCAAGATTTCAGACATCTCTGACCTTCTACAGGAAAACAAACACCAATAAGCGCCGTTCGATACTAACTAATAGAACTAACTACTAACTAATAGAAAATTAGATACTAACTAATAACTACTAGATCCTAACTAATAAATGGAAAAGAAAAAAAAAGAAACTAACTAATTAGTTGGTATTTCTCTTGCAGAAGAGCGTTAATGCCCGAATCTTGAGATTTCATTAATAAAAATGAAAATAGACTCATACCTAGAAACCTTTTTTATCATTTAAATTATATTTGATCAATATTTCAATATCATAAACTTAGAGGTTTATAGCAGATGTACCATCACACAGAATTCACAAGACGCAATGATTGTTGCACGTGTGTGGGAAGACATCCCACATTTATATAAAGCTCGGTGGAGCGGGCGGCTAGAGTTTCACCCCGCGGAATTGCCCTATTCATGCGACTCAATGGCCGGTCTTCTATAGAACGTTTAGCAGAAATGGCAATAGATCCTATGGCCTGCTCGGGTTTCTAAACTATGCTGGTTCCTGAATCTCATGTTTATTCCACGCTCTGAAAGTGACTTTTGGTTATTTAAAAAAATAGCTGGTGTTATAATAATAATTTTATATTTAGTAATAACCTCTCTTCCTCTCTACAAGCTGCCATATAGTAGCGCTTGATGTGTGTTGTGTGTGGGAAATAGCGAACATAATATACTTTTTAAAATAGAGATCTTGCCTAAATAGAATGAGTTAGTCGTTATTTCAAGTAGAAATAAACGGTGGTGGTATATTCTTGACAAACTTCCAGTTCACAACAAATCCACCAGTTTACGCCAGTAGTCTCACAACGAAGTTATTGCTGGCAACACCAGAGGTTGGAGCCGTTGTGAAGGAGAGATCATAGCGATGTTATTGGCTTCAGATTTCTTGGAATTCGATGGGTGTTCAGTTGTTCAATCAACTTAGCTGAGTGTTCCAGATTGTTTGATCAGTATTATATTCATATATATAATTTTCTGTTTCTAATTAAATTAAAGAGTTTAGGAATATTATATTTTCACAGATGTCACACACACAACACAAGTACATCGAATTTCTACGATCTTAGCTTTTGTTGAACAAGACCTTAATGACGGTTCAAGCAGTTTAAATGGACATGCGAGGATGTTTGTAACTGCTTTGAGAATGTACACAATGTACGCTATTAAAGATATTTCACGGAGTTGAAACGTGCGAGAATATAGATGTCTACAGGTGCAGGAAGCTCTAAAATCAACGTGAAAGATGGTTTTACAGCAATCTGATATACACACGCCACATACAATCCTAACAACTCCATATTAGAGCTCCATAATTCCCTGGCCTATGGTATAGCCCAGCGCGTTGGGTCAACAAGAGAACAAAGGTCGAGGCTGGCGATGGAATTTGCTTGCTGAGCATTCCTCCTGGAGGTCTTCCATCGTAGAAGTTTTATTGTAAGCTGCCGGAGCCTTGTGGACGCAGTCAAATTGTTTTGTAGAGGGAGACATATCAGTATAATAATAATTGATAATTTGAAATAGGATTTATTTTATCTCGCAATTGATGATATTTATATGATCTAAAGTTTTTATATTGAAAGGTAAATTTCAGGTATGTGTGTGTGAAGTTCATTTTAAATTCTTTATTTTGTTCAGCTTCAAACGTTCAACATAAACTCCTCTGTCCAATTATAAGGAATCGCGGAATAATGCTGGGATTTAATATGGAATGTCATTCTTGAGTGGAAAAACAATTCGTAAAAAAGCCAAAAATATATTTTTGAAAGAACTTGTCGTTCATTTTAACGATATCCACAGTTAATATGGATCATATTTCAAATACTACTTGAAAGTGATTGTTCTACTTTCTGGGCCTGTGGTAGACCCCAACTAGGCGATTGGTCTACTTCCCGGGCCTGTGGTATAGCCCAGCAAGCCGATTGGTCTACTTCCCGGGCCTGTGGTATAGCCCAGCAAGCCGATTGGTCTACTTCCCGGGCCTGTGGTATAGGCCAGCAAGCCGATTGGTCTACTTCCCGGGCCTGTGGTATAGCCCAGCAAGCCGATTGGTCTACTTCCCGGGCCTGTGGTATAGGCCAGCAAGCCGATTGGTCTACTTCCCGGGCCTGTGGTATAGCCCAGCAAGCCGATTGGTCTACTTCCCGGGCCTGTGGTATAGCCCAGCAAGCCGATTGGTCTACTTCCCGGGCCTGTGGTATAGCCCAGCAAGCCGATTGGTCTACTTCCCGGGCCTGTGGTATAGGCCAGCAAGCCGATTGGTCTACTTCCCGGGCCTGTGGTATAGCCCAGCAAGCCGATTGGTCTACTTCCCGGGCCTGTGGTATAGCCCAGCTAGGCGATTGGTCTACTTCCCGGGCCTGTGGTATAGCTCAGCAAGCCGATTGGTCTACTTCCCGGGCCTGTGGTATAGCCCAGCAAGCCGATTGGCCTACTTCCCGGGCCTATGGTATAGCCCAGCAAGCCGATTGGTCTACTTCCCGGGCCTATGGTATAGCCCAGCTAGGCGATTGGTCTACTTCCCGGGCCTATGGTATAGCCCAGAAAGCCGATTGGTCAACTACCCGGGCCTATGGTATAGCCCAGAAAGCCGATTGGTCAGCTACCCGGGCCTGTGGTATAGCCCAGCTAGGCGATTGGCTTCCTTGTACCATCCAATCAGGTTACAGCATGTCCGGGGCGGCTAAGTCAATTTAAAGAGCAGCCTCATCGAAATAAATTTGCATTGTAAATATGCCGCACCCCGCTTGGATCCCTCCCTCCTCCCTTCCTGAATTAACATCTGTTCAGACGTAACTACATTTATACGCCTAACACGACATAGAGCCCCGTGTATAACCCGCTGTAAATCCTAATGGGATGGATTCCTTCCTCGTGTTGGGAGTGTTCGAACAACACGCTGAAACATTGAGGCTCTTATGTTCCAATTGTCAGATAAAATAAGGTTAACATTGTTTCTTTATTGTATACAAGCCCTAGCTTGTGAACAAGAATTGACTTTTCGACGGTCTCTTTGGAACGACACACGTATTGTCTCTTCCCAGACCTCTGTGGAACGACATGCCCGGAAGCTAGCTTATATACAATAAATAAAAATATTGTTAACCTGTTATTGTTTATTTTATCTAAAAGTTGTTGTCAATAAAGAGCGTAGATTGCAGAGTGAGTCTATAGTCGCCACTGACACTTACAATTCACTCTGTCATCTGAGAAATAACACGCTGGGAAAACTTTCTCGTACAATTGTAACACAGTTTGTAACTTTGACAAGCTATTTTCTCGGTTATAGATCTTATATTTATTTCCAGTAGATAATACATGTCCATATTCTCAGACTCGGATATCTTGAATGGAGAAAAAATATTTTATATACTATAACGTTTGTCCTAAGTGTGTGTGTAATATATGGTCATGTCGGTGAACCACTTGTACAGAACATCCCCGGATATATAGAGCTGTGGAAAAATTATCGAAACAAAATTATTTTTTATCTATAAAATATATATATATATATATAAAAGTCGCCACTTCCGGAAAAACTTTTCATATAGAAGTATTACAGATAAAATACAGTAATCAGACATGCGTAAATACAATAAAGTCAAAACTCTTTTAAATATTCGAACAGAGTTTAACGCATCCAACACTCTGATGAGAGTTAGAGACCCCAGAGCCAAGAAACGAAGTACTCAGGCTGGATGACAGAAAACAGGAAATGTTGCACAGATTAGAGCGTGCCATAATTGGATCAATCTATTGGAGAGACAAAAGTTTTCTAGAGGATGGAAACCAACAACATGATCAAACTCTCTCTTTCAACTAATTTATAGAAGAAGGGAAATTTGAAAAATTCTGAATAAAAATTCAGGTAATTAGGTTTTTCAAATTTAATTATCAATACAGTATATACATACAGAATAATTTTCGAGCTTGAGTTCCACCTCAACGAGGCCTGGAATCAACTCCAAGGAAATGAGCTGAGTATTCAAAGCCAATGGGATGAATAGATATTTATAAGTATTGTTGGAGGAAGTATGTGAAATTAGGAACAGGGATGGGCAGTGGATTTATTTATGGATACAGTTTTGTCTTGTCTCCATTTTAAACGGAAGCTCTCAACGTACACTGGGGCAGAATCATCGTTTGTTGCATAGATGGGATTTAACGCAGAAAGTCAGTTCGTGAGAGCTCTATTTGTGGAGATAAAATCTATTTCCAAAGGCGTTTCCTGAATTTTCGGTGAGAACCTATTGCTACGCAAAAGATAATTTATGTATATTTCCTAAATACAGAAAAATTTCAATAAATTCAAACTTCTGTTAAGAAATTATACATTATTCATATATTGAAAAAAGATTAATAAAACTTAATATCTGCGTAAATAAATTCTCGGAGAACGAAATATTATAAATAAATAAAAAATGCCAACAGTTCAATAAAATCATTTAGAATAAGTTTACCACACGGCAATAGCAACGATATTGGGGGGAGAGAGAGAAAAAATAAATAAAAATCAAATTTCTCGCCCCCAAGTTTATTCTAAGAGCCAATCAACTAATTCAATATGAAATTTGTCAACTTCGTTTGGAATAGCTTTCCATTTGAGATGAATTTAATTCGGCCACGTTGTTTCCCGCCCATTGAAGCTATTGGTAGCAATTATGCCGAGGATTAAAATGGAAATCTTTTCAATTACGATATGGAAATGGAGGATTTGGACTATGGAATCCAATTATTCTAGTTCGGCAACAGTGTTGCGATTCGAGCTGGCAGCCGATCGTTTACAATCGAAGCTTATTTCATCAGAAGTTTTTGTCTTTTGATTTACTTTCTTTATCGCTCTCCATCTGCAGCCGCTGTAAACTTGCACAGTTTGGTAGCGGCCGGATCACTTTACAAAATCTGAAAACAACACAGGAGCGTCAAATATATACTGCTGACAGTTTAAATAAACATTCTGGAGAAAATTTACAAGTAATAAACAATTGAATGTAGAAACTGCCCTTGTGTTCTAATCCGGCTTCTACATACGACCACGATGACTTTGTGGCAGTGACAATTGCATCTTGTTCGCATACAGTACTGGCCTGGCAATATTGGTACGGTCTCTGTCACTTGACAATAACATCTTGGTCACATACAGTACTGGCGTGGCAATATTGGTACGGTCTCTGTCACTTGGCAATAATATCGTGGTCACATACAGTACTGGCGTGGCAATATTGGTACGGTCTCTGTCACTTGGCAATAATATGGTGGTCACATACAGTACTGGCCTGGCAATATTGGTACGGTCTCTGTCACTTGACAATAACATCTTGGTCACATACAGTACTGGCGTGGCAATATTGGTACGGTCTCTGTCACTTGGCAATAATATCGTGGTCACATACAGTACTGGCGTGGCAATATTGGTACGGTCTCTGTCACTTGGCAATAATATCGTGGTCACATACAGTACTGGCGTGGCAATATTGGTACGGTCTCTGTCACTTGGCAATAATATCGTGGTCACATACAGTACTGGCGTGGCAATATTGGTACGGTCTCTGTCACTTGGCAATAATATCGTGGTCACATACAGTACTGGCGTGGCAATATTGGTACGGTCTCTGTCACTTGGCAATAATATCGTGGTCACATACAGTACTGGCGTGGCAATATTGGTACGGTCTCTGTCACTTGGCAATAATATGGTGGTCACATACAGTACTGGCGTGGCAATATTGGTACGGTCTCTTTCACTTGGCAATAATATGGTGGTCACATACAGTACTGGCGTGGCAATATTGGTACGGTCTCTGTCGCTTGGCAATAATATCGTGGTCACATACAGTACTGGCGTGGCAATATTGGTACGGTCTCTGTCACTTGGCAATAATATCGTGGTCACATACAGTACTGGCGTGGCAATATTGGTACGGTCTCTGTCACTTGGCAATAATATGGTGGTCACATACAGTACTGGCGTGGCAATATTGGTACGGTCTCTGTCACTTGGCAATAATATCGTGGTCACATACAGTACTGGCGTGGCAATATTGGTACGGTCTCTGTCACTTGGCAATAATATCGTGGTCACATACAGTACTGGCGTGGCAATATTGGTACGGTCTCTGTCACTTGGCAATAATATCGTGGTCACATACAGTACTGGCGTGGCAATATTGGTACGGTCTCTGTCACTTGGCAATAATATCGTGGTCACATACAGTACTGGCGTGGCAATATTGGTACGGTCTCTGTCACTTGGCAATAATATGGTGGTCACATACAGTACTGGCGTGGCAATATTGGTACGGTCTCTTTCACTTGGCAATAATATGGTGGTCACATACAGTACTGGCGTGGCAATATTGGTACGGTCTCTGTCACTTGGCAATAATATGGTGGTCACATACAGTACTGGCGTGGCAATATTGGTACGGTCTCTGTCGCTTGGCAATAATATCGTGGTCACATACAGTACTGGCGTGGCAATATTGGTACGGTCTCTGTCACTTGGCAATAATATGGTGGTCACATACAGTACTGGCGTGGCAATATTGGTACGGTCTCTGTCACTTGGCAATAATATGGTGGTCACATACAGTACTGGCGTGGCAATATTGGTACGGTCTCTGTCGCTTGGCAATAATATCGTGGTCACATACAGTACTGGCGTGGCAATATTGGTACGGTCTCTGTCGCTTGGCAATAATATCGTGGTCACATACAGTACTGGCGTGGCAATATTGGTACGGTCTCTTTCACTTGGCAATAATATCGTGGTCACATACAGTACTGGCGTGGCAATATTGGTACGGTCTCTGTCGCTTGGCAATAATATCGTGGTCACATACAGTACTGGCGTGGCAATATTGGTACGGTCTCTGTCACTTGGCAATAATATCGTGGTCACATACAGTACTGGCGTGGCAATATTGGTACGGTCTCTGTCACTTGGCAATAATATGGTGGTCACATACAGTACTGGCGTGGCAATATTGGTACGGTCTCTTTCACTTGGCAATAATATCGTGGTCACATACAGTACTGGCGTGGCAATATTGGTACGGTCTCTGTCACTTGGCAATAATATCGTGGTCACATACAGTACTGGCGTGGCAATATTGGTACGGTCTCTGTCACTTGGCAATAATATCGTGGTCACATACAGTACTGGCGTGGCAATATTGGTACGGTCTCTGTCACTTGGCAATAATATCGTGGTCACATACAGTACTGGCGTGGCAATATTGGTACGGTCTCTGTCACTTGGCAATAATATGGTGGTCACATACAGTACTGGCGTGGCAATATTGGTACGGTCTCTGCCACTTGACAATAATATCGTGGTCACATACAGTACTGGCGTGGCAATATTGGTACGGTCTCTGTCACTTGGCAATAATATCGTGGTCACATACAGTACTGGCGTGGCAATATTGGTACGGTCTCTGTCACTTGGCAATAATATCGTGGTCACATACAGTACTGGCGTGGCAATATTGGTACGGTCTCTGTCACTTGGCAATAATATGGTGGTCACATACAGTACTGGCGTGGCAATATTGGTACGGTCTCTTTCACTTGGCAATAATATCGTGGTCACATACAGTACTGGCGTGGCAATATTGGTACGGTCTCTGTCACTTGGCAATAATATCGTGGTCACATACAGTACTGGCGTGGCAATATTGGTACGGTCTCTGTCACTTGGCAATAATATCGTGGTCACATACAGTACTGGCGTGGCAATATTGGTACGGTCTCTGTCACTTGGCAATAATATGGTGGTCACATACAGTACTGGCGTGGCAATATTGGTACGGTCTCTGTCACTTGGCAATAATATGGTGGTCACATACAGTACTGGCGTGGCAATATTGGTACGGTCTCTTTCACTTGGCAATAATATGGTGGTCACATACAGTACTGGCGTGGCAATATTGGTACGGTCTCTGTCACTTGGCAATAATATGGTGGTCACATACAGTACTGGCGTGGCAATATTGGTACGGTCTCTTTCACTTGGCAATAATATGGTGGTCACATACAGTACTGGCGTGGCAATATTGGTACGGTCTCTTTCACTTGGCAATAACATCTTGGTCACATACAGTACTGGCGTGGCAATATTGGTACGGTCTCTGTCACTTGGCAATAATATGGTGGTCACATACAGTACTGGTGTGGCAATATTGGTACGGTCTCTGTCACTTGGCAATAATATGGTGGTCACATACAGTACTGGCGTGGCAATATTGGTACGGTCTCTGTCACTTGGCAATAATATCGTGGTCACATACAGTACTGGCGTGGCAATATTGGTACGGTCTCTGTCACTTGGCAATAATATGGTGGTCACATACAGTACTGGCGTGGCAATATTGGTACGGTCTCTTTCACTTGGCAATAATATCGTGGTCACATACAGTACTGGCGTGGCAATATTGGTACGGTCTCTGTCACTTGGCAATAATATGGTGGTCACATACAGTACTGGCGTGGCAATATTGGTACGGTCTCTTTCACTTGGCAATAATATCGTGGTCACATACAGTACTGGCGTGGCAATATTGGTACGGTCTCTGTCACTTGGCAATAATATGGTGGTCACATACAGTACTGGCGTGGCAATATTGGTACGGTCTCTTTCACTTGGCAATAATATCGTGGTCACATACAGTACTGGCGTGGCAATATTGGTACGGTCTCTGTCACTTGGCAATAATATGGTGGTCACATACAGTACTGGCGTGGCAATATTGGTACGGTCTCTTTCACTTGGCAATAATATCGTGGTCACATACAGTACTGGCGTGGCAATATTGGTACGGTCTCTTTCACTTGGCAATAACATCTTGGTCACATACAGTACTGGCGTGGCAATATTGGTACGGTCTCTTTCACTTGGCAATAATATGGTGGTCACATACAGTACTGGCGTGGCAATATTGGTACGGTCTCTTTCACTTGGCAATAACATCTTGGTCACATACAGTACTGGCGTGGCAATATTGGTACGGTCTCTGTCACTTGGCAATAATATCGTGGTCACATACAGTACTGGCGTGGCAATATTGGTACGGTCTCTGTCACTTGGCAATAATATCGTGGTCACATACAGTACTGGCGTGGCAATATTGGTACGGTCTCTTTCACTTGGCAATAATATCGTGGTCACATACAGTACTGGCGTGGCAATATTGGTACGGTCTCTGTCACTTGGCAATAATATGGTGGTCACATACAGTACTGGCGTGGCAATATTGGTACGGTCTCTGTCACTTGGCAATAATATGGTGGTCACATACAGTACTGGCGTGGCAATATTGGTACGGTCTCTTTCACTTGGCAATAACATCTTGGTCACATACAGTACTGGCGTGGCAATATTGGTACGGTCTCTTTCACTTGGCAATAATATCGTGGTCACATACAGTACTGGCGTGGCAATATTGGTACGGTCTCTGTCACTTGGCAATAATATGGTGGTCACATACAGTACTGGCGTGGCAATATTGGTACGGTCTCTTTCACTTGGCAATAATATCGTGGTCACATACAGTACTGGCGTGGCAATATTGGTACGGTCTCTGTCACTTGGCAATAATATCGTGGTCACATACAGTACTGGCGTGGCAATATTGGTACGGTCTCTTTCACTTGGCAATAATATCGTGGTCACATACAGTACTGGCGTGGCAATATTGGTACGGTCTCTGTCACTTGGCAATAATATGGTGGTCACATACAGTACTGGCGTGGCAATATTGGTACGGTCTCTTTCACTTGGCAATAATATCGTGGTCACATACAGTACTGGCGTGGCAATATTGGTACGGTCTCTGTTACTTGGCAATAATATGGTGGTCACATACAGTACTGGCGTGGCAATATTGGTACGGTCTCTTTCACTTGGCAATAATATCGTGGTCACATACAGTACTGGCGTGGCAATATTGGTACGGTCTCTGTCACTTGGCAATAATATGGTGGTCACATACAGTACTGGCGTGGCAATATTGGTACGGTCTCTTTCACTTGGCAATAATATCGTGGTCACATACAGTACTGGCGTGGCAATATTGGTACGGTCTCTGTCACTTGGCAATAATATCGTGGTCACATACAGTACTGGCGTGGCAATATTGGTACGGTCTCTGTCACTTGGCAATAATATGGTGGTCACATACAGTACTGGTGTGGCAATATTGGTACGGTCTCTGTCGCTTGGCAATAATATGGTGGTCACATACAGTACTGGCGTGGCAATATTGGTACGGTCTCTGTCACTTGGCAATAATATCGTGGTCACATACAGTACTGGCGTGGCAATATTGGTACGGTCTCTTTCACTTGGCAATAATATCGTGGTCACATACAGTACTGGCGTGGCAATATTGGTACGGTCTCTGTCACTTGGCAATAATATCGTGGTCACATACAGTACTGGCGTGGCAATATTGGTACGGTCTCTGTCACTTGGCAATAATATGGTGGTCACATACAGTACTGGTGTGGCAATATTGGTACGGTCTCTGTCACTTGGCAATAATATCGTGGTCACATACAGTACTGGCGTGGCAATATTGGTACGGTCTCTGTCACTTGGCAATAAAATATCGTGGTCACATACAGTACTGGCCTGGCAATATTGGTACGGTCTCTGTCACTTGGCAATAATATGGTGGTCACATACAGTACTGGCCTGGCAATATTGGTACGGTCTCTGTCACTTGACAATAACATCTTGGTCACATACAGTACTGGCGTGGCAATATTGGTACGGTCTCTGTCACTTGGCAATAATATGGTGGTCACATACAGTACTGGCGTGGCAATATTGGTACGGTCTCTTTCACTTGGCAATAATATCGTGGTCACATACAGTACTGGCGTGGCAATATTGGTACGGTCTCTGTCACTTGGCAATAATATCGTGGTCACATACAGTACTGGCGTGGCAATATTGGTACGGTCTCTGTCACTTGGCAATAATATCGTGGTCACATACAGTACTGGCGTGGCAATATTGGTACGGTCTCTGTCACTTGGCAATAATATGGTGGTCACATACAGTACTGGCGTGGCAATATTGGTACGGTCTCTGTCGCTTGGCAATAATATCGTGGTCACATACAGTACTGGCGTGGCAATATTGGTACGGTCTCTGTCACTTGGCAATAATATCGTGGTCACATACAGTACTGGCGTGGCAATATTGGTACGGTCTCTGTCACTTGGCAATAATATCGTGGTCACATACAGTACTGGCGTGGCAATATTGGTACGGTCTCTGTCACTTGGCAATAATATCGTGGTCACATACAGTACTGGCGTGGCAATATTGGTACGGTCTCTGTCACTTGGCAATAATATGGTGGTCACATACAGTACTGGCCTGGCAATATTGGTACGGTCTCTGTCACTTGACAATAACATCTTGGTCACATACAGTACTGGCGTGGCAATATTGGTACGGTCTCTGTCACTTGGCAATAATATGGTGGTCACATACAGTACTGGCGTGGCAATATTGGTACGGTCTCTTTCACTTGGCAATAATATCGTGGTCACATACAGTACTGGCGTGGCAATATTGGTACGGTCTCTGTCACTTGGCAATAATATCGTGGTCACATACAGTACTGGCGTGGCAATATTGGTACGGTCTCTGTCACTTGGCAATAATATCGTGGTCACATACAGTACTGGCGTGGCAATATTGGTACGGTCTCTGTCACTTGGCAATAATATCGTGGTCACATACAGTACTGGCGTGGCAATATTGGTACGGTCTCTGTCACTTGGCAATAATATGGTGGTCACATACAGTACTGGCGTGGCAATATTGGTACGGTCTCTTTCACTTGGCAATAATATCGTGGTCACATACAGTACTGGCGTGGCAATATTGGTACGGTCTCTTTCACTTGGCAATAACATCTTGGTCACATACAGTACTGGCGTGGCAATATTGGTACGGTCTCTGTCACTTGGCAATAATATCGTGGTCACATACAGTACTGGCGTGGCAATATTGGTACGGTCTCTGTCACTTGGCAATAATATCGTGGTCACATACAGTACTGGCGTGGCAATATTGGTACGGTCTCTGTCACTTGGCAATAATATCGTGGTCACATACAGTACTGGCGTGGCAATATTGGTACGGTCTCTGTCACTTGGCAATAATATCGTGGTCACATACAGTACTGGCGTGGCAATATTGGTACGGTCTCTGTCACTTGGCAATAATATCGTGGTCACATACAGTACTGGCGTGGCAATATTGGTACGGTCTCTGTCACTTGGCAATAATATCGTGGTCACATACAGTACTGGCGTGGCAATATTGGTACGGTCTCTGTCACTTGGCAATAATATGGTGGTCACATACAGTACTGGCGTGGCAATATTGGTACGGTCTCTTTCACTTGGCAATAATATCGTGGTCACATACAGTACTGGCGTGGCAATATTGGTACGGTCTCTGTCACTTGGCAATAATATCGTGGTCACATACAGTACTGGCGTGGCAATATTGGTACGGTCTCTGTCACTTGGCAATAATATGGTGGTCACATACAGTACTGGCGTGGCAATATTGGTACGGTCTCTGTCACTTGGCAATAATATGGTGGTCACATACAGTACTGGCGTGGCAATATTGGTACGGTCTCTGTCACTTGGCAATAATATGGTGGTCACATACAGTACTGGCGTGGCAATATTGGTACGGTCTCTTTCACTTGGCAATAATATCGTGGTCACATACAGTACTGGCGTGGCAATATTGGTACGGTCTCTGTCACTTGGCAATAATATCGTGGTCACATACAGTACTGGCGTGGCAATATTGGTACGGTCTCTGTCACTTGGCAATAATATCGTGGTCACATACAGTACTGGCGTGGCAATATTGGTACGGTCTCTTTCACTTGGCAATAACATCTTGGTCACATACAGTACTGGCGTGGCAATATTGGTACGGTCTCTGTCACTTGGCAATAATATCGTGGTCACATACAGTACTGGCGTGGCAATATTGGTACGGTCTCTGTCACTTGGCAATCAATTTTATAAAGTCAGCTATTGGCTGCTGATAAAATTGGCCTTTACGGTTTGTTCCCAGAAACACAAGGCAGAGAGGACTCGACGTACTTCTCTAACGAAAAAAGCCGCAGCTATTTTATTTAAACGGAACACAAGACATTGCTTTCACCAGGTAGAAAGTTAATGCCGCGATAGAAAGTATAGGATCTCTTTTCCTGGGTATCAATTTTTGCCGATGAAGGAGGACCAGGTCTGGAGCTTTCTTGGGTTTAGTTGGAAAATGTTGCGAATTCTCCTTTCTTTTCCAGTCTCGCTATTTAAAGTAGCGTTGTCCACAGACTGTCAGCTGCTATCGCCCAACCTGGCCGGTGGATCCACCACGTGGCGGCCCAGGAGAACCAATCCCAAGTCGCGGCAATCGTTTACTTCCAACTTAAATGCGGACAGATTCAATTTGCTTTGATCATGTCGAGATGACGGGATTACCAAAATTGAATTTTACCAAAGCACTTTCCTCTAAGCCTATTTTTTGTTGCCTTCTTCCTGCCTTCTGAAAACCCTTCAATTATTTATGCCATTGCGGAACTTGTTGTGTTCATGCCCGCTGGAAAGTAGTTTTCAGAATTCAGTTAAAGTCTTTTTGGCCGTTTAAAAAAAATATTAAAATTGGATTTGGTTATTTTCCTTTTCTCTATAAATATTGCGCCGTAAATCCCACTTTTAAAATATTTGCCTCTTTTATCTATTTTTACCACACTTTAAAAGTAAATAAATACGAAATGAAAACCAAAGAATGCAATATTATAAACACTATGTTGATTATGCCTGTGTGTGGATAGGGGAAATAGAATATCGTTAAATAAAAGCTACCGTCGCTACAAATACTTGCTGAATAAGTATTTATCTTTCATTCCCTGCGGGCCAACGCAGTAAATCTTCGAATTCGTCCGTGGAACAATAGAGCGGCCCAACTCTCGGTACTGTGAAGTGGGATTAACAACCAACTAGGGTAATACTATATTGTTCGAACTTATTGTTCGAAAAAGTGCTGGAAGTTTTCATTGATCTCTTTCATGACGCGTGCCGTTTTTTTTTTTTTTTCTTTCGCGCTTTCAACGATCTGGAATATTTTTCCTTTTAACACATATTTGACCTTGGAGAGCAGTTGATACTGGAACATGCGATGGATGATGCTACACTGGGATGCTACATGGTCAAAAAAGAATTTGCGACAGATACGCTGCATTGCCATAAAGAGCCCATGACTTATTCTTTAAAAAATCGGGTCGTTTTTTAATCGCATTTTTTCAAGCAGTTTTTTTTTAGCAAAAATCTCAAGTTAACTAACTTTTAATCTTTAATGTTCACATTAATCAACATAACTATTAATATTTTGAATTACAGAAAAGGTACACAAATCCAATTAATATAGCAAAAATCATTATTGCATTGAATTTTAATTTTGTCAGGCGATCCTTTTCTCGGTAAAATTGGCACTTTCTAATGCATGGGTTGACGCGCAGTGTCTGGATCATGAGTGAGAATCCATTTCTTATGCTATCACCATTTTGAAGAAGTTTGCTCTATTTCAAATCGAATCCAAAGGTCAGTGTGCCAACATTTTCAGGAACTACTTTTGGTTTGTGAGAATTTCAGGCATCATTTTCGCACCCTTTTTTTAATTTAATTTATTTTTTGAGCGACTTTTTTTGTAAATTCCTATACTTTTCGAAATCTCCCAAATAGTTAGACGACTGTCATATTTGACCTGATTGCCATTTCTCTAATATTTCTATCCGTTTGTGGCGTGTGGAGGGCGACCACGGGCGTGAACCATGAATCATCGACCATCTTGGAAATGCTTGAACCACTCCAAATTTCGCGCATGCGATGAACATTAATTGTTAAATACTATTTCTCCAAAATAAGACACTTCGGCCAGTTAAAGTTTTATCTTATTGTCACATACTTATTTTAATAAATTTCAAGTTTCAATAGGGCAGGTTTTCATATGAAACTACTCAGGAAAAACAGTTCTCAACACCAAACCACGGCTGTTACCCACGGTGACAATACCCAGCGTACGACATTGCGGAATTCTTCGGTAGTAGCCACAGCGGTGTTTTACCATCCACCTCGTAGAGCCGGAAATAATTGTCCTACTTGGTGAGTTCTCTTTTATTTAACTTTAGCTCGTTAACCACTAACTTGGAGAGTATCACATACATTTTTTGTAAAGTGTAAAAACTACCAATTACCAACAAACAAAACGTTGTCACATGTCCATCTGTATTTATCTAACTATAGCTGTATTTATCTAACAAGTACTGTTCGAAGACTTATCTAACCTGAGTAAAGTACGTCGTCATCCCTGTCCTACACTAACGGCTTCTCCTAAACACCAATTGTTTCATTCGATTCCACTCAGAAAAATGTCTTCTACAGAAGGAGCAAAAAATCACTTGAAATATTATTAATTTTACTTTCATCCATTTTAATGATATCCACATATTCGCCAGATGTTGGCGTGGATATATTCCCATTTGATGATTACCAATGGACTTCAAACTTTTCTCTATCCAAAATATAAACCTTTGGGAAATAATTAGAATCCCCGCGTCTTTTTATAAAATGTGTTTAATTCATTTAAGTTCTATAAGTTCCATTTTTCAGTGTGGAATACCTTCATAAACTCGGTTATTTTGTCTTCATCACTTACTATATTTTTAAATATTTAATATAACGGATAATACGTTGTCTTTTCTTAATGAAACAAGGTCTTGGAAAATTTCCTTTTCCACAGAACTTTAAAAAAAATTGCTTTCTTCCCTCCCAATGCACTCTGACTGACACTTGTAACATAGACTGGAAGCCGCGGTGCTGACGATGTGTGGGCGGCAGGTCTCTACAGCCCGAGCGACCGGCGCCACACCGACAGCGGCAGCGCCTCGCCCAACTCCTCGGATCCCGAAAACAAGTCAAAGAAGTCTAGTCAGCGCAAGAAGAAGACGAGGACAGTGTTCACGAGGAGCCAGGTCTTCCGTCTGGAGTCGACGTTCGACGTGAAGCGCTACCTGTCGAGTACGGAGCGCGCGGGCCTGGCGCAGTCGCTGCAGCTCACGGAGACGCAGGTGAAGATCTGGTTCCAGAACCGGCGGAACAAGTGGAAGCGGCAGATCGCGGCGGAGATGGAGGCGGCCAACCAGCGCCTGGTGCGGGTGCCGGTGCTGTACCACCACCACGAGGGCGACCTGCCCCCGCTCTCGGCATACTACCACCCTCCCTCCTTCAGCCCCCCCGCTTCCTCGGCTGGCTCGCGACCCCCGCTCCCCGGCATCGTCTAGTGCCCGCCCCCTGTACAAATACGTATACTGTATATTGCCCGCTATTTAATGAGAGATTGTTATAACTACGTCCAATTTCATTAAAACTTGGACACTTCCTCTGGGACTCGGATTTATTCAAACACACACCAACATCCCAAGTCTATACAAATGTTAATGGCTTATAGGTCGTGCTAGAGTGTAGAAAATTAAATTTGTAATTTAAACTCCAAGGTAACTCCCCATATGCCTTTATAGGAGGACATTAGAACAAAATTCCATATTCATGATATGCACAGTTACCGTTCTAAAATCGAACACACTTATGTAGCATGTATTTCACAATACGCTTTATTTATTAATCACATTTTTAAATATTAAAACGCTTCTTTTTTTTTGCAAACCGTGCACATATATGAATATAATGTGCAAAATTCCTTGCACTGTTTGCCAACGCTTTAAGAAGTGTTGTTTGCAAAAAAAAGGGGCAGTGGGGATGAGTGGTAAGTTTGTTTATTTGGAGCGTCATAATAAAAGAACAATAAGGTGGCCATCCACATGCTGATACCGGACTGCTGTGACGGCAGATAGGGATGAGGCTTTATGTACAACCTCAGCAAATTCCTAGAAAAATCAGCAGAAATTCCTGGAAGGGGAAAATATTTACATATCAAACAAGTACTCAACAAATTACAATTTATAGAAAATTAATGGGTTTTAATAAATTTTTACATATTAATTAAAAATGGTTATTTAAATGTACAATTGATAAAAAGGAAAACGTGGGATTTTAGAAAATATTATATTTATATAATATTTGTTAAATTATATTAATGACTCACAATTCCCAATAATCTTATTCTAGTACTTAAGTTACTGCTTTTTCTGTGGGATTGACGGATTACATTGGAATCAATGAAATCAATCAGTATTACACCTAGCATGTCCCAAAAGACAGTTGCCATCACCTTATTGGATAACCTTTGCACTTTGAATTTTTTTTCTTAGGTGAGCTAAAATATTTGCAATTCTAATGACTGTGCCTTAGTCTGTGGGTCATGATGGAATGCCCAGGTTTCACTCCAGTCACTACATTATCAATATTTGAAATTAAATGTCTTTTTGGGCCTCATAGAGATCCAGTAGCTCTTTTATTGTTGAATCCTTTTATCAAGTTCAATCTGGGGTTAGTTTCTTGGAACCATTTCAAACATTCTTTTCTATAATTTAAATTATTGTTAAGTTCATCAATTGTTTCTATTGTGAAATTAGATCCAAAATTTATTTTATTACCCATATTTCTAATAGTTATTTTTTATATAGCGGTAAGTTCGTCTAACTTGTCTTAGTTTTCAGGGTTGGTCGCTGTTGATGGCCTCCCACTACGTGGTTTGTCATCCAAAGAAGTCTCATCACTTCGGAATCTTTTAATCAATCATTTTATTTCACATCAATACTGGTTTCTTAGAATACATATGGTGAATCTCTGAAGCTGAACATCCTTCCAAAAATTCAATAACGGCTCTTTGTTTCAGTCTTGATTCCATACTTTTAAATAAGGTATCTGGAGACAAAATGGATAATTATTAGATAAGACTTTACCTAAAAGCATATTAAACTTTGAATAAAAATGGTCAAATTTCGAGTTATGGGCAAACAGGCCTTACTTTGGAACGCCTCTTGTGTATTTAGCTGTTCCAGTTTATCAGCAAGATAACGAGGGTAATTGAGGGGAGTTGATCCACCTGCCCTTCCACTCCGTGTTGATCCACCGCAGTGACGGGCGACGTTACCGATGAGAGAGTGCGTTATAACCTTGTGGAAGATGGCATCCATATACAAAAATAAGCCTCTCTTTAAAACCGAATGTTGGCCTAAATATATAAAGAAATTTATGTTTAAGCTATTTGTAATAGAAAAGATTCGTTTTCACAATGTAAACAAAGAAATCAACAAGAAAATATGGAGAGACTTGCAAGACAAATGGTAAATGGTTTTCTGGTTTTCTTCGCTATTCACTTGAAGAATGAATGAAAAATAACATTTTTTTAAAATCAAATTTTAACTTTTGTGCCGGTATCTATGAATAGTAATTTAATTATTTGTCACGATTAATTGAGAAAATATAAGTAGATGACACACACACATTAATGGGCACTAACGGCCGGAAGAGATGTAAATTCATGATAAAAGACAAATTGGTGTGCCAACTGTATTCTGTATTATAAGCTATTCACAGCGTAGGTTTTATTTTGTTATTAAATACACAATTACTGCAATGATCAAATATTGGGGGGAGCATGCTATCAGTGATGAACTCTCCCAGCTATTTTGCTAGTTTTAGCTGTCATACCGCTGGAATATAGAATTTGACTTTTTTTCTTATATAACTGTTTCTAAGGACACTACTTGGTGAAAAGGGGATTTTTAGAACATTACGAGAGATGATATGGGAATTAATATTCACATATTTATACAAATATTAAATCGAGTATATTACTTCAGCTAATAAATATTCCTACTGCCTTCTTTTATTCGTTCAATGTCTTGACCAAGAGTTCATCTTCAGTATCGGATATAGAAGCAAAACAATCCAATACTATAACAAAGCAGCATGGTAGAATAAACTGGCGAACACCTGGGGAGGTTCACCACTGATGAGCGAGGCCCTCCCATTATTTTTCGACCACAATCCAAAAAGGAAGAAGTTTTGATTTAAAAATTGGCACTAAATGGCTTCTGACATCCAAGTGATCGTAGCAACAATGGCTTAAAAATCCCAAGACGGCCAGTTGTTTAATAATAGCCTTAAAGAAACACGTTGTAAATCCTGACTTTCATCTTCGTGTTGATGAATTCGAATACTGATGTAAGGTATGGGGTGAAGTACAATCAGACAAAACCCGTTCGTTATACGGTGATTCATTCCTTAAACGACAGCCTACATACGAAGGTCCAGTGTAATATATCGTGAGAGAGGAAGTAGTCCTCAGGCCCTCTGCTGGGAGAAGTGGACATCCTTGTGAACTGGCTGGTCAGCTACAGCTATACCATCGTTGTTTGGGTGGAATACTGAGTGAAGGGTGTTTCAAATTTGAAAATATATTATGATGCATTAGCGCGCTATCTGTTATGAAAATTCGAAACCATTATAGACGCGTATGATTCTTTTACAAATTAAACAATTTCTACTGTACTTACTGCAATATGGAGAAATTAATAAAATAAAGATTAAACTGGCGAAACCGCTGGGAGAGTTCACCACTGATGAGCCAGGCCCTCTCATTAATTTTCCATTGCAGTAAGGGCAGTAGAAATTGTTTAATTTGTAAAAGAATCATACGCGTCTAAAATAGTTTCTCAATTTACAAATAGGTAGCGACAAATTGATAAGTCTCAAATGCAGGTGGGCGCATATTGTTATTCAAATAAGAACACTGATGGTTGCTAAGTAATTGGGGAATTATTAATTAACTCTTCCTGATAGAAAATCATTATGAATATTTTCAATTAGAAAATGAACAATTCGTACCTTTTTGTTGAAAAAATAGGCGAATTCCTATCAAAGCCGCCCTTCTACTGACTTAGCTTCTTAGAAGTAAACACGGACTGTGTGTTGATAGAATATTTGACTGTGTTATATCAATTGTCTCTGACCTCTATCTTCACTAAACCGGTAGATATATGAGTAGGAAGTCGCTTGCTTTATCAATAAAAAGGAACGAATTGTGTGTGTTATTGAAAGTTATATAAAACCGATCTCTAACAATGTTTTATATATCAATACATTATTATAATGATATTTATCTTTTTCAAAAACGATTATGATAATTCGTTTAATAATAAAAGGTATAATTATAAATCCAATAATATCGCTATACTTATCTACATGTACAATTATAAACGTGGGTATGTGTATGTACCAGGTTACCTCCAAGTGGCTGAACCTGCTTTGTTGAAATTTCTATGTAAAATTGAATGGAAAATTAATAGACTTTTCAAAATATTTGTGTTCAATTATATCAATAATAGACTAAATTACTTGATGCACAAGAGGTCAGAAATATATTATAATAAATATTCTATATATTTGACCCATCCAGATGCCACAAATAGGTCAGAAGGAATCAATGCCGCAGTTCTAAACCTGTGTAATATGCAATTAACCCCAATAGTTAACCCAATATACAAGGTAGCGTAAAATGATTATAAACATATATTAAACGGGGATTTGTATGCTTATTAAACATCTGAAGCAAATTTGAATATAATATTTCTCAAACGAATATTTAAAAAATGCTGAAAATGCTAATGGGTGCGTTAAATGTTTACCCGTTCAAATTGAACCTTTGTAAGTTTTAATGACATGACACAACTTTTATTTTTGAACTTTGTAATTGTGAATATTTATAAATTCACATATTCTATTTTAAAAAACGTTTTTATTATAAGGGTAATTGTTTCAACTTCATTCAGAATGATTGTCCATCTATTTAAAATATAAAATTTTACAATAAATTTAATCAGTTTCTTTTATGATTCTTCAATGTGTCGATTTCAGCCTCTCAACGATCTCTAAGAAACCCAAAAATATTATAATACATATTTTTATATAAGCTTGAAGCATATACAGTGAAATTCTCTATAACAAATTTGAACAGCCAGAAAGTGTTCGTTTTATGGATTTTATGTCATTTTTCTATATATGCTTATGTTGAAAAGATTTATTTTTAAGGAGGGGGGGGGGGGATTTTGAAGAATATTAAAATTATATGTATGATATTCTCACAATGAGTATTTTTTTGAAAGGTTTTTATTTAACTTGCTCTCTCCTCCATGTTTGTCGTTCTGTTTTTCCACAAATCTTGTAATCAATTTTTAATTTACTTATAGAGAACCTAGGAACCTGAAATTCGGTGAACTTGTTCAAAGCCTGATGACATTTTTTGCAAGTTGAAAAATTCCAGACTTCTAGATGGTGGTCGGGAATAAACTAGAGAAAATAATTTGCATATTTCGTTTCAAACAAAGGGAAATAAGCGCAGCCATTTCGCTGCTGTGATGAGCGGGTAAAAGGTCAGGGAGGTCGGAACTGGACTAATTTCCATATTCCCGCTCATTTTTATGAACTAGATCTAAAATATTTCCAGACATAGAAGTCAGAAAAATTGCATACTCGCTCAATCCAGCTAGCAATGCAAGTATGTAAAATGTAATACTTCTGGGTTGTCGGGAATGAACAAATTTATTTTCTGTATTTGTTTTCAAATTTTGTGATGAACTTTTACTGTACTCCCACACCTCGTAGAAGTTAAATTTGTAAACTTGCTCAATCAACTTGACAACCCAAGTGTACAAAATGTCAGACATCAAGACGACCTGAAAAATAGACTATCGAATAGAAAATTGGCGCAGACGTTTTGTGATGTAATGATCGGCTGGCTACCATAAAAATAAATCGGTAGTATGAACTATAGAGATATAATTTATTATATATAGGAGGATATTCCCAGAAATATGTAATAATTTAATAATTTTTAAAATTTTAAATTTAATATTTCACATCTATATTGTAAACAATTTTGTAAACTTGAAAGTTAGGGATTCGATTACATCTTTCCTTGCTTCTGAAATTACCAGCAGCTCGCGGTGATTGGCTACATTATTCTAAATATAAAATGGGAATGTCCTGACCGCTCACACGGGCATTTCCAGAGCGCCATCTAGTGTAATAAAAATTAACAAAACATTGATTTAGGTTATTCCAAAATATTTGGCCGCACTATCAATAGATGGCGCTCTGCCAACTTATACATTTATATATATTCATTTGATATTATTTTATTATTGATATAATTTACGTATATATTTGCATATATATTATTATAGATATTTATATATCGTATAGGTTTAATCTAGGTTTAATTATAATATTGGGTTAAGAGAGTTTTTTTGGAACTTATTTCTAAGGATAAAGCTCTTGTACTGCTGTGGTATATCTACATATATGTCTGTTGGTTCTATTATTTGTCTGTGTAATTTTCACGTTATGCCGGAAGGCAGAATTGGTGATGTTTAGAAATCTGGTTTCTGTCCCCCTGTTTATTTCTGATGTTGAAATAATTGAGTGTGGGTGTTTTTTTTTTTGTTTTTTTTAAACAACATCTGTGTGTTCTTTGATTTGGGTTTCTAAGGATCGGTCAGTTTCTCTTATGTATGGTTTATGAGATATTGTGTATGGTATTTGATAAATCAGGCTTTATTTCCATTATGGTTCATAGATTTAGCTATGGGATTTCTGATTATTGTAGGGCGTGGACACTTAGAAAATGTTTGTATTCTGCGATTTTTAGCTTTCTATTTACAAGTATTGTTAGAGCTGAATATATGGTATGTTGATTGATACTGAATCTTATAAATAATTGGACTTTAGAGAAGATGAAGTAAAACATTCCGAAATTCCTCATTTCATAAATAAATACCCCGTTAAATATCTCTTCAATTTCTCAATATGATTTAAATATTAATTGTCGCTACGGCTCACAAATGTAAATACAAGAATGTTTTGTATCTCCTCACGACCAGTTATATAACATAATGGCCAATAGCACCTTCAGTTGCACGATTAGGAGATGCCTTTTACTTAATTTACCCACCTGATCCCAGCACAATTACACCGTTATACTATTCTTTTACAATGGCAAAGTTTCAATTATTTCCCTATAATATATATTATACATTTGAATGTTTATTCATATGTCAATTGAAATTCACAGGAATGTTTTCTAATCGTCTTCTCTAATATCTTCACGATTCAGTACCTCGACCGTGTGTAGTTTGAATGAAGGCGACTCCTTTTAACATCAGGCAGTTGGTGAATCTTGCTGTTCCTTTTTTTTATATTTATATGGACATTATTTCCTTATTAAAGTTCGAGAAATATATCATGGCTCTATGTAAAGTCTAAACAGGACAGCGCTTCTAAAAAATCTGTTATAATTGAACAAAGCAAGTTCAGGAAACAAACCAATGACAGCCGAGCCAACAACTCCATTAGAGATCACCCCGGCAACAATTGGATCTACGAGGAAACTTCCTACAATGGACTTAACCGGCAACACTCAAGCCCATTATTGCCGTGCTGTTACCACAAAGTGTCCAACTCAAATATTGACCCAATGTGTGGGCGGTGACAAAAGGTTGTTGCAACGTGGGGGAACACTCCAATAAACAATTTGTATCCTCTCCGAAAGTGGTGTATATATATGCTATAATACATTTCACTTAGAGGAATTAATAAGCTTGATTTTGAATACATGAGCATTATGCTAATGGTTTTCAGATGTGACATCTGGGGGAATTATAACAAAAACAACTTTACATCACTATTTGATTTAATTAAGGTGATAAAACAATTGAAAATAAAACACCTGACTTGAGGTGTGAATAAAATAAAAACTTGAATGCGTGTTTACATAATTACAAATGGTTTGTGGCAGCCAGAGGAAACAATGAATGTAGACAGTACTAAGTGGCGCTATCTGGCGGCCGGCTTAACAGAGTTGTTGTTGATCATTACATTTTAAAAGTAAATAAATATTTTTTATATAACATATATATATTCAGCTGGAGAATTTATAAAATAAATTTTGTCTGAAAGAATGCGGAATAAAGGCACAGTCTACATCTAACTTCTCTATTCTATTAGAAGAACAGAATAGAATAAACTGGGAGGAAATCCCCACAATATTTGACACCTCTATGGACCAAACCTTGATACTATATTAAGTCTCTACGCCAAAGGCCACAGTTTCAACGCCACAATATGTAAATTAACCGATTACAGGCCAATTTGCATATTCCTTCCGTATAAATGTTCACAACATTCTGAAACAATTTCGATATTATATATTTATAGCATACAGGCGGAAATATGCAATTTCACACATCATGAACTTCATTTTATAATTTCACACTATAGAGTTAGTCTGGCCGGAGTGCAGAGTCTCGGCGCTGTTCTATGCACATAAGCTCAAGAATAGGTTAATTTGCATATTGGTTTCCCTCTCTGGCTGGTTGAGACCATAATGAGAGACAGAGTAAGTCTTGAAGTATGCCCAGGTAAATATGCAATTTAGTCTGATAACTTAGCATATTCTGGATAAATTATTAGGGTAAAATACAACGTCCTACAATAATTATATATTCATATTTCACTAACAGAGCTTTCAGGCGTTAAGCTCTATCCTCCGATGATACTAAATTATGCATAACGATCTTTACACCAATATTTTACTTTTCAAAATTTGAGCAACGCGTTTTATATTATTAAATATTACTCAGATCATATTGAAATCTTAATTTATAAGAGAGTTTTTATTATTTTGATTTTGAAAATTTCAATATTATTCTCTCTATGGATCAGTTGGCTGAACCGAGGAATTAATATTTGTATTATATATTTGCTATTTTTTAATCTGTTTCATATAATCTATAATCGTCTATAATACTTCGATATATGTGTGTGTGTGAAAAAAAGAGTAAAAATGTGATATAAGGTGGGTGAATAAATTAAGAAAAACGTATCTCCGTGCAACTGAAAGTTGCTGATGGCTTGCGCCATCTATCGGAATAAATATCAACTATTCTCGTTGATTTTTAATTATTTCAATAATTTTTAATCATTTGGACAATTCTGGAGTAATTAAAAATCAACGAATAGTTGTTATTTTTTTCTGATAGATGGCGCAAGCTATCAGTAACTTTCAGTTGCACAATATGGAGATGCCTTTTTCTTACTATATATGTGTAACACTAACAGAGGTTTGTAGCGTGTTTCTACCATCTCTCCTCCAAAGGTGATTAAAAATCTGTAGTGGGATCTATAAACCGACATTGTGTACTTCCACACCCATTTTGCTTTATAAATATTCAGTGTTATATTTATATACATTGAGAGAGAGAGAGAGAGAGAGAGAGGTGTAGAGAGTAATTCCCCGGTACTATGGACAATTTATTTGAACAATCCGACCCCAGAAAAGTTCACCCTATGGTCTATTTTATGTTTTACTGTCTTATCATTTTCAGTTTTCTTCCGGGTTGTTTTCGCTTTAATATTATTTTTATTTATAAATCTTTCCAGAGAGTGAGAGAGAACATTGATGTTTTCTCCCTCATTTTCTCATATTTTAAATTTATATCTAGGAATTTAGTTGTAGTCAAAGTAGGTGCGCATTAATAAACGTAGCAGCTCTCTCGTTGGAAGACAACACCGCATTCCGATTGCTGATTCAAAAAGATGGAAAACTTGTGAAAATGGCGATGTGTTGAAACCACTCGTACCGATGCGTAAACACGATGGAAGGATAAATAATTCACTTTCATAGTTGAAATCTCTATGGTACCTTATGAATGACTTTGTATGATAGACTCTCGTATCAAGCAGCTGAAAGCGGAGATAAAATCTTATCTTGAGGAATCAATGTGTTGCTCCTTGGCGACTTGATGCAGAAACCACGAATCAATGGTTGGACTATATTTCATATATATATATATATTTGCATATATATGTAGTAATCCCGACGTGGAATGTATTGGGTAGTCGTGGTCGTGGGTGTGTGATGGGATTCCCGCACGGGGACAGCAAGAGACAGAGGCAGGTCTAGATGGTAACTCCAAGAGGTAGAGGTAGACCACGGACAAAGGCAGTCGGACCACGGGCGCCTCGGATGCCCAAAGCCTACATCGCGGATAGATGGGGGGTGAGAGATCCCACCGACCGTATAACGGCGTCGCTCTGAAAACAACTGCTTTGTCTAATTTCTGTGTCTTTATATACTGGACTCCCGCATATGGCGGCGAGTTCTGATTGGCTCTCATAATCACGCCACCTGTCAGGCGCCGGGTTGTTTATCACGTCTGGCCACCTGTCGACGGGGTGATTGAACTCATTATCATAAACACCTGTTCGTCTGGCCTTTGTCGTCGTCTACCTCTTTGTTTTATTTGTCACTTCCATTGTTACAAGATTGATACATATTTTTATATAGAGATGGGGTTATGATAAATATCAGAAGAAGGTTGTGATCTATCTAATTCAAAATATACGAAATATATATATATATATAATTGAATATATTAGTTTATACTTATATTTTAGGCAATATAACTTCAACTGAATAAACATATAATCGCCTAAAGGAGTCAACCCACAAACCTTTTGATCAATTTAAAATTATTTCTGGCTCCTACGTGGTCTGGAAATGTGTTAGGCAGTAATAAATACGTATATGCAACTAATATTTACTGGTAAATTTACGATAATTAATGTACTAGTTAATTTACTAGTTAATTTAATTGTAATTAAAAAATGCACAAAATGTATGAAGACAATTATTTCAGCTACCGACATTAAACAATTAGATATATATGTTACTACCTTTAAAAAAATATCAATTATTAAAATTAAAAAACAATTATAGGACTAATATAGAAAGGTTCATCTGTTGAGTGAAGAAATAAATAAAGTTGTCAAACATAACAATTATCCAATCCGGAGTTAAATCAATTAAAGTTTGAAATTCTGCTGATTATCCTTCGTCATTTTTGGTCATAAAAATACATTTCAACATCTATCCGGTATATTTAGTTGACACATCGGACGCGATATCCCAGGATTAGGAAAGAATTGTTCTTCTCAAAATAAAACACTTATTTACTACTGCCCTTACTGCAATAATGGGAGGGTCATTAGTGGTGAACCCTCCTAGCGGTTTCACCAGTTTAATCTACCATACCACTTTTTACTATTGTATTGGAAGATTATGTTCCTATATGTCCGTCACTGAGGGTTGAATCTTGGCTGTGGTGTTTAACAGTATGGCATAGAACAGTATTCTATGCAATAGAACAGTATAATTACAATTTCTCAGTTGAATGACAACATATTATTTTCATGTTTTTTAATTATTTTTTTTATATTTAAATTGAAGCTTTTTCTATATGTGTTTCTCGCGCAGAGTAGAGTTTTATACTTATAAATTAAATATAGCTGTGATATATATAGATACTAATAGCATTATAATTATTTTTATCATTTTATATAGAGGCAGAAATAACTAAAATACTTACTTTATAAATTCCATTGATGGGAAACCGGGTATCTGTCTATTAGTGAAATATTTCCACGGGTCTGATAGCCATGAAATATTGTATTGGGCCTCATAGATAGAATATATGTATACATGTAGGAAAATTTCACCGAATGGACATGGGTGCTCTCGTTTTATTACTGTTTCTGTTGCGCTATATCAGAATACAAGGCAGTTAGAAGTAGTTGGAGGGAGTACGGTTTATCATCAACCCTTCAACCCAATAAAAAACTGATTTACATATTTTGGGGAAGAGAAACACTGGTGAGAATGATGCAATGACGATTTCCTACCACTAATTACTAAAACAATTGTCTTTAGGCAATTATAAGGCAATAACGCGCCACCTATATAAAGAAAGGAAATAATTAAGTCACGAATGCTTCTTTTACACATAAGACAAAATCCTACTGTGCTTACTGCAATGAAAACAAATTGGAGAGCTTGGCTTATCAATGGTGAACCCTCCCAGCGGTTTCGCCAATTTAATCTACCAGACCGCTTTTTAGAGCTCTAATACTGTATTGGATCATCCTGCTCATATCTACTACACTTAAGGTTGGAGGAATCACCACTGATGAACCAAGCCCTCCCAATATTTTTAAAATCTCAGTAAGGACAGTAGAAGTTTGTTTTATGTGTAAAAGTAACATTCGTGTTTTGATGATTTCCTTTCTCATATTCTTTAGGGAAACTTCACTCGGGTAAAATCAGGCGAAGCCAGGTACTTTGGCAAGTATCGAATAAAAAATATGGAAAAATATTCTATAAGCATCTATTGTACCTATTTAATTTCTATATAAATCAACAAAAATGATCCTTTATTAAAAAGACAGTGAAGATACTCAATTAACTAATTGGTATTCTAACCTGACTCTACTATCAAGAAACGAACTGAATATCGTCGACTAAAACAATCATAGTAATAACAATAGCCTCTTAAACTCTTTACCAAAAGTATTAATTATGGTAGAAGAAAATAATAGAGAAAATAATTTGTATGAATGATATCACTGGATGTCTGGGTTTATCAAAACTTAATTTTAGTTCCAGATCACAAATTTGAGGTTCAAAATGGAATGTCCTCCTTTCGTACATTTCCTGACACGTGTCGGGAGTGGAACAATTACTGTACTCCTCAGCCCAGCTTCCATAATTACCCCAGCCACTTAGGCCAACTATCTTCCAGACCTGTTTATTAACTTAATTATTTGTCTTTTATTAAAATTAATTCGAGCGTTAACTCATTAGCAGCTTCAGGTTGCAGCGCTAAGTGGCGGTTTTTCTGAAGCGCTTCTTCATTAATTACCAAATGTCGGGATCATATTTTAATAAGGTAAGCTCCTTTTTATTCCCGGAGCTCGGTCTAATTAGGCTCAGAGAGATTAGAGGCGCGTTTCCAATTAATTTTAATCAATTTGATTGTTTTTAATCATTTAGATGTGTTTTAATTTATTTTCTTCTTTAGCAAGTAATTCTCTACGAGGAATTAAATTTGAATTGTTTTCAAGCGGTTTCTCCTGGAAATAATGCAAGTGTAGTTTTCCATGCTCCGTAACACTACTTTATAATTTTTTTTTTTATATTTTAATAAATAATCTTCAGATATCGAAATTTTTGGTTAGAAATGGCAGTCATTTTTCAGCCATCCAAACTGTTGTTTAGAAAAGGCGACCATTCTTCAGCCAAATTGTTGTGTATAGAATTTTTTTTAAATTATTTGTCATTATTTAAATATCATTTAAAATATTTACGTTTATCTATTAAATAATTATGGATTTATTTTACAAATATATTAAGGAACTTATTATAGTTACAACCACCCCAGAACGATTGAAACAATTTATTTTAAAGTATTTTATATTATTTTCAAAATGATTGTTTTTCTAATGGAATTCAACAAAACACATGTATGAGAATTCCAAATAATATATGACTATAAATGTATATATGGGCCCTCATTCACCTACCTAAATCTCCAATTTCCCAGTTATTGGCTTTGCCAATTAGCCATGATTTAATGGAAGGGATTTGAAAGAAGGAAACAGAGGATAAAGAATCGGAAATATATTTTCTCCTTTTATTTATTAATTTCTCACTTTTGATTATCTCCTCTTTTTAACATTCTAAAAAGAGGTTGAAATTTTTAAATTAAAATTGTAAAACCAATTTAACGGTTTAGCAGGGGCACGAGATAATTGGCCGGATGCCCAAGGGTAATTATGTATGGTAATATTAATAATATTTTAATGCGATCTTTTCAATAGCCAGCGCTTCTTTTTGTGCGCCTTCTTCCATTCAGGCTAAATTATGGAGAAATCCGGGACAATGCCAGCTCTGTAAATAGCAAGGAATTCATTAGGATTGAAAGGAATCTTAAATATAGATTTTTGTGCATAGATAATAGGTTTAGGCACATTTAATTTTATTTTAAATAAATTAGTAGTTTCGTGGAGTGCATCTAACCTTACCATTTATTTTTAAATTCGACTTGGAAAATTAAATTGCATTTAAATAGTCTTTTGTGACCTAGTCGAGGGAATACTGAAGTCAACGTTGGGCCATCAGTGTGGGTCGTGAGCTCGTGTAGACGTCCTCAGCTCTTCTGACCGTGAACCTGAAAAATGATGTATTACGCCATCTATCGGAATAAATATCAACTAATCATTGGTTTTAAATTATTCCACAATATTATCCAAATACCCGTTCTTGGTAAATCCAGTAAAGCCAACCACGTACGTTTTTAAGGCTGTTGCCCCACGTGGTGCAGGCCAAACGATTAAAATGCTGATCTTAGATTCCTTTTTAAAATATTATTGAATAGTTTTTCAAGTAACATTTTTCTGTTGGGAATAATATATATCATTCTCTCATGTCAACAGTTTGCCTAAATACCACAAATAAGATTCCTTGTCGCATATAATCCTACAATTCAATATCAGAATTTAAAAAAAAAACGGTCTGATGGATTGAATTAGCGAAACAGCTGTAAGGGTTCACTCCTGATGAGCCGAGCCCTTCATATTTATTTTTAATCGTAGTAAAGATAGTAGATGTATGTTTTATTTTTGAAAATAATTGTGATTGATAGTTCCTGATATATGGATAGATTGATATATGGATATACTTGGCATTAAAACAGCCATTAACTAATTTCAATGTCAAGTATATCCATAGTAGAAATATGTTTTTATATTTTTCCATCAAAGAGAACCCCAACGTGCCTTTAGAGAATTGAATTGGAATATCGAGTTATAGGAAGGAGGAATCGCTGGTGGAATGTGTCTCGAACATTACATTGTGGTTCTAAAGATGTGAACTCGGCTCCCACAGACATCAGAAAAGAAAGCGATTCAACTTTAAACTTTGGATGCCAAATTGATTAGAATCTGTAGAATAATCCAAGTTGGCCGCAGGTTATTGGACATTCCAACGTGTTTATTTATTTATGCTTATGAGGTGATACAGCAACGTCTTTACAATAAGAGAGGAGACAAAATGAATCAAATCTAGAAAAAAGAAGTGAGGACTTCTCGGTCATTAAAGTCTGAGAGGCAAGGCCTTCAGCCAGTTCAGGGCTTCCGGGGTGACAGAGTTATTCTAGCCAGACTTACTCCCATTCTGGACCCAGAAATCCCGGTGGAACAGGCGGGTTTCAGAGGCAACAGGAGTTGTTGCGATCGGGTTGCATCCTTGACATCCTTCATCGAAAATGGCTTCCAACTGGGACTGAAATCTGCAGTTGTGCTCCTGGATCTTTCGAGTGCATATGATACAGTGTGGATTGATGGCTTGATTTATAAACTTGCTAAAGTGCTAAAATGCAAACAGACCCTCAATCTTTTGTCTTCTCTTCTCTCACCCAGGAAATTCACAGTATACCTTAACTCTAAATCTAGCAAGGAATATACTATATATAATGGCCTCCCACAGGGATCAGTCTTGTCTCCACTTCTTTATAACTGGTACACCCATGATATTCCCCAAACAACTTCAAAGAAATTTATTTACGCAGATGATACAGCCATTCTAGCCCAAGCAAAGACTTTCGAGGAACTGGAAATTCAACTGAATAAAGATCTTGAAACTCTACATAATTACTTTGAAAACTGGTCTCTGAGGCTTAATCCTGCAAAATCTGTACATTGCTGTTTCCATCTTAACAATCACAGAGCTGAAAGAAAACTCAAACTATTTATCAATAACTCTCAGATAACTCATAGCGAACATCCCAAATACCTAGGCATTCATCTTGACCGCACTCTCACCTTCAAAACTCATTCCAACGTGTGTCGTCATTCCATGACAACTACTTCCCTACATTGACGGGAGAATTGGGCGACTGACAAATGGGAAGATTCAAGACAGAGAGGTGCTCGAAGACTCCGATTAACTTTATAAATAGAAAAACAGCGGCTTATTAAAAGGTCGCTGAGAAAATGGCATAGAGGTGTAAACGTAATGTAATATAAAGGTCTTTAGAAAATAATTTTGTGAAATATAATTTTGTAAGGAGCAAATTTAGAGTTCAATAAATAGAGACGAGCTGCTATGGCCACGTGAATCAGGCGCTTGGCGCAATTTGTGAACGCCCATTTTGTATATTGCCGATGGACAGGAGTCACGTTGTATGTTTAAACTGGTTGAGACACATTTGATTTATCAACACATCTTCGGGGAGACACACAGCCGCAGCTTATGAAGAAAAGTAACTTCACCCGGCAAAATGGATTTTGAAACGTTTGCCCCAACGCCTTCTTAGTGGTACAGACCCGAGTAAGTTGGACTGAAGAAATGATATAAAGAGGACCATGGCGTGTGGCTATGTTTAAGGTGGGTTCAATTTCATCAAATACAACAAAATAATAAAATTAAATGAAGATATGTTATAGCTACAAAGTGGTTCGACCTGTTTCAAAGACAATTTTTAAAAATAAAAATTTTGTTCGAAGCAATCAATCTTGAATAAAAGGTCCCTCCTCTGTCGAATATTCTGCGTTATTTAATGGCCGTCTCTGAAATTCTCTCAACGTAGATCAGCCAAGGTGACACCACGTGGTCTCTGCCACAACTTCAGTCAGTCGGTAGATGGCGTCCTCGCCTTTTTTGCCAGGAGAGATACTTTTCCAATATGTACGATATATAGATAGATAGATAAATACTCGCGTCGGTTCCTTGTTTACCTTTTACACGGTTTATTTCCTTTCATCTCTGGTTGTTTGTCTAGCAATACCATTTTACTGTCGCTACAATACTACCTTGGCAAGGATTGTTACATCTTCCCTCTAATTAGTTAGCAAAAAAATTTCACATATTTCGTTCTCGAAAACTATTACAAAGTGAGTGAGTTGAAAACAAAATAAAAAGACAGAATTGTAAGCAGCCAAATTATCATTTAATACCTCGGCGAAATTAATTTGAGAAAGTGTGCTAACTTCTATCATGTGGGTTGCTTCAGTAGAGAGAATTATTTTCTGAATATTTCACAGAGCCTTCTGAATAGGCAGCTTTTAAATACCATTAGTCAAATATATTTCTGTTTTGAAGGATAAAATAATATTCGAAAATACTTGACCAAGTACTCCGTAAAATGTTTCTCTACTAATGTATTAGTGTTTGCAAGCTTTCAGGTTGAAAACTCTTCCACGGGGATTTCTTCTGAGTATGAACATTTCAAAATAGATATTTTCAACTCGAAAGCTTCCGAATACTGATGAATTATTGAAAATGCCTTTTGTAAAGTACTTGATTAGGTGTTCAAATATATTTTCTGCAATTTCCAACGCGAGGAAAATGACATTCGGAAGAAAAAACTTGGATAATAAAGTAAGGAAGTTCGAAGTGTGTCTACCCGCGAGGGAGAGACAATCACCGACCAAATCACGGCAGAAGCCAACCGACATTGATTATGGAGCGATGCCGCACAAAAGGAGATGAGTCCAACTTTTAGCTGGGTGGATCGGCGGCTTTTTGGAGGGAGGGAGCTGGATTAGGGCCGGGGACAGAAAAGCCGCTAATAACCTGGAGGATTAGGTCGTGACGTTTGGTCTTTGTGACTTGAAACCATCCACCGGGCGTCATTAGGATGACGTTTAATACGGATCCCCAAATTACTTGGCAATAATGTGTCCGATCATCCTGTGAGGACTTGATTTGGAGGGATTTGGAGAGGACAGCGTGGATCTCCTGTTTCACACTCTTGTTGGGGGAAAGCACGGAGTGGCCATTTTATTTCTTCGATGGTCTTTTCGACATGTTATATGCAAGTGTTTAGTTGAATGCCGTAGTGAATAATTCAGACTTATCAGACCTGAGGATAAATCTGTGCTAAATCACCGAAACGATTATTGCGATTTCATAAAGAGACCTCGAACAGCGCCGGTTAGAGCTGGACGAATGGAAGGAATTTAGCGCGAGTCACAATCTAGGTCCATAGAGAGATTCCCTCATTTGTTTACTCATCCTTATATGTTAAATATTATGCAAATATATATAGCCAGGTTTATGTCACAAAATGTCATAGACATAAATAAGCTTATAAAATACAATGAAATAGATTAAATCAATAAATTTCTGATTGAAAATTTGAAGAAATGCTAGCAAGATTCCATGTGGACATAGAAACTCGGATTGAAGAGTTTGTATAATTTGCCAACATTGGAATAGAAGAACATTGCATATTCATCTTTATGTCAGTTTTTATCTTTTCTGTTAGTGTCCATCAAGTCTAGTTCGACTTTTGGGGATTATACGGGCTCTCCAATTTGATCATCAGGTTCATGTCCGAATAAATAGGACCATCTAAAATAACAAAAATAGTTATTATTCTTTGGTAAGTATCCTTTTAAATATAAGGATTCTTTTTTGAAAAAAATAAACTTATTGCGTAAGTTTTCAAAATATTTTTATATAAATATCCTCTGTGTCATGTTCCAAGAACTGGTTCAAAAAAGACGAAAGTTTGTGAAAAGAAAATCAGGTAACGCAGCTAAATGGCAGAACAATGGCAGTTCATTTAAGTCATCTATAATTGACGTTCATTCTCTTCCAGCCTCCCACATTATTAGCGGAAAATAATTTATTCGCTGCGGTGGACCACACTTACCAAGTAGTATAAGTACTTTCAAAGTTTACTTTTTATATTAAATATTACTTTTATTCGTTTCAATCTCTTTCCTCCTATTATAATTTTTTATAAAGTTCTACCACGGTCAGTTAAAACACCCTGTATGAGTATAAAACCCTTTCTGTGTATAATCAATAGAACACTATCTAAATGAAATAGGATATTGAATAGGAAAAAATATAGGTACTTAATGTTACTTATTGTTTTTGAAGGATTCATAAAAGTATCAAACACAAAACCACTTTGGTCTGATCATTTGTTAAGGAAAGTTTTAACACAGATACAAATTATATATATCTCTAATCTGAAATATATATTAGATATGAAAATATAATATCCATATAAAAATATGTTCCTAAACTGAAATTTGGACCTGAGCTTTGCGAATATTTTACGACTTTATCAAACTTTAACAACAAAGCGCGCTGTACCACTAAGGGCACTGGCGCTGAATGAAAAAGATAGAAAATATCTATATATTATATATTTTAAAACATATGAACAGGAAATTAATAATATGCTTAAATTCAATTTATAATAAGAGCATTTTAATTTAAACTCAAATTAAAATAGATTCAAAACAAATATAGCATATATATTTTACGTTTATTTATACTTTACAAATGAGATTATTTTTAAAATAGGATGAGTAATTATAAAATCTATTGATATTTAATACAAGAGACATTACTTGATATTTTGTCGATTTTAATCAGTACAGATAATACCGTTACTATGACTGTAGTATTGAAAAGCTGGGGGAACTTGAGTAAAAGATGAGTGGAATCCTGAATGTGGCATCCACAGCTTGGATCTTCCACTGCCTGGATTCTATCCAGAAAAATCTTTAAAATACCATGATTGGTTCCAAATTGGGTGTTGTAGAAATTGGGGCGGAAATAATTTAGAATACTTTGTTCAAATAAATTTTTAAAAATGATTCATTTTTATTATTCCTTAAGAACACCATTGTTGAGTCTGGATAGGATTTAACTTCAAAAAGACTAAAAATACATATTTTTACTTATCCTCGAACGATAAATTAGTCAGGTCATATGTGACATGTTTTTAAATCAATATATTCTGTAATTTAAAAAGTTTTAGCGAAACAGTGAACACAATTGTACGATGTCGTCTTGTGAACTTGTAAACTCTATAGTAATATCTGATATCGCGTTGAATTTAATTTCTGGATAATTTGTTATTTGAAAATTTAAACCATATTTCTGATCTCCAAGTTAAAATAGTCGGTACAGGCAGGGATGGACCTGTACCTTCCAGAGTAGGGTTTGTCGCAGAGAACCAGTTTTCAGAAGATTTCACTGGAATCAAAACTCGTCCTCCACTGACGAGGGTCCGTGATCAATTTCTGCCTTGATATAATGTTTAGATTGTTGATGTGATTTGCTATTTAATGTTTCTCCGAGAGTCATTTCTACAATTCTCTATAGACTCTCGGGCTGTTGGGTTGAGGATATATGCCGCACACCTATATTTACTACCTGTGGAGGGGTTTGATTAACAAATGTGAAGATGTTTCTATATAAATAATCAACAGACGAAGAAAATAGCTGCGTGAAGCCATGACGGAATCATTTATAAGCCACGAGAGTAAATGACATGTTTACCCAGTGTACATCCATCATTCCTCAATGGAAATGGAACGCTGACAATTGGCCGTCCTGTCCTAATTGGGGAAGATTGTGGCGGAAAATGATCGCCGGCCGTATTACCGACAAATTATAGATGAGGGGCAGATGCTATTTTATTTAGGGCCTTAGTCATAGGACTTGGTCTTATCATAAACACATCTTTACAGCCGCGTGCATTATTGACGGCCTGGAGTGATTAACGTGGGACACACCTAGCTAGCCTGGCGTTCTAATAACCCACGTGTTCCAGGCACACAGATAATATTTACTATTTAAGTTTTACTAAGGTAAAAATTTGGGCTGCTTTCTAGAATCAAAATTTCTTTCGATATGGAATGAAAAACAAGCAGAGAGAAAATGTTCTACAAATAAAACGATTTAATTAATGGCAGTAGAATTCCGTTTTGAGTTATAACACTCTCATAAATGTCACCTATGCTATATGTGCGGGACATTCAAGGACCTCAATGTTCCAAATTATAAATATTTTTACTGCTAAAGTTATAATTATGTGATAAAAAAGAAAAGGATTTAAAATTAATTATAGATTGCGACCTTATGTCAATTCAGGCGTGGTCATTTCTGTACTATAATACTATGTGTCAAGTTTTCATAATTTTATTTTTATTTACAAATTGATTCTAGTATGAATACACTGATTGTAGTTGTATATATTATAAACATAACTAAAACTCCACTTGTATATTTGCATATTTGTTATGATAGAAACCATGCGTTGGCGTAAAGAATACTTGCAAAGTGACATAAGCGACATAAAGAACTTGCTTTTCCTCAAGCACTCTTCCAAAATGGATGCCCTACGATCTAAATCCTGAAAGAAAGGAGAAACAACAACCCCCACTCCAAGTTGTTTGCCAACTCCCGACAGAACTCAACTCAGGGTTCTCCCTGAGTGAAAGAGGAATAGGATTGTCACAACAGAAGCTTGGAAGTCACACGTGTCCTTCACTGTGGCCGCCTTCAAGGTCTTGTCATTTGTCCAGTCACTGCAGGATCGTCACTAAGAGGGAATTCTCCTGAACGACAGTTTCAGTGGTAGGTCCACTTGCTGTCCTAAGGTTTACCATATCGCGATTTCAACCACTCACCTTGAGTCATACAGCAACAAATCTTTAGGCTTTGACACTTCCATTTATAATTCCCAAGGCTACGATCAATGTATGTTTTAAAAAGCAAATTTTGGATGTAGCATTTTTCAAACACCAAATTATGAAACTGGATTTTAAAATAGCATTTAATTTTGTGCAAATTCAGAATATTTCACATTTTGCAAATATTTCAAGAAATTTCACTTCTTACTCACATCTCTTTTCATATATTTTTACTTTTAAAATGACGCCTGAGTTAATATCTTCTATAAAAATATCCTGCACTGTGTGTGAATCACTTAAAATTATAATTGTGCATGAAGTAAATATTTCGGAAACAAGTAAAGACAAAAATAAGAACAACGGACGTTGTGAAAACAAAATCCCAATTTTGATCTTCAGCCAATAGGAAATTAGTCTATATATTATTGTCCTTTTGGCTAAGATTGAAGTGAGATTTTTATTACAGCGCGAATTTTAAGGCAAATACAGTCATTCATTTTTGATTTTTTCTAAATTTATTAATATTATTATTCAAAATTTGATGCCTTACCTGATAATATTTTGAAATATTAATTTTAATATGTGACTATGGTCTGCTATGTGATCATTAGTATGAAACCAACCCTGCAATATAAAATGACGCTCACACCCTCCCAATGAAGAGCATATATCAAATCTAAGGCACACGACTTCAACGACAGATGCTTTGAAAGATACTTTCACAAAAGGAACAAATATAACATTTGAGAAATAACTTAATGTTTCTATTTGGCTTCTACTTTTTTAAAATCAGAAATTTCCCTCTTTAAATAATTATTGGAAATATCTTAAAAGGCTTGTGTACACAGCAGAAGAAAGCCATCTGAGAAGGTTAAAGAACAGATCACATTCCTAAAGTTTTATCAATCTTCTAGCTCTTCTCTCTTCTAAACCCACCGATCTTGCTAAATAGGACAATAGTTGTTATGGCAATTGTTGATGGCCGCGAATTCTCTAATTATTTTAGGTTATTTACATGTATAGATTTCTTTTATTTTCGAAAAGGACTTGATAATATACGAAGCTTGATCAGTGGTAAACATCCTTTTACTTTATTTCACACCTCGGGTCAATGTTTAATACCTCTAGAATAGGTCAGATCACATATTTAAATGCTAGAGATATTAAACATTGACCCGAGGGAATTAGATGTGAAATAAAGTAAAATGTTCTTACCACTGTGACCAAGCTTCTTATATTATTAAGTCCTTTTCGAATTTAAAAGAAATGTATCTTATTTCTTTTAATCCACGGGACATGTCTTAAGCATGCACTCCACCAAGTCTGTGAGATAATTCTCAATATGCCGTCGTATACAGCCTCAGCTTGTTTATTTCTCATTTTTGAAGAAAATTTTGAAATTCTCCTTCCATATTTTTTTAGTTTTACCACCAGAAAGTGAAACTATAGGGTGGAGAACGCGATTAAAAACGCAGTAAATTTTTTATCAATTTTTTGAAAATGTATAACTACAAGTACTCGTACTTTATTTTTAAATCTCTAGATGAAGATTCTAAAAAAGAGAAAAGGAATTGATTTTAACGATTAACAATCAAAATAGAATTTATTTCAGACAATTTTTAGTTACTTTTCACACGATGACATTGTTATTAAAAGATAAACATTGGAGGGATATGTTTGCCGGAAATAAATTCAGGTTGAATGGAAAAAAATTATAAATAGTATAAATTCGGTTTGTAGAAGATGCCAAAATACACTTTAGAATTTGGATGAATTTGATCTTGGTAAAGAGACAAAATAGAAATTAAATATATGGGTGTGTAGTGATGTCTTTCAGTGTATAAACATATTTAAATAAAGGGGAACATTTACTTGAGGACAGAATGTGAGAGAGAGATAATAATTATATTATATTGACTTAGTATTTATTAATAATTTTTATATTTAATATTTAACAATCTAATATTTATAAATATAATCGATAAAATATATATTTTCAAATAATTTGATATTAATATAAAATTGAGCTTTTTAAAATAAATTCATCATTTTTGAATGAAAATGTTTAACCCTCTAGTGAACCTACAATTACTCTGTGACAACACCATCAGACGAGGAATGCTTACCGGCCTTCGATTCTACACTTACAATTCCAGTAAACGGCACAAGAACATTTTGGTTACATTTTATAATAACCCTAGTACACAAACTCTCTCCTCTCAATATTTGAAAGTTGTTTCTATTAATTCATCCCGTATATCATTAATATAGCCATCATTTTTTGAAATTAGAATTATCAAAAATATTTGAAAAGATTATATTTTAAAAAGAAACAGATTTATCGTTCCATCAATATAATATAAAAATAATTATTCACTAAGCACAAGATTTCCTCATCATTTAGATAATATACAAAATATTGGGATATCATATCAAAATAAAATGTTTAATAATAAATTCATGTTCATAAATATATGTAAATAATGCCGTGTAAATATGAAGCTAATCTGTTCTGTCATATTTGTGGTAATTCTACAATTCCCAAACAGAGAAAACGTATCACCCCAAAGATGAAAGAATGTTATAAAGAATATTCTGGTGTGGCCTTAGGTGATGAAGACAAGTGGTGGTGCCACCATAGTGTGTGTGGAATGTGATATCGAGGGCTTCAGTAATGGGAATCAGGGAAATCAAAACGTATGCCCTAAAATACATAATATTTATAATAAATGTCTCAAGATATTGCTTATCTTTCTTAATATAAATTATATTCATTATATGAACCATTTCAACCATGTGCGTATGCGGCTCCAATTTTACTTCATTATGACTGGGAAATGGCTGAAAAAAGATTTGACTTTTCCATATAAACAATTATAAACAAGGGTACTTCTGATGGTTTATAATTCAAAAGGTAGCTTGGTAAACATATACTAGGATGTGATACGAGGTACTAAGGGAGATGTATCCGTTCTTGTACTCGTATTGGAGCCTGTTGAAGGAGGTTATTGGCCGAGTGCTCTCGCTAAGCTTATATCTCGTCATTAAGGAAACTCGTCGCTCTTACCTCTGGTCTTATCATAGAACGATGTATCTCGATGTAATCAGTTTTCACGTTAATTAACGTCAGGGGAGTTTAAATCTATTTGTAAAACATAAAGTCACACACAATCCTCATTTTTTGATAAGGTAAGACTTTGATACGGCTTAGTATAGACTGACGTTCTAGACCAGCTGGTAGTTCTGTTCAATGGTACTTGCTAGTAGCCCACTCTGCCTGTTTTTTAAATAACACTTCAAGCGTAGGAAAATTCTCTGTGAGGAGAACGTTGCAAATTTATGCAGGTGTAAATATACCAGAATGTTGGAACATAAATAACTTCGTTTTGAAAATAGAGCAAACCATAAATAGATCTTTAATTAAAAAGGCATATATTGGATCAAAATATCATTTATTTTACCAATATTTCAGTTGGCTGAACGCCAATCTTTATCAAGGTGTTATAATATATTTAATGTGTGTCAACAACAAACTCAGCGCCACATAACGCCAACAGCATTAAGTTTTTAAAATATTTTGTTATATTCAATGGGGAGAAAAATAACACTTAGTACAAATAATTATAAATATAAAATAGGCGTTATTGTTAATTTTCAAAATATTCACACCCATATTTTACAAAAAATCTATTTTGTCCATAATATAAATATATATCAATTTTTTTTTCTCCCCATTGAATATAACAAAATATTTTTAAAACTTTATTCTGATGACGTTATGTGGCGCTGAGTTTGTTGTTGACACACATTAAATGTGTTATAACACCTTGATAAAGGTTGGCGTTCAGCCAACTAAAATATTGGTAAAATAAATTATATTTTGATCCAATATATGCCTTTTTAATTAAAATAAAATAAATAACTTCATTTAGAAATTTTGCTTATCTATCTATATAAATACATCTGTCGGTGTATGATGCACGGTCTCAGCTCGGGAATGGTTGGAAGTGGTGGCTTGACTTTGGAGCGGTTGTTCATGAGTAGGAATTTGAATAAATATAAATGATATTAAAAATATAAAATTATTATTAAGAATGAATATGAATATTTATTTATTTTATTTATTGTTACAAAAGCACTAAGTCCAAAGGACTATTGTGCTGTGCTAGTATTATTTACATATATATGATTAATTATTTACACGATGGATTAGTATTGTTTTGTAAATTATTGTACAAATAGTTCTAAACTTAACAAAGTTCTCATAAGATAGAGTATATACACAAAGAGAATTTGGTAATGTTTCAAAGTATCTACATACAATTTGATTAGTCAGAGGGCAAGTTAAAAGAAGATGCTCTGGTGATTCAACATCTAAGCGGCATTCGCATGTTGGATCACTGATAGCATTCAGTTTGAATAGGAAACTTAAGAAGGGTCCTTTGCCAGTTAAGAATAAAGTAGTGAATTTATCAGAAGAAATGAAATTTGGGACAGCAATTGGAAAGAATTTCTTGAACAGTTCATTAGATTGAGAAAGATAAAACTTAAATTTTAGATCCAGATATAGTTTGTTTAATTCTTTTTGAAGGGGTTTTTGAGTGTTCGATCTGTGAGAGAATTTGTCATATTATACTTTGTTTGTAATAATTCAAGATAATCGGACAGTAAAGGAGTTTTCGCTAGTATATGTGTGATGTAAGAAGATGAAGTCCTATAAGCATGAATGCATCTAATAAGAATTTGATATTGTATAGAATTCAACTTGGATCTTTTTGCTGCAGTGATAAAAGGAAACCAAATATTTGATGCATAGCTTATTGTAGAGCGTATCATAGCTTTATATAAGATCAATCTACGCCGAGTATCAATGCCCCAAGTACGTGCACATAATGAGAATAATATATTCTTAAGTTTAGTAGCTTTCATAATTATATTGTCAACATGTGTTCCAAAATTAATCTTATTCCTCTGTCTATGATTTTTAAAAATAACTCCCAAAATTTTAACAGTTTCTGATGGTTGAATTATTTTTCCATCAAAATTAATGGGGAATTTTTCATAGTTATGTAGATAGAGTATACCTGTTTTGTTTGGACTTAGTGAAAGTTTCACCTTTTCACACCAGACTTTGATTTTTATTAAACATTTGGTAATATTGTAATGAAGATCATAGATGTTTGAACTCCATACCACAAATGTCACATCATCCGCAAAAGCAATTACTCTAGCAAAATTTTCGTTAAAAGATAAGTTGAAATCATTAAGTAATATATTCCAAAGAATAGGAGAAATAATACCACCCTGGGGACATCCCTTATTTATCTTTCTTATACACTTTACATTAGTATATTTAAATTCTACACTCCGGTCTTCAATGAATATTTTATAATTATAAATAATAGATAAAATATTTGGAATTATTATATTTGTATGTATGTGTGTGTAAGCTTTTTATTTTTTTAATTTGATGATTATATTCAATAGATATAAGAGAAATATGATCGAAAATATTATATTAATGTATATTTACCTTAAGCTTGAACATATACAGTTTATTAAATACTAGCGGATGTACCCGGCTTCGCCCGGGTTTACCCTAGTGAAAGTTTACCTAACGAACATTAGTTAAAACAATTCTAGAAAACATCCGATTGGATCTATACTTGGCAAGATAACTTTATGTTTGATTATCTGCTCCACCTAGCTGTACCCGTTCAAACGTTGCTGTCTTTGAACAAAAAAGGCAGTTTTAATACCTAAATAATAATTTATTAATGATCAAATGTATACAATACATCAAAATGAAAATTAACAATAAAATTATCCCTACATAAATGTCATTTGAATATAACATAAGTAAAAAATAATAGATATATTTTGATAATTTGAAACTCGTAAATTTGAATCTCTCGATAAAGTGAACATTTTTTCCCGGTCCCTTGAAAAATACTCGATAATTTGAATAAAATCAATATTAATTATCATTATTTTTGTCTCAAATAAATTGCCGTGTCATCTGAATTTTGTCTTTCCTAATTTTCTACATTACAAAATCATCATTTTATCTATTCTCCCAATATATATGTTGTAGATAAATGATAAAACTAACTTTGACTTGTGGGCAATTAATAGGTAGAAAATCTTACTTTTGATAAATAATCTTTAAGATAATAAACTTAGTGATAATAAAACTTATAGATTAAAAAACTTGTTATCATCGTCGTTGCTTGCGAGTTAAATCTACAAATCTGCAAATAACTCTGAGGATATTCGGGATAATCAAGAAATTATTTTTCAAAACCCTTCCCGGGGATATACCTAATAATATCCCAAAATTTCACGGCGATTGGATGAATGTTTTTTTAATCTATAGAGGTTACACAGACAGACAGACAGACATTCAATTATATATATATATATATATATATAATATTATAACGTAGTTAAACAACACACATTTAGACAAGTGAAACATATCGATAAAATATTTCATTTAAGAGTTTAAAGATCAAAATCCATCTATCCATGGAATCTGGTTACCCCAAGAAAGAGTATCCATCAACATTAATCCTTTATATCAAATCAAAGAAGAATTCTAGATGTTTCTGAATCATCATCAAGAGCAACAGATTACTACAAATAAATATAATATCATTTCCAGCTTAGATTTCGCAACCCTTTTCTTGACGAGTTTTCAAATGCTTATTAGCAGATAAAAGTGAATCAGGGTGTTAAATTAATAAAAGAGAAAGCCTGCTAGTCGAGTAACTGAGTCGATGACTCACTGCCATTTATCGGAACAAATACTAACATTGATAAAAATATTTTAATGGATTCCAAGGAGATAAAAATACGAATTAAAATAAAATTATTTTTATTATTTTATATATTTACACTAGCCGAATGACCCGGGCAACGCCCGTGTTTTACCCGATTGAATGTTTTTATTCAAATACTATTTGTTACAATTATAAATTGGAGCCGTGGATGTCACTCTTGTGAAACGTCCCGCTCCAAACTTTACATGTACATTAGGTCAGCTGGTATTACCCCTCATTTTCACCGCTAGAGGCGCGAGCGAATTGACCTTTTGTAAATATACATAATTATAAAGATAGAAGCTTCTATAGAAATAAATAAAATAAGCCGAAATAGCTCAGTTAGGAGAGCGTTAGACTAAATATCTAAAGGTCCCTGGTTCGATCCCGGGTTTCGGCATCTTTTTTTAATTTTTAAATTTCTACTTACCGTAACTTGACACTTAACGTGACAGAATTGTGCATGACGCTGATAACTGTATTAAATATAATCCAAATTGTGCCTTATTACACACTATTTATTTATTTGGATTAGGTCTTATTACCTTGTGTTTATAATCTATAGACGAATGACCCGGGCAACGCCCGTGTTTTACCCGATTGAATGTTTTATTCCAATACTATTTGTTACAATTATAAATTGGAGCCGTGGATGTCACTCTTGTGAAACGTCCCGCTCCAAACTTTACATGTACATTAGGTCAGCTGGTATTACCCCTCATTTTCACCGCTAGAGGCGCGAGCGAATTGACTTTTTGTAAATATACATAATTATAAAGATAGAAGCTTCTATAGAAGATAATGATCATAATGATGATGCGCGCGCATCCGTGACATGAGGAATTGAGGAATTGAGGAAAGACGGTCGTGACTATATATATTAATAATAAAATAATAATAATAATAATATAATAATTATTATTATTATCATCAGATAATTATCATAATGATGATGCGCGCGCATCCGTGACATGAAGAATTGAGGAATTGTTGACGGTGGAAAGACGGTCGTGACTATATATGTTGATAATAATAATAATATAATAATTATTATTATTATTATTATCCTTAGATAATGATAATGATTATAATGATGATGCGCACGCATCCGTGACATGAGGAATTGATTGAGGAGGAAAGACGGTCGTGACTATTAATGTTGATATGTGACAGGCTCGGGTTAACAGTGTGAATATCCCTGGATTCCTCCGTCGTATGCGCGACTGTGGGTGAACTAATACATTGAATAAAGTATCTATTCGAAATATGATTCCCTATGAAATATAATGAAATGGCTTCTGAGAAAAATATCTTGCTTCATTTATATATTCTAAATAGTTACTAATATGTAAATATAACAAGATATAAATATCTTATTTAGATAATTAAAAGACATATATTTTATTAAGATTTAAATATGGATTGCTTTTTTCAAAATAAATATCTCAGTTAAAGGATAAGATTCATTGTGTCATAGAGACTCCTGTAGAAAGGTTTATAAAACCTGAAAGCTTGAGGGAATATTTATATAAAGAAACTTATCTTCGAAAACTGTTTTTCCAAATATTATCAAGAATCTATAGATGCATCAAATGTATATCAGGGTGTCAAACAAATGTCGATGTAACCAGCCACGACGAGGTACTGGTATAAAACTAAACAGCCGCCTCAGTGGGACATTCAATGCCAGCACCACGACTCCCAGCCGCCGACCTATAGAGAGAGCGGGAATTATTTAATGTCGAATTAGCATTTTAATAAACTCGGAGCCAGCGTATTGTTCTTCTCGGTGTAATTATGCAATTATTCACCCTCGCTTTCTCTCTACCCCGGTTCTTCTGCTCAATAGAAGCGCTGTAATTTGCACGATAAAAGATTATTTGGAGATTTCTTTACATTGTGTACATATGCATTTAACGACGAACCAATTCACTCCGCAGCTACTTTGAAAGAATGTTGGCAGACTACACCACAGACTAACACAGATCCAATAGGGATACCCACCGCACAACGCAATAAGCCGAAAACGAGTTTCAGTTTGAGCATCTTCAGTTTTGGAAAAGATAATTTCGTTGTTTTTTTTTTTAATGCTCACTCTTAACATTCCTCTACCCATATGCGCTAGGAGGTCACATGGAAGTCTTAGATGGTATTGACGCAGCAACATGACATTAATTGACCATGGCAGCCAGACAAACAAATGATTCCAATAACATTTAGGATGAAGGAAATTTATTTCACCCAATTATATGTTCGATAAAGACGCGCACAATATGTACCTAGTGTGAGGATACTTTGCCGCCTTCGCCACGAACGCATGTAAGAATGGACATCTGAGATGAGAGCATCCTACTGAGGAGGTGGGGTTTGTTTGAAATACTTTCTTGCACTAAAAATAAGAAACATCTGCCAGCAGGGAAATTATCTTGTGTCTACTTCTGAAAACTTCACATGGAGAATTTGGAACCTTGTCTACCCATTCAGGCTTGCCAAGCCCAGAGATTTTAGCCAGATTTCTCTCCGTTTGTTTCAAATATCTACCTGTATATATATATGTAAATTATTGAAAATATAACGGTTGGAAAAATAATAAATATAAAAAGGTCTTACAAATGAGAGAAATATTTTTTTTTTGTTCTAGAGTCCCATCTATTCGAAAATAATTTCTATTAACTCACTTTTCAAAGTAGTCCCCCATACACTACACACGTTTGCCTCGAGATCCAAAAAAAATGCCTTTAGGAGTCCTTTCAAGCAGTCAGATGTCGCCTGTTCTTGTACATTTCAGAACATTCCGAGGAATCCAAACCAAGACTTGGAGCCAAGGCCAAGTGGATCTTCTTATCAGCCGTGTGAAGTGAACGTGACATCTTATGTTTAATTTTTTTCAAAAACTTCAAATCACTTTCAAGCAACACGACTCCGCATCCCCGTTCTGTATATTTCTCCAGAATGACTGGCCCGTCTACTGATGAAGAGGCTACTCCACCGACGTCCAGCCCCTTGTGTTTCTACCTCATTCACTTCCGGGGTGCTTCTTAGAGATAGTGAGCTTTGAGCAAACCATATTAACGCCTTGTGAAAATATTAAAACCAAAAATAATTTATTAAAATTTTATTTTTTATAGAGATCACTTTTGAGATTGAAATCATATAGCATGTTTGTGTTTTCTCCTTTGTTGGGCGAGTGTTTGAAACCCTCAAAACTCATTTTTGATTTAGTTTCATTGTTGTGTGTGTGATAGTTTCATTTTATCTCCAATTATTTGAAAATATATCGTGTTTAACTTTGCAGATTTTTATTCTTCTCTATATATAAACGATTTAAAATATAACTATATTTCCAGCATATATCAGAGTTATAATAAGCAAACTTATTGAGAAAGTTTTTTTTGGACATTTTTTTTTGATATATTTATAAAAGTATATCGAAATTGTCTTATATTTAATATATCAAAGTAAGCATATCTTCTGTGATCTATATGTTTTAAATTCCTGTTTTCTCGAATTTATTCAAAGATTATCAATTCCTTGCTATTCTTTGTGATTTGAATATATAAATGTACCTCTCTATTTGAATGTTATACATGTAGGCGTGCACTTATTTGTTTTTAGAGTGAATACCAATTTTAGACATTTGAAAGTTTGGTATATATATATATATATGTATACCAAATATATGTAACCCCTTTCACCTTTTCTATTTGGGACCAATTGTTCCTAGGTGCACCTTTTCCAAATATATATATATATACCTAATTGAGATAAAAAGAACATAATAACCTAAGTTACACCAAGAATAATTGTAACATATTTTAAAACATGGAAATATTGTATGCTGCTATATACTACGAAGACCGTTATCAAATATCAATATAAAAATGAATATATGAAATATGAAATGTGCCTTTAAAACCTTTTTAGTCTTAAAAAAGATTCTCCTGAGAGGTTATAAAAGATAACTAGATGAAAATAAGAAAACAGAAAGATATATTCAGTTTCTATGTAAATAATAACACACAGTGGCGCTGAGTTTGTTGTAGGCACACATTAAAATGTTATAATACCTTGGTAAAGGTTGGCGTTCAGCCAACTGAAATGTTGGTAAAATAAATGATATTTTGATCCAATATATACCTTTTTATTTTATAAAATATATATTTGTGTGTGTTCAATCGAGATTAAAATATTGTAACGTAGAAAATGAGTAAAGACAAACTTCAGAATGATACGGCAATTTATTTATGATGCAAAACAAATAAAAATTTATGAAATACTTGATAAGTAATGAGGGACCTTTACAGAAAGCGGAAAAATAAAAATTGATTATATGTACGTAAAATAATACTTACCTTACTACATAGCTCCCTTCCTATTGGAGCTGTGACCCACAGCTTGCAAATATTGTAGATACTGACGTGCTTCTGCCAAAGATTCCCTTAGAGTCTTGGAACTTTGTCCTTAGTAGCGTCGCATCTATTCTTTTGCAGCGTGAAGAGCGGCTTCGGCGTCGCTTTGTCTATAGGGACATCGTCATCTTGGAGGATATTCTTGACTTTGAAACGGCGGTGGAATCCTGGAGCCAGTTTGGAAATTGTTGATCACAGCACCCAAGGCCTCAAGGTCTTCTCAGCAATCTTCATTCTGTAATCTACCCACCCAGCATCTCCACCAAATGTCACGTAGAAAATTAGAAAAGACAAATTTCAGAATGATACAGAAATTTATTTATGATGCAAACTAAATATCACAATTGACAGGTACATGGAAAGTAAAATAATTACTTTGCTACAATATATTTGAAGAAAACCACATTTCTGGCTTTGCCCCCCCGCACTACCTAGTTCAAAGACACAAAACAAAAAAGGTTCACAGTTTATAAATGATCTCTAGAACAATAAATTAACTCCGGAAAACCTATCGATTCCAGAACAACTGCGCATCCTTCTGCGCATAACGAGCCTGTCCAATCCCCGCCGTGCTGATTACAAAAGATTTGAGGCGACCACGGGCCAAACTTTTGGTGAACTCGGATGTAGAGCAATATTGGAACGAATTATTGAGAATCTCACACAGAACTACACAGTTTAGAATTGGAGTTTTGTTTCAAACATATTTCATTTATTAAATAAATTTAGTTTATGACTTATTTGACACCAAATTAAATTACAAAAGACAAACATTTCATATATCTACCTTTGTTTTCTGTTGCAAGGGATTTCAATGATTATTGTATTCGTTTGATGATTAATTTCTCAAAGTAGAAACAAAAACTGAAAATATGATTATCTTAATATAAAATATTTCCAAAGAGGTTTTAAAGTTGATATAAGCTAACACCTCTGAGACACTATACTGGACGATGGATTAGCCTCTGACCTCCCTTTTATAGTTCTTCTACCTCCTCAATGGCTTCAACTGTTAGTTCTACGCGGGTATTATAACATGGATGCTGAATCGAACAAAAAAATAATATAACCGGAATGGCGAAAGTAAATGGACAAACTATTCCGAAATGATTCTCTTCTTCAACCATCTCTAAATATTTAAAACAATTGTTCCTCTATCAGTGTCAGAGATTTTATAATGGCTTCTAAACAGCATCATGAAGATAGACGTTTAATATTTATTCTAAGAATAATTTAGAACACCTTGCCAAATGCTTTGCTTGCTACTGACGAGGACAAAAGATTTTTAACGAAACGTCGAGATAATAAAAAGATTTACTGGCCGAAGTATCTTTAATTCTAATTAGTGCAATTAATTGAAAGAAATGTTGGTATGTTAGATATATAAAAAATCAGATTGAAAGCAGCGCCACCACTGGATGTTGGTCTCATATACTTGAATGAGAGCAATTACCCTAATTACCCCCACCGGGTTCGCATTCAATGCCGCAAGAGGCGCCACTTGAGCCCCTGGTGGTGAGCTAAGTAAACACCGCACGTCGAGATTGACCAGATGTTGACCGGGAGAGTTAATTACGGCAATTCCCCCGAGAGAGCGCGGCCCCCAGCTGCCTCCCCCAGGGCTCATTCCGCGGTCGTCGCTGCTGACGATTGAATTAGGAGCCATTAAGTCTGCAAATACAGGGGCGTCACTTAGATGGCGTCTTCCTCGACATTGGACACTGGGCGATAGAGACATCAACTCCGGGGTGGGAAAAGATGTCATGTCTCTTCTCTATTCTACCTTACTTGTGATGACAGGAATCTGCTGTGTTTGGAACCTCGCATGGGTATGATTGCTTCAATTCGCCTTCTGACCTACCTCAAAGCGTCTTTATTTGAATTGGAGATGTTTGGGAATTCACTCATGGTGTAATATTGGGAATTTTGTTTCCTTGAATGCCTTAGCTAGAGTTATAGAGTTGCACTGCAAGCTTTTCAAGCAGCACTTTATTTTTCATACTCTTTTGCTTCCTAATCAGTTACTTTCCTAAAACCTTGAACTGCTTCCGTGAAGTTTTATACTCGACAATTCCCTGACAACCAACAACATGGTTCAACTACATATTGACGATATTGGAAATGGTGATGAACCGTGATTCCATATTTCCACACATTTTGAAATATATTGTACGGTACTTCCTGTCTTATAGAACCGAGAGTTTCCTAGTTATGTTTTGAAATAAATATTTATGACAACACCAGATCATACTATAGTTTTATTGATAATAAAACACCTTTTTATAGCTCCATTATACTTCTTCCCCCATGCCCTTTTCTGGGTTTCTCTTAAAGTGTTGTCTACTTTCATCCAAATTATATAATCAGGAGTTATTTAAACGGTTTTACGCATATTAAGTACAGTAGAACTTTATTAGTCTCTAAAGGTATTGGAGGGATTTGAAAAATCCCATTTAATCTCAATACCAATGAATGTTGAACCCCCTATTTGTACCTCCCAGTGTGAGTACAACTCCGGTAGAGGCGGACAACATCCTGATGGGATGGTTAACACAAAGAGGGGGTGAATGAAAGCCGCAATAAGCTTTGGAAATCGCCCTTGTAATGAAGAAAGGCAATCTGGTGTGTCGTCATTGGGAGGAGAAATCATCCTAATAAACCGAAAAGCAGAATTTATTTGGCCCACGGCATAGACAGAAGAAGGCTCTGTAAACAACTTCTGTATCGAGCACTACTGAGGAAACTATATGAATCTACATGCTGCACTAGGAAATCATAGTTGTGTTCAAGATTTAGGCAGAAGATATTGTTCGAAAAATGAACTACCGTCTTCAACCAACATTTAAAAGATTCCATATAAAACTAGTACTTGGAGAATAGTAAGAATGAATCAGTTGAAGACCAATTCAAACGTCCAGGCATGAGTGAGTTGAAATAGAAATTTCAGATGTCAGAGGGACAGATTAGATAGAGAAACAAAATTGAAGTTTGGGAAACTATCAGGATAAAACATCATATGGGGAACTTTTTGTTGTCCAAGAAGAATTGAATGTCCTATTTAACGTGTATAGTTTCACCATCTCAATATCAGCCCACAATATATTGATTATAAAATGATCCTATGCCGCCTCAAGTTTAATATATTGTAGCGAAATTTATTATTTTATGAACAGAATATCAATTTTTATAATTATAATTCCTACTACTTGCCTCATTCCCTCTCTTGGTATTTTATCAATTTTATGTTGTTCTTGCCTTAAATAAATTGCTGTGTCTTTCTGAAGTTTGTCTTCCTAATTTTCTACATTACAATATAAACAATCAAATTATATTGCAACGGTTGAGCTTGGGAGATAACGTAACAGCTAGATGATAAATAAACAAAGGGAACTATGCAAAATTGGGGAAAGCTACATTATCTCAAGTAAGGTTGGTTGACGCCACGTTTTTAAATCCACATTAACAGCAGAGAAAAATTGAGTGCCTGAAATTAGTGTATTGTTCACCCAATATTTAAAAGTATGATTCAAACTAGATTCGGATTATGTTCCTGGTAGAAACACCCAGAGCAGCCTACAGAAGAAGGAAATTTGACCCGAGTCAGCCTTCCGAGACTCAGGAAGTTTTTCCACCCACAATTTGAGACGCAGGTCTGCACTCCAGCCTACCTGAGGAACCTACTATACGGTGAAAAAACGTTTGACCCTGTTAAGAGTTTCTCGTTAAACCTAGAAGAACTGTTATAACCTTTTTGGAGCTACTTTGCTTATAAATATTTTTTTATAAATTACCTTTGTAGATTCCCCTCCATTCTATGTATTATTCAACCATATAACAAATCAAAATAAAACCATTGAAATAATTGATATCCATATCACAATCTCCAATAGAGCATCTACAATAATTATCTCTGGGCATCATACTCCGAGTTTTATTAGAAAGAAAATATATCACGTCCACTATATATTAAAACTGATCTACATAAGTATCTTGATATTGGTTTCTATTGGACCATGTTCTCACTCTTCATGAGGAAATGGTAAATATACGGGAATTTGAAAAAGTAAAAATTAATATCAGGTAAATATCATAGAATAGCAGCCCGTTGAAGAACAGTATATTTGCTCGAAAGCTTGCAAATTTAAATTAAAAAGAAACTTTTTACCTGATATTGATTTTTACTTTTTCAAATAATTTCTGGGTAACTATTGCTCACATAAGGGAATTTAATAAACATTCTTATTTATGGTAAAATGTATCATTTTTAAATATTTATACAGAGAAAATATATTTTGGTTCATTTCGAAAATTACATTAGAAATAATACGTTACAAGCTTGCAGGGAAATGGTACCGTTCTTCCATAGGCTTGTAATGTACTCTGACTTGAGGTCGGTCCTGCCACCAGTTTAAACATCATTTTGGCAGCTTCAGCTTATTTCATAACTTCTCTCGTAGTAGGTTATCGAAGCCGCAACTGTACTGATGAGGGCTATTGCCCGAAACCCTGGTATTGCCCGAAACCCTGCTATTGCCCGAAACCCTGGTATTTCCTGAAACCCTGGTATTGCCCGAAACCCTGGTATTGCCCGAAACCCTGGTATTTCCTGAAACCCTGGTATTGCCCGAAACCCTGGTATTGCCCGAAACCCTGGTATTGCCCGAAACCCTGGTATTTCCTGAAACCCTGGTATTGCCCGAAACCCTGGTATTGCCCGAAACCCTGGTATTGCCCGAAACCCTGGTATTTCCTGAAACCCTGGTATTGCCCGAAACCCTGGTATTGCCCGAAACCCTGGTATTGCCCGAAACCCTGGTATTTCCTGAAACCCTGGTATTTCCTGAAACCCTGGTATTGCTCGCTTTTTTCTTATTTGTCAAAGTTACGGCACAACTCTAATTTTACTTGGAGGTCACAAAATGGATTGGACACGACAACAACAACAACAAAATGGATTGATTTTATGCTTTTTAGAGGGAGAGGTACGCCTTCAGTAACATTCCAGAAGAAGATAAGTTATAAATAGAAATGTTTTTGATGCAAATCGTCTAATGACCTAGTGTGATAACAATTTGTGCTAAAAGTGAAAAAAAAACCGTTTGTGTATAGCGGGAGTTGTTTGGAGGGTTTACAAACTTCCCTCCCATTAAGACAAAAACCAAATGTTTCCCAATTATCACATGTACCAAGGTTCGCTGTTAATCGACCAAATCAGAGCCGTGACAAAGTGACACTGCGGTAAAAAAAGGTCGCCATTAGAGAGAAAAAGAGCGACCGTTGTCGAACAGCGCTGTCCACGGGGAGCTGGTAATAGAATTATTTAAGTTTCTTAAGTAGGGGGGATTAATTCTTGCTTTGCTTTTAACCGAACTTTTTATCTCCCAATTACTCGGAGGGGCCGTGTCTCTAATTAGGCCTGGGGATTAGACCGTAATCCATCAAGATAATAGTTTTAATTAGCGATCATCGACGGAATATTTCAGTTTCTTAATCACTTTTTCATTAATGCCTTTCTGATTGCCCTCCCGCCCGCTCGCGCCTTTGATTTTTCTTTCTTCAGAGATCGCTAGATAGAGCCTATTTGAGAGCTTACTTCTTGTTAGAAAAGAAAATTGAAATTTCTAATAAATTTTTAAGACTATTTTTAACCAAAAATTTCGAATTTTAGTTTTAATAATTAAATTGCTTGCTTCGTTACCTTCACGTGTCTGATATGCTATTATTATGTACTCACAGTATACCGAGATCTTTGATGGAAAGCGGTGCATCATAGATCCTCCATAAGAGCAAGTAGTTTTAAACTTATTTATTCACGACTAACTCTCCTAGTTTTAAATTGAGGTTTTTTATCTATATTGAATTTTACATAAATATAATTTGTTCATATATATATTGATAAAGTAAAATATTATTTGATCGTGTTAAAATTATATATGGTAAAATAAAAAACTTATTGAATTTGAAATTATTTTTTTCAGAGAGATTTTCGATTCATGCGAATTTGTGCAATTGATATTTTGCGGTCGTGACTTAGGACAATTCTAACTAAATAATATAGATTTGATAGTTTTGTTAACAAATTTAAAAAATAAAATTCTAGACAGTAATTTTATAGATTTTAAATAAATTTATAAATACTAAACTTTAATTAATATACTAATCTCTACTCAATCTACTAATCTACTAATGAGATTGAATTTTTAAAAATTAAGTGGAGAATCCCATGGTATTAGACATCTTCTGTTTGTTTTCAAGCAAAGAGATAAGAATGAAGTTTTTCCTGCGCCGAGGTTTAGATTTTCTTTTTGCCCTAAATTACATATTCACAGAAAAGGTCAGTACCAAAAAATGAATCAATGTAGTTACAGCGGCGCATCCTATATGTCTTGCCAACTTTATGAAGATTTTTTATATAAAATAAAATTTCAATTTAAATTTATAATTTAAAAAATGCGGGAGAATCGTATTCGTGTATTAAAAGAAATCATCTCTTTAAAACGGCATCAAACAATGTATTTCTCGGTATTCTCTACGTCTCGGGGCGGTGTATAGGACGTTATTCGATCCTATGTCACCAACCACATCAGTACATGTCATGTCAACGACAGGAGTCATGCCTGAATCTGCCAGAACGGTACTTTAGCTGGTGAAGTGGTAGAACCCATTTTAGAAGGCGCAGTACAATTTAAACTTTCGAGAAGATGGCACATATGTAACAAAAGATGGCGCCTCTACCTTTAGATCTGCGCTTTGCTCAGAAAGGATCTGGAAATGCCTTGTTTTAATTTAGTCTTAAAGGAGAGATGCACTTCTTTCTGGTGTATCAATGGGAGAGTGAATTGTAAAATTGTACAAAAGTCAAACAGAAATTGAAAAACGTATCCATGCACATAAATACTTGGTTTTCGTACATCCTTTCTGTTTCCGAAATATATATATATACTTATCTAAAGAGACAAGGGTCGCCTCTCCCGTCAAAATAGACGTCTAAAACCAGATGCCATCTATTGACTGTCGTCGCAACTAGCGGCCTCGGGTCGGTGACAAAGCCACAACACCAGCTTTGGCAAACTGAAAAACGTCCACCTAGAGACCATGGTTTCCAGCTAATGGCCCTCGTTAGTCTTTTCCATCTACAGAGGGTGTTCACACTTATAGGGGGGAAACAAGTTTTATTATAAAATATTAAAAATTAACACCATATTTGAATTTTTTCAAATGTTCTATTTGAAAGCCTTTTTGTTTATTTACAGAACGGCACCTGATTTTCCACGATAGCAGACAATTTCTGATCATGGTCATACTCAAAAGATCCCATTCTTCCTTTACCACTTTCCAGAGCTAATCTTACCTATTTGGACATAATTAAAATATGCAAACAAGATGATATCAACATTTCTAAAAAAGGTATTTATATTATTATTCACGACAAAAATATCAAGTTTTTATTCAAAGCACCTACGGAGAAATGGACAAAAGATTATCACCCTATATCTGTGAGAACTCCTGCAATTGTCAAAAAAGTAAAAAAATATATTACAAAAGAAAATCCTATGCCACAAAGAGATATAGCCAAATTAATAGGAACATCAGTGTCAACAATAAATAAAATAATAAATAAAGATTTAGGCCTAAAAGCTACAAAAAAACATGCGGTTCACAAATTGTTTCAGAGCCATATTCGTCAGCGACACACTATATTTATGAAAATTTCTTGGCTGCTGATAGATGGAAATTTATTGTTACATATGACGAAGCATGGGTATATTTAACCGATTGCGACAAAAAAAGAGCTATATACTATCAAAAAAGGGTGGAAAAATCTAGGCCAATTTGGTTGAATGTGCCGAAAGTTACCCCAAAGGATTTATGGGGTGGCATGCGGTATATCATATGAAGGAAAATTAAAAATAAGAAAAGTTGAAAGAAATGCCAAAATAAACTCGGAGTACTATCAAAACAACATTTTAGAACCTATATTTTCAAATGATATTTCCTCTATCTATGGAAAACAGAGCAACAAAGTCTGGTTTCACCATGATAACGCCACAAATCATACCTCATCTTCAACCCAAGCTTATTTGGAAGATCTAAGGCAAAGAACAGGAATCAACACTATTCCAAAGAACAGAACCCCTGTAAATCTCCTGATTTAGCCCCGATGTATTTTTGCATTTTTGGATGCCTTAAAAGAGCACTTGGAAAGAGACACCCTAGGAAAATTGAAGGTCTCTGGAAAGTGGTAAAGGAAGAATGGGATCTTTTGAGCATGACCATGATCAGAAAGTGTCTGCTATCGTGGAAATTCAGGTGCCGTTCTGTAAATAAACAAAGAGGCTTTCAAATAGAACATTTGAAATTTTTCAAATATGGTGTTAATTTTTAATATTTTATAATTAACTTGTTTCCGCTATAAGTGTGAACACCCTCTGTATATGTATACTTGTATATAGTGTGTGTTGCCAATACCAACACAAAGTCTGAACTTGACGAATGCTTAGAATATATTTGTCACAAGGATAAAATAGATATATTCATCGGCATTGACTTGAAAAGATATAATTAAAATATATTCTTTTGAAGGACATATAACTCTAGCTTTGGAGAATCTTGTCTTTACATCGCCCAGATGTCAGAGGAGCTATGCAATACTGTCAATATTCCCTCTCCACCAATGTTTGAGAAACTCCTATGTGAATAGGTCTCCGAATTTCCTACCCCAAATTAGCGTCCTTCTGTTTTAACATTTTTAAGAAGGTGGACGCCTCTTATTATGAGAACTAATTAAATATTTATCTGGGAATTTAAGTACCGGCAACAATCCAACATGGCCGCCCAATGACAAACTAATTTGGTCGGCGCTATTTACCGGGCCTAATGAGAAAGTCCGAAACCAAATTTAGCGTAGGCCCAGCTTCAATTACGGCCTGAATAGGCTCATTCTGAGGTTTGCATTTCCCCCTGTTTGGATTGCCTACCGGCACGGAAGGAATTGTCTCCCGCGACTCGGCGCCTTTATCTTCCTCCTTTAGAAGATGATCCGAAGTTTCAAAGATTGCATATCTTTATGAGAATATATGTTTGAATGGAGACATTTCACTTATTTCAGTATTCATATTTCAGCATTATATATTGATTTTTGATTATTGTTGGGTTTTGGAGAGACAAAAATATTCTGAATTTTATAAATTACAAGGTTAAGTTAAAATATATTGTTTAATGTGTGATTTGAAATATTAAAAATCATATAAATTATTTTCTATAATTTTTATTTTTACGCGCGTCTTTATATCATAATAGTTATCTTTATTGTTGTCGGAGAAGCGTTCTTTAACTTTGGTTTCTGAATGGTTATAGTTCCACCATCACTGTGTGTCAAATATACTCACGAACAAGGTAGAGGAGAAAATATTAAAACTAAATTACAGAAACAACACTAGAGATGAAAACTTTCAATTGAAACGTGTTCTCGTGGTGAAGCAATGGCTTACAAATGAGATTCGACGAATTCTAAATCAATATTGACCAACAACGCAATATAAAAATATAATTCTTTGCTTCATGATTAAATATTTGAATGGTTTCTATCATAAAATATAAGATGGTTCTATGTGTGTATTTTTGAGAAATGGTAATGTTTGATCTTATTGCTCTTTTTGTGCTTTTTAAATATTTGTTTTAAAGTAACATTTCTGTTTGTTTTCTCATCCGAGCATCTTTTATATGGTTCTCTGCATGGCCGTCACTGTATTCCTCAGCTGTTCCAACATATATTGGATCTCCTTCAATCGACGCCTTCACACAGTGGACTGCATTCTGTCCCCTTGGAACACTTTATCGGTTAAACCCTCATTTAAATACCGAATATATTCCATAAATGTTCTAATGAAGTCAGGTCTGACTGGCCATCCTCTGAACTTGCTCACTGCGATGTAATCATTGACCCCATGTGCCCTATGTGGACAAGGATTAAATAACTAGTGGAGCCAATGACTGTCCATCACTGAACATGGGCCGACTGGGTCCAGGATTGATCTTCACCCCACCAATTCAAAAGGCCTGTACTCAGGGGTGAGTGGATTACCTACTTCTTACATCAAGACTGCCATTCTGTTTGTTTTTTTTTTTTTCGAGGGGGCATTGATGAGCTAGGTAATTGTCACACCGCCATGCTGCTTGAGTGGGATCGAAGTCTTCTCGGGTTATGACGGATTTGTTCGGCGATGGTTTGAATGAATTGTTTCTCAACTACATTTCTGGCAACATTGAGGCAGTTGGCAACTTACATTCTTCCCAATCGGTCGTGATGACATTGAAAAAAAGGTTATATCAATAAACCTCTATGTATAAAGCAGCCATTGACAAGTTCATGCCATTTTTCTCAGTTTCTCTTTGTTGAATTTATAATAAAAAACCTGCATTAAAAAAGTTTGAAGTGCGCGGGATAATAGAAAAATCAAAGTTTTCAAAGTGATCACCTTCCTCTGCAGAAGGCAGACGCTATAAATGACAATCCAGATACATCAAATGATATGATGCTTTCCTTTTATAGAAGATTATATATCTATTCATCGAATATATTAGAAACGATACATATATATGACATAAAGCACATGTGCTCGTTGTCAGGAGATTACTTTTTTATTTTTAATATATATATAAAGAAGGCATATCCTGACCAGGAGCACATGTGATCAATCAAGAAAATCCATAAAAGGCACATGTTATCCAGGTCAGGATATGCCTTCTTTATTTTTAATATCAACACCTGGCCTTTTTATATATATATATTTTTTTCTATTATTTTTTCATATATATATACATAGTGTGGGTTTTAGATTTGATATAGCTTTGTTATCATCAATCTCTGTTTTTCAAATCGACTCATTTCTTATTCTATCCCCATCTCTAAACTTCACACTGCTAAGCTGTCTTGTTGTAGATACTCAGACGACCATGAGAGTTCCAACTCTCCAGTTCTCAAGCTTCTAAAATGTAGAAATAAGCAGCCAGCCAAATAACCTTATTAAATTAGATATTCACAATCTCCAAATATCAAATATATAAAGAAATGTAAAAATAAAATATTCATAGAGAATATTTTAAAGAAAATATTTTAAGTCAAACTATATGTAAGCTAATGAAATCTTTTATTTGATCTTGTAAAATTCAAAGAGCAACTTTAATAAAATCAAATGGAAGGGCAGATCTATTTCCCTGGTAAAAAAATGCAGAGCTCCCCGAAACATAATTGCATCAGATTATTGGACGTGATCCAGGCAATCCTTTGAAAGGAGATTAAGATTTGAAATCAAAGATATTTTATTCCGGTCTTATTACGGTCCATTATTCTTTGATGGCTCGCGGAATGTAACTTGCGGATCTATTCCGTTTATTCAGCGTTCAACTGTTGTAGACCTAAATGGCCCGAATATCTCGGAATTATTTGAATATATTATAGATAGCATATATGTTGTCATTATTGAAGTCAAACAAGGTAATAATGGAATATACCGTTGTTAGAGATACAGTCTAGCCAAAGATGTAGATTTTTCTTTCCTTGTGCATCATCCAATTATGGAAAGTGATTAAAACAGCGTCTCCACTTGGGCTATCCTATAATGGTAAGTTACCAGAGGTTCAGTCAGACTGTGACGTGGACTGTGCTCCAATAATCTCAGCATGATGACCGACTGAAGATTGCCCTGTAGTCAAACAGTAGATTCCCTCCGTGATACCTATTTGGTCAATATATTCACTTAGCAATAGTCCCCATAAATCTAGCCTGTGGTAGATGAGAAAGTTTGGGTTGAGTTTTTATCTTTCGGCGATAAATGGGCCTTGTCTGAGCTGGCACTGCCGTGGATCCTCCCATTCCATGGCACAAGAGCCCACTTCTCTGTCGGATAAACAGATGGGTCGTAGCTACAAGTGACTCCCGTTTCCTGAATAGCTGGAAGTAAGACAATCACGTCATCATATATTGTCTCCTATATCAGAACTAAATTTTATATAAAATAGGCCGTTTGATTAGATTACATCATTTACTATTTAAATCGTACATCGTTTCAGTCAGGCGATGTACCGTAAATGTTATCGTATTGGAGATGTTCTTAGTTTATAGCAGCACACCGCTAGCCTTCCATTCTATTCTGAGGGTCTCACCAAATCTTACAAACCAGTTCCAGGGCTCGATTACAATACATTTGATATTAATTTTGAGGAGTTCAACTTTTCTTTGCAGAAACACTCAAATAAAAATGATCTCAAGTCAGTATAAAGTTTATAGAAGTTTAGTGACACAACTGGAGCGATAATATAGACCTGAATCATCAATAAAAAACCATTGTCATTAAATTCAAAGTCATATTTACCTTTTAGCCTATAAGAACCCCATTTATTCCTTTATTATTTGTAGATAGAGAATTTATCATGACTTTAACTTCCGAGCTCAATATCGTCGGACGCCCTGAATGAATTCAGGAAATTGTGAGATAGTATTAAGAACTCAGGTTAACATTTGAAGAGAAACAGCCGCTGCTCAGAAGGCGGTAATGATAGCTGAAGTTGGAGTGTGTTGAAACCTCCACTCCCACCTGTCTGAACAATAACACATTTGAATGTTTTATTGAATTTGTTCACTCCTATATTCTCATCAAATATGCTTTCAATAATCAACTACCTGAACAATAGTTCAATCTTAAAGTTTTTAAAACCTTTTCTGGTCGTTTTGAGTTTTGTGAATGCTACAATATAATATAGAAACTTTACATATGTGCCACGCAACGTCTGACTAGCATTCACAGATTATTTTTTTAAAAGCGCCCTAGTGTTTCCTCACAAAAATATATCTCCCAGGATCAATTTAAATAAAAATGGTTCAAACACTTCAAACCATCAAGATGAGATTGCTAGTTTATCCCACTCTCACATACTCCAAGTAAACCATATCTGACCTCCAAACTTCCCCTTCTAAGAAAAGGAAAGACTCGTGTCATTCTTCCAGGAGGTTCGTAAGAAACCCCGGCAAAAGGACTGAGGCAAAACTGTCCTTTGTTCAAAACTAAGTCAAAGCCAGAATAGTTAACTACATTCTCACTGACCATCGCCACTCGAAAGAAATAATGTAGATATTTATAAATATGATCAATATGATGATCAATATATTGAATATTATCTCTCTAGCTAGCAAATATTCTGCCATCTTGGAAATATATTCACGCGATTTCTCCATTGGAAAACACGAAAATGTTTCTTTTCAAATAAAACCCTTTCTTCTGTCGGAAACCTCCATAACATCACATTTGAAAGTTATTAAAATATAAGAAGAGGGGGAGATTGTAAGACAATTATTAATTGAAGAGGGAGGAATCCCCCGCTAGCTTTTTTTTTTTCTTTTGCTTCTTATCCCATCTCCCTTCATATAATTAATTATTAAAGCCTTTATATGTAGGTTTATATAGTTAAATAATGATGTCGAAATGAAAAAAACTATACTTTTTAACTATATATATTTTATATTTTTCTATTGTTTTTTCATATATTTTATATAAAAATAAAATTATAAAATATAAATAAAGATAATAGTATTCAGTAAATAAGTGTTTTCAATTCTATAAAAAAGAAGTAGATTTGTTGAAATAAGATTCATACAACAGAGGCTTCGACAGTTAAGCGTCATAGATGCGGAATAAACAAAGAAGCGAGTTGTAGTGAGAAAATATTTTTGCTCAGAATATTTGTTTGAATAACAGAGAGAAGTGAACTAACTTTGTTATTCAGAAACATGTCCATAATTAATAATTATTTTATAAATTAGCAACTGTCTGCGAAACATCAAATCTGATACTAAATATGGTTAAATTATATTCATTTTAGATATTTTCTTTCTTTAAAAAAGATAATTTTCATGTGATGTCTTTTTGTTCAAGCTAATTTGTCGGTTGGAAGTTTGTTTGAAAAGATATATGGCTGCAATTGTTTAGTTAATTCTTGACGTCTCAGTGACTCGGTGTCGCTCACTTCAGTATCAATTAGGTTGTTATTTCATAATATTTGAATTTTTAGTGGAAAGGTCGGTAGACCTCTCCGAACGTTGATTTTAATTTGGTCCTGAGTACTGGCCAAATACCCTTTCTTGATCTTGAAGAAGCGCCAATCACGTGCGCTGCCATAGCGTCGTCACAGAGATGTACTGCCTGCCCCACACTGACGAGGACCAACAGTCCGCACGTGGTAGACCTTCTATGATTAATCAACAAGGGCTAATACTGAGGGATAAAATTAAATGGAGGTTTAGTTGATATCCGACATGATTTTCGTCCATTCGCATAGAGTACGACATGTACGGCATAGAACACACTTTGTGATCTAGATTTAATAAGATGCCCTTTTAATACGGTTTGAGACACCGTGGAGATCTAGACACACGTTCGTTAAACGAGCTAATGCTCTAGATTTGGATGATTACCATAATAAATGTGTTGCCTTTGTGGTCAACTTTATTTTGAAACGTTTCTTCTCTCATATCATTTACAAATAGATAAAATCTAAGTATGGATTGGCTGGTTTTCATGTACAGTAACACAAGAAATAACAGTAAAATAAACAAATAAGAATTTAAAGCCTATTATAGAGGTAAGTAGAATACGGGACATAAATGGGAAAATGATATTCTTAAGGCAAACAAAAAGACATTGAAGTTCCTAATATAAAAATAATAAAATAACATTTTTGGTTAAGGAGGTATATTTGAAATGGTAACGTCGATCGTAGGTGAATAATGGAAATATTTTACAAGAATTACCATAGAAGTAATATTACCCAGGGAAATAATACAGCGACGGCACCACATCTCATAACTCGCACATAAGATCAATAAAAGGGAGGCTGCGGTGATTGTGTTCCACCGGATCCCATCTTATTTAGGCCGCATGCCATTGGAGATTTAACCCAAGGCGTCTAAAGTGAACCGACGCCATTACAATTCTGACCCAAACTTTGGGCGTCTGTTTTATATGTAAAATATTTGAATTTTAAAGCCTCCCGAACCTAACAACTTTCTTCTGTACCTTTTATTCCATTCGCAATACGTATTGTTTACATTTGATATGCTAGTTTAGAATTTTTGATGTCGCCTTTTTATTTTCTAGCTATTTCTTAATCGAATTTTTTATCACGTCTATCTACAATTTAGCTTTAATACATAAATATAATTTTATTTATTAAGATATATTTATATAATATATAAATAGAAATAATTATAAGATGTATATAATTTCAATACCCCTTAATGTAAACCTATTTAGAAAAAAAAAAATTCGAAAGTCAAGATCAGAAAGCATTAGAGAAAATAAGTTTGTTACGACAACTTATTTGTTGATTAGATTGTTTTTAAAGTCGCGCACACAAAAAGCCATATTATAAATCTCTTTAAATTAAAATAAAATCAATGACATTTTTACATTAAAGTTATTTAATAAGCTTCCATTTAGAATACGTAATCTTATAAAAATTCCATTAAATATTTCTTCTTCGTCTTTTAGGCTTAATTTCATTAAATAAAATTAATTAGCTTTCGGAAATAATTTTGTATTGTTGAATTATTTCAGAGAAATCGATGGAGAGGCTTTCCCGGCATTTAAGCCAGCTGGTCCTAACAATCCCTGGCCCAATATTGGGCGCCACAATTGGTCGCGTTCCAGTTCTATCAACATGATTAATTCATCAGACTGCAAACGATGAAATATTAAACCACTTAATGAAATATCTCAACATGATCTTATTAGAGAAATGATTACGCGCAATTAGCACAGGAAACAATGGGGCATTCAAGACTCTATTAGATGTAATTGGAGCTGCAGCCTTATCAAATGCCAGGGCGTGGAAGGACCCTCAATTATTAACATTTCCAGTACCGCCTAAAATCGCCGTTAATATTTAATGAAGGCTCAAGTCCCCTTCCATTTGGTTGATGAGCTGTGCGTTTAATCGGCACGGGGAAGGCCGCCGCTTAATCTCCTGTAATTACATGAACATTACCTGGCTCCCTCCCGCGATAAGCCTATTCTAAAGTAATCGCCATTTTTTGGCCTCTCTTTCTTTTTAATGATATTCATTTTTTACCTCGTCCCTTTCTGGATGGGAAATTACGTTTAGACGGAGTTCCACGCTGTCTTAATTTAATTGTTGGAAGATTTTGTATTCGCCTCGATACACAGGCAACAATGGCGGCCGCACCCGTACTTGCAAAGTACCCACCGGTGGATTGGACTCTTTCAGGAAATGGAGAACTCGCGACTAGGAATTGGCCGCACCGTGACTTTCTCGTCAGTTGAATATAAAATACTTTTAAAATTTTTCTGGTCGAAACTTTAATCCAGTAGTTATGCTACCGACTTTACGTACTGGATTACTATAATAGTTTATTCCTAATTATTAAATTAATTTATATAAAATTAATTTGTGCATATAAAAATAGTATATTTATTCCCGTGATACTCCTGTAGAAGGATTAACACACAATTCCGAAAACTTGAAAATAAAAATTTGAACAAGAAACTTAACCCTGGAAGCTTTATTTACTCTATAATAATTACTTCCGCCGTATTCACAGACCATATTTTCAAAGAAAGGTCAATATATTGTTTACTCCTATTTGCTCATATCTGATTAAAGGAGATATACTCGCTTGTCAAATGGCAAACTCAAAGTTTATATTGAAGTATCATTCTGCCATCAACATTATCCATACCTCATGATGGAATACTGCACCTCCTATTTAGAAACAGATCGTCTTAACCGATGTATTATTGGATGTCGAAAGGAACGGATGGCAGTGAGATAAAGTGGGGGCGCTGTTCATTCAAATATCTATTGGATTGAAGAATCTTGGAAAGGTAACCAGTGTAATAATTCTGCATGAAAAAAGAGATGAACAGGAATGATAAACCCGAGAGCTGGCAACATTCCTCACAGCTTGCAGAGAACCTCGAACTGAGATGTCAGCATCAAACCCACTTCGTAAATAAGAGTACTAAAGGACCAGTTGAATTTTTTTAATAATCTCGCGAAAACGATCAATTTTCTACGAAATCGACATAGGTAAAAGTCATCATGTGTATAACTAGGTCTTAAATATTTGAAGATAACAAAGTTGTCTGCAGATATCCGTAAACTGAAGTTGGCGCCACCTATGAAGACTTAAATCCACATTCTATTTGTACTGTCTGGTTCCGTATGAATACAATAAGATTGTTCATAAATGCGCGATCTCCATAGTTTTAGTCTTCAGCGAAGATTGCAAGCAAACAACGTATTTTGCTAATCATAAAAATGAAGGATACTTCTGAAAGAGGCATTAAGACAAAGCTATGGAAGTTATCTAGTTAACCTCTTGGCGTCAACTGCAGTGTGGCTGAGTGCCACGTTATCAGATCTAATGGAGCTATAGTAGGATCAACACAGACGACGGCGCCTATAATTGCACGGAAAACCAACGAGTGAATTTTATAAAAGAAAACACAACTGTGCGTAGCCTCGGTCCACGTACCGTGGGGTTTTAGAACATGAATTCAATGTAAGGTGTGACCGTAGAACAACAATGCCCTTAGAATTAGGTGCCTTAGACAGGCTTTATTGTTGCGGATGAAATAATGCACTTCACTCAATTATCGGTTTATATAAGGCTATAGTAAAGAGTTTAATAAAATACAATCAGAAATAAATATTATATTGTAAAATACTTCAATGTTTACAAGATGGAGGACATTGCTGTGATAGAGATACATGGAAACATATGAGACTCTTCATTGGACACGACAACAGCAACTTATATGTATTAATTCAAAGATTGTACTCTGTGGAAACTCAGAGGAAAATTTCTATAAAGACCAATTTTGAGCCCTTCAATTTTTATAGTTTAAATTATATATTATTCACCCTGATGCGTATTTTAAAACCTTTTATATTAAAGGTTTCAATTAGCCCTTAATTTTAATCTCTTTCTTTGGAAATTATATTAAATATGTATCCACAATATCTTCGTGTTAAGTAAAAGTTAAATAATTGGTCTGGTGCATAGTAAATATGCTTAAAGGAATGCCAATTTTCGTAATATCTACAAAATTACAAAGTTTCAATTATAATTTGTATGATTCTCTAGGAATTAAAGAAAGGATAATAAAATTTATATATGAAATATTTTAAATATCAATTACTTAAATATCTTCAAGGTCTCTTCAAAATTGTGTTTCGGACGTCTATAAGCCACTGTTAGAACATTATTAGGAATGATGGTGTGGTTCTTCCGGACCGAAGCTACACCTAATGTAGATGTTATATCAGGTAGAGAGGTTGCTTACCAAGTCACGTCGTTTAATTTATTTTGGGGAAATATTATTTATTATTCAGTAGTTTATTTTTAACTCTCAAATAAAACGCACAATAAAAATCTCACCGTTGATGTAAAATTTGTTACCTTTATATTATTGTGTGAAGGATAAATTAAGAATAATTATTGACATCTAATATTTTTATAAACTAACTAAATTAATGTGAAAAATTAGTACAAATGTAATATTGTACTGGGATAAGGTGCATAAATTAAGAAAAAGGCATCTCCTTATCGTGCAACTGAAAGTTGCTAATGGCTTGCACCATCTATCGGAATAAATATCAACTATTCTCGTTGATTTTTAATTATTCCAGAATTGGCCAAATACCCATTCTTGATTAATCAGGAAAAGCTTTTTCTTAACTAAATTAAGACATGTTATTTTTCAAAATGGCGTTTTCAGAAATCATATCTGATATTTTAAAATTAATAATGAATGAAATAAAATATTCCGAAATTCTATAATATGTACTTATACCACAGTATGTACGTATATATTACAGTAAAACTCAGTTTCCAAGGATAGAATTCATTAAATGTTCTCTCAAGATTTCAGGTACTGTAAATTTCAGAGGATTCTACCGACATATGTAGTTCAACTATGTGCCGATTTCAGCATCTTTTTCTTACCTTGGAAAAGGTAATTTAGCCTGTTATAGATCTGAATAATTACAAATTAGAATTTTGAATATTCTATCTTTATAGAAGAAAATGTGATCAAAATCGCTAACGAGTTAATAGCAGTAAATTCTCACTAATGTTTACAATTAAATTGAAATAAATTAGCAATTTGCTAATATATTACTCACACAACCAAGTGTGTAAATGAATATAATAAAATTTCCGTCATTTAAAAATGTTGTTTTATGGGTAATTCGAAAAAGGGTTCTCTAATTACGAATTAAACCATAACACTCGAGGTTTCCTCCTCAGTATTAAACACATATAGCCGTGCATGTAGCTATGTACTGAACCTTGTATCCCCAAGTACTGGTACATGTCTGCAGAGTTGACCACAGCTGCCCAATCAGCACCCAGTTAGGCGGATTATCAGGGCTCAGACTGTAATCAACATTGGGCTCCCCGCGACAGCCGCCGGTAAAGAGGGCTTCCGCACAACTAATCTATTTGATGGGAAGCTCCAACTACGTGTTTGTCCCGTGGTGACAACGGAAGGATAGCGTTAAATATTTCTGGGTATTTTTTGCTCAATATAGCTATCTCAAAATATGATTCCAGTTATCCAAGTTGGCGCCCTACTCGGCACATCTGGGATGTGTTTATTCTAATTGAACATACCCGTTCACAAGGATATTTTAATGTCGTTGCTTCACACGATCGCGTTTGTTTTTAACAAATGTTAAACAATATATATTATTTGTCGATTCTATACATTTAGAAATAGAACCAATTTTATCAAAAGTATTTATGCACTATAATAAATGGTAGAAAAACTTATGTGAATTCAAAAATCGTTTCAAGTGACAAAATATCTTATTCAGAACAATCCCTATTTAATGCTATCAGTTTCCTCATCTCTGTGTGTGAGAGCACTGAGCCCACAATTACTAAGTTCAGTTATTCTTCGTATTAAGAAAGAGTGGAAAGTTTACTATCTTGATTAGTTTTTCAATTCAATAAACAAGTAAATTCAGTCGAATAATTTTCTCTAGGAAATCGTTTACAGCGGGAGCTAAAGAATAACGGGCGTAATCATTTTAGAAGAGAACTTTCTTTTCACAAACAAATTAGCAAAAATGCGGCCTCCGTTATCTTCGTTCCAGCTCTTTTTTATAATTCTCTAACGCTTAATCAACGGTGTGAATCAAATGTTCTAGGATTCTCTAGATCATATCTAGGGACATTTCTAGACGTCCTTACCTTGGCTTTTCCTACAAATATATCCGTCAAATATTCCAACTAAAGAAAAACTTATAACTTTATCAAATAATTTGTTAATTTCTGTTTTTGTTTTCCCAGCAGAGTATAAAATATGATATTGTAGCACTGCTTCATTCGCCAATTTGTCCAATAATTAGGTAGGGGTAAAAAGGAATTATCTCAGAATTCATTATGAAACTGAAAATAATTGCAATATAATATATTAATTTAACAATTAACTTTCAAAGATAATCCACCTTTATTGTTAGACAGTTTTGGAACATTTAGACCTGAGAATTAAACCAATTTCAAAGAAAATGTCTGACTTACCTTTTTGGTACTGAGTAATTAAAGAGCCAATGGCTGCTCGACTTGAGATGTTTTCCTCTCAGTTAGGTTTGTAAAAAGCTGAAGTGTCTTCACTTGGTGCCAAATCAGGGAATAATCAGCATGGAGTAGAACTATATAGCCCAAATCAAGGGTTTTCCTGGTTGACATGAGGGCAACATGGCGCCCAACATTGTCCATTTATTCATCGTTGCAACTCTAGAAGTCTCCAGCTCTTCATATATTGGAAAGATATCGCGGGGCAAGTTTTGACACTTTCAGCCATCTGAAAGTTCTGAATTTGTCCAGGAGGCTGCCGCTTTGAATATCCCAAGTGTCGTAAATTATTTCTACAAGTTGCGGCGGTTTAATTTCTCCCAATTCAATAATCCGAAGTAATTCTCCAATCTCTCTTTGGATGAGATTTTCAATATGTTCAATTCGTTGGACATCTCGCAAATATTTTCTCTTCCTGACTTAAAACGTTGAACGCATTTGAGAAATCGAAGTTTTTCCTCAAGTAATATTCTTTATAAACTTTTGAAAAATGCCGAGGTTTTGTGAATGAAAAATATTATTTTTTAATAAGGAAAGTTAAGGCCAATTCTTCAACCAAATCTCTCCTAGTAACAGTAGTAACAATGAGCATAACTAAAAATGAACGCTTTCTTTGAGAGTCATCATTTAAAGAAATATAATGTTGTTGTGCTAATTCATAGTCAGGTCCTTTCACAAATTATTCGAAATGTCTTTTTGCTTATTCGCTTGTTTTGGCTATTCAGAACAAATGTAAATTATCCCAATTAAGAATTAGTGATTGAATTGATGTTAGAATTTATTAATGAATTTCTATATAATCACTTTTACTATAACTATTACAAATATTTATCATACTAATTATCATATTCTATATACAAGTATCAGAGTCATCAACAATCAATTCTGTCATCGTTTGCTTTTGTGAATGGAATAAATACCCAAATATGGCCATTTCTTATAAGCATCGGTGGTTCAGTGGTAGAATGCTCGCCTGCCACGCGGGCGGCCCGGGTTCGATTCCCGGCCTATGCATTTTTTTTTTTTTTTTTGCAATTTTTAAAACTCATTTATATTATTATCCCTATATATATAAAAGTCAGCGTATGTATGTATGTTTGTCAACTATACACGTCCACAATACGTAACTAATCTGACTGAAATTTTAACAGTATATAAAGTAGAATCTGGAAAAACTCTTAGTGAAATTTTCAGGTCTCTATCCCGAATATCCGTCGTGTTATTTGCAAATTTGCTCTTTCGCTCGCGCCTCTAGCGGTGAAAATGGGGGGTAATACCAGCTGACCTAATGTACATGTAAAGTTTGGAGCGGGACGTTTCACAAGAGTGACATCCACGGCTCCAATTTATAATTGTAACGAATAGTATTTGAATAAAAACATTTAATCGAGTAAAACCCGGGCGTTGCCCGGGTCATTCGGCTAGTATTTATATAAAAGGGAGTACGTGGATCTGTAAAGATTTTTTTTTTAATTTACAGATCCAGGTACGCCCTTTTATATAAACATATTTGATGGAACGCCTTTTGACTCAATCTCATTATCCAATGTTAAAACAATATTCGGTGGCCAGACTCTGAGAGGCCGCTACAGCGCCTGGTGTACAAACTGTGACTCCTGTGGTCTCGGAGATAAAAAGCTGAATAATTAGACCATACATTTAAATGAGATATTTGATGAATTAATTTATATTAATGGTTTTTGTGTGCGTGCAGACCCCCTTCCTAATTACATCGCGGCGGTGGGCTCGCTGAAAATAAATCTTAAAACATTTATTACCCTCCGTCATTTGATTTCTCAGAGTTCTCCATAAAAATTAATTACAGGCCGCGCATCTCTTTTCCAGCGGAGGTAATTAAGATGGGGTTTCATTAAAGCCGGCGTCCAACCCATTTGTTAATTGGGAAACTTTAGAGAAACTTTCCAGAACTTCCTCACATCTGCTGGCGTATAAATAGATTTAAAATATCTTGAATAATGTTAATGACAGATATTTTATGAAATTTTATAAACAAATAGATCAATATATATTTTGTCTCAACTTTACCAATAGAATTCAAGTGAATATCTCTTGAATCGTAGTTAGGAAGGCCTACCAATTGAAAATATATCTAATTTTTCATCTCAGTAAGGGCAGTAGAAATGTTTTTAATTTTTAAAAGAATCATACGTGTCTATAATAGTTTCGAATTCTCATAACAGGTGGCGCGCTAATGTATCATCCTTTATGTTGCTGTCTCAATGTTCACCTGGAGATTGGTGCTTACCAATATGGCTTTAAGAATCACTCTTCCACCATTGATTCTCTCGCAGATAAAATCTCCCATCCGAAAGAGAATAGAAGAAAACTACTGCTGCCAGCTCATCAGCTAGATATCAAACCGGCTTGTAACCACCTCTGACACCTTTCGTTTTAAAGCAACTCCGAGCTGTCATCTCGGTCTTCTAGAAGTGTCACGCTGCAGTAGTGAAGCTGCGGTTTCCCACGGTATAGGATGTTCTCGATACTACTCAGGATCGTCGCCTTCAATCAAATAAATTTCTCTCATTGTTCCAACTGGCGTCTTTACGGACTCTCACAGATGAATCGTCCCTTCTTCCTCTCCATTATTGAACCAAATCTCTCAGAGACTGAAGGCTCTAACATAGCTCAGGCGGAGAAATTTTCCCGACTTCTATTATCGTTTAGCCCAAACTTGTTGATTCCCATGTCCAGGATTTTAACAACAGTTTTTTTTTAATTCTCTTCATGGCATTTATTTTCTTTCTAGACCTTATAAAATTTCAATTTTAAAAACTGCTTGTCACTCATTTTTGTTCTCTCAAACCCTGTTTTACCTCATTTTGTAGTTAATCATGCTAAACTCTTCCCTACACCCTTAGTATATATCCCACGCCTAGTTCCGTATTCTGAGTCGAAGGTAGCGCAGACACTATTGACAACTATTTGGCTGATTTCCTTTATCTTTCCTAAGCTGCCTCCACTTGTTCATAAGAATTCCCTCTCTTATCACCTCTCGTTTTATAAATATTTTATCATTTCTACAGAAACGAAGAATAATTTTCCAAATATGCGGGCCCTCGTGGAAAATTTTCACATCTGACCACGAATCACTCTTTCATCTTTCTGATCTCGGCGGACGCGGGAATTTTTTCAAAATCCAAGGTGACATTTAAACGGCCATCGCCTCTAGACCCTTCATAATTTGATGTAACCTGATTAAACAAAATTGTTTCTTATTGGCAAAAGAATGTATAGACTATATCAACTCTAATAAAGTTTTTATTAATTATATTATAGATAATTATCATCAATATTTCAATAGAGGGCAATTGAATTTATAAATTTAATAAAATTTTGTTTGAAAAGAAATATTGCGCTTGAAAGTGTCTGACAAAAAGAGGTCATTATATTTCACCAACCTCATCGTCATTTCCTATCAATTAATGGAGAGCAGGAAATTTACTGCGCTAGAGATATTACAAGTCTCTCTCTCTCTAAACTTCCAAAATACCTTTTGTCTCGACTTGAAACTTTATCAATCTTCATCTCAAAAAATGTATCTACTATGAGAAATGGATAATACAAACTATAGAAATAACTTTAAACTATTCATCTCGAAATTGTGATAAAATTCATTGTTGTTGTCAACTAGGCTAATGTTCTACAGTGTCACATATGGGGAGAACTGTATAGAAAAGAAGTTTCAAACTCAAATGTTGTAAACACTCGAAAATTTAAAATGGAAATTTTAAAACAAATTTAAAAGCGTTCGTTATTTCACGCCTCAAGAGCTCGTAATCTCTTTTTGAATTGTTGTGGAGTTTGTCGATCCGAGGAATTGGTTAACTGGAATAGATTACCTCGGGTAAATTCCCTAATTGTACCTATCATAAACTAAGAAGTCAATAAAAAGATGTGAATATTTAAAAGATCGAGGTGATTAACGCTGTTTTTTTAGAAGGCTAATTAATTGGAGCCCAATTAGCGGCAAGTAAGAGGCTTAGTGGTGACGTCACCCGCTAATTGGCATAATCGAGTTGTTCCCGTAATCAATTAAGACATTTGCAATTAATCCAAAGAGGATTGGCGCCCTGGAACTGAATGCTTTTAAGAGCGTGAGCCCCATTAGGTAGGTCTTCGGACAAATTAACTTTCCCCCGGAGAGAAACCGTTGACTTCAAATTGCCCATTTTACTTAGAGGCTATATTACGTCTTCTCTCTAAATACTAATGCGATTTGTAGGTACCAGATTGATACAGTACCTTTGTCTTATGTACAAATGTTTAAATCTCTCCTTGGGAACATCCTCGCAACAAATGTTCCTCCAATACACGGGGTTGGAATTAATAATTAAATATTTAATTACTGATTCAATCAGTAATATATAGAATATTAGAGAAAACGGTGAAAGGCCTAACATATAGCAATAGAATAATTAACCTCAGAAAATCAGTAATTAATAAATCAGGTTGAAATAAATAGGTTGTTAGAAGATTTGAATAAGTCTGAAGAACACCTTCTTCTTTTTAAAAATAGAGCAATCCATATTTAAATCATTAGATAATAAAATGGCATATATTGGATTTAATAAAATATTTATTTGCCAATATTTCGGTTGGCTGAACGCCAACCTTTATCAAGTCATTACATTTTTGTATACACAAACTCAGCGCCGCATAGTGTTATAATATCACAGTTGAAATAATTTTTAAAATACAAAGTAGGGGGGGGGGGAAATTGTGCATGAAAAAATTTATTATAAAGGTTTCAATCAGAATAAGTTAAATATCTTAAAATACACACATTTTGTAGTTAATTTTTTTTTTAAATTTCTTACAGTTTTTGTTTGAATCAATTTTTATTTTTTTATTTTCAAATGTTTTAAATTTTTATGTTTATCTCTTGATTATTTATTGATGAATTATATTTCATGTACTTAATACAAATATTTTAAAGTATAGGATAGACCTTTATATTTTTTAATTTAATATTTTAAGATATTTAACTTATTCTGATTGTAACTTTTACAACAATTTTTGCATGCTTAAATTTCCTCCACCTACTTTTTATTTTAAATTATTTCAACTGTGATATTATAACACTATACGGCGCTGAGTTTGTTTATACAAAAATGTAATGTCTTGATAAAGGTTGGCGTTCAGCCAACCGAAATATTGGCAAATAAATCTTTTATTAAATCCAATATATGCCTTTTATTATCTAACACTTATATCTGTTACCCCGGTTTGATTTGATAACCAAGCGTTCCTACGGTGGTAGGTAAGAATGTTGGCAGGATGACATTTACACAGACGGTGCGAATCCAGAACTAGCCGGCTTGGTAAATGAAATTAAGGTTCACCTCGCCTTGAAACCCAACACACCTTAAACAAAATGTGGAGATAAAATTTTCACCAAAACCTTATCAAATATAAACAATTAAAAATTCAATTTATACTGAATATAGGACGATAGGGTTTTATAAAGCAATGACAAAATTGTTCCCAATTCAATCTGAATCCTACAGGTTTGTCCTAACGTGCTGAAGTATACAAATGCGGTAATCAAGTCAGTCATAGCTGCTCTGGGGAAATAAATTACCAGAACTGTTCCAAGTTTCAGAAATAGTCCATTGAACCTCACAACGAACTTTGTTGAATGCCCTCTGTAAAAATCAAATGGACAGAATCAATTCAATATTCACAGTACTTGCCTATCTTTGTTGTAACTGGTCCAATACGTATGATTTAGCATTCTATATGTTTTATAAATTTGATTTCATCTATCGATACAATTTATTACAATAATTTTTGTCGCTGTGTTTCCTTTCACATATGTCATCAACTATCTCTGCAGACAATGATAGAAGGTGTTGAACGAGAGTTTGTTACAAATTTCATCGATAGATGGAAATTTAAATTTATAAATGTAATTTGCTGATATCAACTTTGATAAGAAACCTTGTTTTGCGGAAGAGCATTGTTCGATGCAATTTCTTGTATCATATGCATGCACCTCTACAGACCTATAAGCTTATGTCCATAGATTCCATAAACACCACTAAGCTGTCTTCCTTAGTAAATGCAGGGTATATAATAAACCATTTTAATACAATGAAGTCGGTGGACGAGTGGGTAACACCCTCGATTCCCGACAGTCATGAACGGGGATTGAATCCCGCGTTAAAATTTTGTTTAATATGTGAACTTCACAAATTATTCACTGTTTCAATTATCATGAACTAGGTTGCTCTTGCTGAGCGGTACCTATTAATGTGATTTTGAACCGAACCGATTTTAATACAATAGTAGAGTGGTCTGGAGAATAATTTGGCGAAACCGCTGAGAGGGTTCACCATTGATGAGCCTAGCCCTCTCGTTCAACAACTTCTTTCATTGCAGTGATATTTGATGGTATATGTGAAAATAAACACATTTCCAAAATCTATTGTTACAAATTCTTTCTATTTGTTAATTAAGGAAAGGTCAAACTTCTCAATTAGTAAAATTATAAAATGTTTAAAGCCAAATGTTATAAAAATCATTAGAACAACCTGTCAACTCTCTAAGCCTTCATGGCACCCTATATTCTAGGGCTTCAGGAGCCACGTGTTTCACATAAATGGCCATGTTTGAAATGGACTCACAGACTATTTCTTCTGCTAGGACTGGGGTTACTCATACAGCACAATTATGTTTGTACTTGGGGAGCTGTGGACGAGCGTCTTGACCGAATGCTTGTACTATCGTCGCTTTTATATAAAGAATCTCTTCCCTTCAACTTGTGTTTTTTATTATGTATATACATATTTAATGCCTTGATAAAGGTTTGCAGGTTGGCCAACTGAAATATTGGTAAAATAAATGATATTTTGATCCAATATATGCCTTTTTATTTAAAGATTTATTTATGGATTGCTCTATTTTCAAAAGGTTTATACATATGTGTTATGTAAAAACTTCTATTTCATTTTCATTTCTATCATAAACTACTCTGTGAGGTCGACCGCTTTCCCTATATGAACCTGTTGTTGTTGGTTCCCGTTGGCCGGCTCAAATCTTTTTTACATATGTAAATAAGTCTTTTGTTTTATTTTATCTACTCGCCCTAAAACAGGAATTACTTTCTCAAATTATGTATTTTATATTCCACAAGCTCAATTAAAGCTAATTTTCTGATCTAAATTATTTTTATAATTATTACCACGACTGCAATTTCATAATACTCATTCTACGAACAATTACATAACATATTTATAATAACAATCGGTCTAAAGGATTTGCATATTTGATCATTTTAATTTTGCTTTTGCTAGTTTGAACAAATAAACAGATAAATATCCAATGCAAATCCTACCTCAAGCAAACATAGCCTCTACAACCAAACACACCCTTTAATCCTTTTAAACTTTATTTTCCTTTGTATAATTAGCTCCTCAATACCATACCTCATGCCATTTTTTTATCTTTAATTAAATTTAAACTTGTGCAAATAATTTAACTCGTTTTCCCCAAAAAATCATTCTTATGTCATATCCTAATTTTACCTTGTAACACTTAAATATATGTAAGTTAGCTAATACATTTCCAAACAATTTCAACACGACATATGTAAAACAGTCGGCCAAGAAAACAACACAAAATTTTACATCTATTTTCACATCTTCAATCTTTTATTAAACTAATCTAACATTGTTTACCATATTTCCACTATATATATTCGGTAATAACCACAATACCTTATAGCTTCACATTTCTATCTTATATTTAAAATCACCCAACTTTTGATATTTTCTTAATCAATCTCATTTCACAATGTTATTATTTTCAAAATTTTCAATTTTTACCGCCATTACGTATTTCATATGTAAATATCTAGAAGCGTTCCTGCCAATGTGTAAACTTAGTGAGACCAACATATGTAAATTTTGACTTTATTCACCTTGATTCCTTTGTCTGAATGTGATCATTCTTCCCACATTCATTTTCATTCTTAACATGTTCATTCCTCATTTACCTATTCTGACTTTTGTACATAAACTTTGTCCACAACTTATTGCTTTTTCAATAAATGCCTTTTATCATTTACCAATTCTATTATTTTGTTTTCAATGTTATCATATTTATATTTTTCATTTATCTACTTTCTAACAATCTTACATTCTATTTTCCTTTCTTCTTTTTATTATAATGTGTATTATTTTCTTGTCTTTTCCAATCTATTGGGTAACAACAAGCCAATACGATTATGGAATACCACTTTATTATTTTTCACTTTTCTACTAATATTTTTTTATCATTTAAATTTTTAGCATTTTTGTAATTTACTATCTATTGGTTACTATTTTAAAACCAATATGATGTGAGAAATCACACTCCTCACATTATGTTTCTTTCCATGAACCAATCACCACTTTTTCCTATATTTTTCTCACTTTTCTCTAGGTGAGCCCTAATTATATCTTCCCACAGGGAGATATTTCATATTTCATATTAAAATTATAATTTATATTATAAACTACTCTGTGAGGTCGACCGCCAGAATTTTTCCTATATAAACCTGTTGTTGTTGGTTCCTGTTGGCCGGCTCAAATCTTTTATACATATGTAAATAAGTCTTTTGTTTTATTTTTCTACTCGCCTTAAAACAGGTATTACTTTCTCAAATTATGTATTTTATATCCCATAAGCTCAATTAAAGCTAATTCTCTGATCTAAATTATTTTTATTATTATTACCACGACTGCAATATCATAATACTCATTCTACGAACAATATCATATACATATATGCAATATAATTCCCACACTACTTGTAAGTAGTCAACACATTTTTTATTTTTATATCCATATATTTTAATATCCATATCCATATATTTTAATATCCATATCCATATATTTTAAAATCTATAATCAAAGAGTAAATAGCCAATGCTTGTATATAATTTTTTGACCAACGACCCGAGGGGTAAGAGGGAGAAAAAAGGAGGTTGGATAATAAACAAAGAGAAAATGGCTGCGTTTCTTTTTGTCGCGTCTATTATTTCTTATATACAAATTTAGAGTTTTAAATTTATAATTATTCAAAGATATACCTTAATACGACAGTATTTAGCCGACAGGATATAATAACCGGTACGTTTTTTCTTTTTTTAAAACTTTATTGGATTTAACCTTTAGCCTACAACCATTCGCCACAAAAATGCCAAAAAGGAAGTCAGATACCGACACTCATTTTTCTGACAGAAACGATAATATGGAATTTAAATTAATGAAAGAACAAATTAATTTACTAACACAAATTATACAACAACAGACGGTCTCAAATAAAAATCATATAAGTAAATTCTCTGGCCTCAATCAAGATATAAATATTTTCTTTCGTAACATTGAGGATGCAACGAACGATGAACGAGACAGAAAAAATTTAGTTATTCTAAATTTAGAAGAAGGAGCTAAAAATATATTTTATCGATTGGGCTTAAAACAAGAGACTTATTTAAATATCAAACAGAAACTGTCCACAATCTATATATCAAAGAAGAAGACAACGTTGGAAGAATTGTTCACTCACCAATTGGAAAAGCCAGAAAAAATTAACGATTATTACCATTTTAAGGTTGTGGGTGCATTAGAGAACTCACTTCCAAACAAACAAATTGTTGAAGCACTTACGGCAGGTGTAACGTATGATTTGAAGAAAATGATATACACCAGGAACCCACAGACGCCTGAAGAATGGTTGGACTATGTAAACACCATCCAAAAGCGACCAGTAACTCGAGGACAACCGACACCACAGCGTGGTTTTGACCGCTGGCAACCCGAATCCACTCCCCCGCCTAGCCAAGGTCATTACCGGCCACAATATGGGCAATTAGCAACTTTTCGTCGACCTGGAGATGGACGTTTTGCCTTTCGCAACTACGCGGATAACACGCTGCCCAAGGAACCCAGGGAACCAGCCACATCGAGCGGACATCAACCCAGATCACAAGGATGTGATCCCTCATCAAGGAAAGGACCAGCATAAAGTAAGACTATTCTTTAATTTATCTATTTTCACCTTCAATGTTAAATTTCTTGTGGATACTGGCTCTACCATTAACCTAATATCTTTTGATTATTTGCATAAAATTTTGCCATCAGATATATTTCGAAATATAACTAAATATTCAGTTAATAAGCATTCTAGAATTAATACATTGAGTGGACCAATCCAACCTATATTTTATGTTATCTTACCAGTCAGTTTTTTTAAAAGAAAAGTTAGCTTAAAATTTTATATATTTAATCTACCATATGAAATTGCACTAATAGGATTATATACTCTAAAAAAATTAAAAACTAGAATTGACTTCAATAGAAATGTAGTGAGTCAACAAGGCACAAATATTCCTGCTACTCTTTTTTATTTTGAAACAGATTTGGCTTATGTAAATGATGCATACAATGTGATAAATCCAGATAGGAAATATAATATAAACCAACACCTTCATATTGTTAATACACAAATCTTAGATAATCACTGTGCACCTTCAGGAAGTAATCCACTCTATGTTAATCATTTACAACAGACACTTTCCACTCAATCAAGCATTCCAGGGGAAAATAAGTTAACCAGTGATTTAATTGATAAGTATCATAAGATAAACAACTTATTAGACCTTAAGTTAATTAGGTTATTGAAAGAATTTGCTGAAATATTTCCTACAGACCCATTTAAAGTTCCTACCCTACATATCCAACCTGTACAGATTAAACCAAATACAGATAGAGTAATCAGGTTGCGACCGTATAGAATACCATTTACATATAGGAAAGAAATAGATATACAAATCAATGAGATGTTAAAAAATAATATAATAGAACCGGCCATAGGTGAATATGCTTCACCTATTACTCTAGTAAAAAAGAAAAATGGAACATTTAGAATGTGTGTGGATTTTCGAAAATTAAATGAACACATTCCAGTTGATCCCCAACCTATACCATTAATAGAATCAGTGATAGAAAAACTGTCGAAAGCTAAGTATTTTTCCAGCCTTGATTTGAGCAACGCTTATTGGACAGTTCCTATCCATCCGGATTCTCGACCTTATTTAGCCTTCACCACCCACGCAGGAGTGTACATGTTTAAAAGATTACCTTTCGGGCTACGAAGCTCACCACAGATCTTCGAGAGAGCTATTGGACAAATACTTAGAAAATATAACTTCCAATTTCTAGAACACTACTATGATGATTTTATAATTTTTTCTGATAGTTTTGAAGAACACTTAGAACATCTTCGTTTATTCTTCCAACTATGCAGAGCAGAAAATATCCGCCTCAACCTTAACAAATGTCAATTATGTAAGACCTCCATTAGCTTCCTAGGATACGAAATCACACAGGGCACTTATAAACCTCACCTAACTAACACTCAGGCAATAGGAACCATCCAACCTCCGACTAATGTTAAAACTTTACAGTCATTTTTAGGTGTCGTAAATGTATATCATAAATTCATTCCCCATTATGCACAGCTTAGATCGCCTTTAAATATACTTCTTAAAAAGAATATTCCTTTTAAGTGGACTCTTGAATGTCAGAAGGCATTTGAAGATTTGAAAAGCAGCCTAACTGCATCACCAGTTTTACATATCTTTAAAGAAGATTTACCCTGCTTCTTATATTGTGACGCGAGTACATTAGGGATATCCGGAATTCTGAAGCAAAAGGATGAAAATGGAGAAGAACATCCTGTACAATATTTCTCTCGCTCTCTACGCAAGTATGAACAGAACTACTCCATCTCGGAGCTGGAGTGTTTAGCTATCATTGAGTCTATCGAATACTTCAGGGTGTACCTGCTTGGTAGACATTTCACCATTTATTCTGATCACCAAGCTCTGGTCTATTTGAAAAATATTAAAAATCCGTCAGGTAGGTTATTTCGGTGGTCCTTGAGACTCAGCCCATACACTTTTGACATACACTATCTGAAAGGTAAAAAACAACTCGAAGCAGATTTATTATCAAGACAACCATTTTGCGGATTTCTAGAGGCTCAACAATTAGAGGAACACCAGCATCGTGTACCTGAGAAATATCAATCACTCATCAATACTGATGGACTTGCGATTATTACTAAAAAGGGCGTACCCAGAGTAGTCGTACCTGATACACTAAGAAATAAGTTACTCCAGAAAGCACACGAATGGTATAACCATCCAGGAATCACACAACTCACTAGGTTAATCACTAGTCAGTATTATTGGGATGGTATGACCAAAGATATAAATAACTATGTCCGTAAATGCAAAATTTGCCAAATAATAAAACCTCCGAAAGGACCATCATATGGAGAAATGGGTACCTTACCACTCGCGAAGGAACCTTATGAACTTATGTCAATGGACACAGTAGCCGGATTTACTAAGTATGGTGGTAACCGAGCTTATTTACATGTAATATGTGATCACATGAGTCGATACTGTTGGACTTTTCCTAGTAAATCTACCTCTACCCTGACCTATATTCAAATCCTAAAAAGGGTATTTCAGGAAGGTATTCCTAAAAACCTACTGACAGACCGAGCTCCTGCATTTACATCCGCTCAATTTAGAAGGTTTTTAATCTCACAAGGTATAAAACCCTTGTATACCACAGCAAATCACCCACAGTCAAATGGTTTGAGCGAGAGATTGAATGCAACCATAACAGGGAAACTAAAGATACTCCATTTAGAACACCCCAAACAGACATGGACCAAACAGATAGAGAGGGTCACCAGAATCTACAATCTAACTCCACATACAGTGACGGGATTTCCTCCCATCTATTTATTAAAAGGGATAGTCCCTAACAATTTAAACAACCATGTTCAGACATTTCCCGAACTCTCAGAAGCAAGAAGAATAGCATTACAAAAGACCCAAGCAAGGCATAAGGCCGAAAAACTAATGTACGATCAAAAACATAAAAAGATTGATTTTGTACCAGGGGATCTAGTATTGGTGAAAGTTTATAGACATCCGAATACTCCAAAGTTGGAACCTAACTATGCAGGCCCATATGAGATCTTGGAAATACTATCACCTCAGGTAGTGCGCATTAATAGACCAAATAGACCTTTGCAGTTACAGACAGAAATTATAAATATAGAAAAACTTCGTAGATATGTGGAAAATATTCCCCATATCACACCTCCTACGGACCTTCCCGACTCTCCTCCTAGACAAAACTATTTTCTATTTCCTTATAGGCACTTCACTACAGATATCTTGGGTGATCCGGGTTCCTCCAGACCAAGGAAATGGTTTCAACCGTTTAACCATTTGGACAACAGTATTTTCACGGATGAAAAATTTTATAAGCCTGATTTTCCAATAACATCCAAACCAACTTTTTCACCAATAGTAAAGCCCACTAAATCCAGTACATTGGTCTTAGACCCTAAAATCAATCCATTCGATAATATGGTGGAAAGTAATTTGGGTGCTACCAAAGAAAAATTACACAGTAAACTTAATCCAAATGCTGATGTCTTTATACCAACAACCTTGGCGACCAAAGAATTTTCACATTATTTAAATAAAGACTCGTTAATAAATAATGTTATCACTCTGTGTACATTTTTGTATAAAACTGTTATATTTAGAATTAAAAAATTTCCATTGTTTTTAATTACCACAATAATATTTTGGATTCTTTATACTCATTTAGCATCTTGTATATACCTTCTTCCTTTATTGTTTTATATCTTGCCTCTACCCATACAAACAAACCTACATATCTCTTATAAAATGTTCTTGATAAAATGGACCGTTAGAATAGTGGAATATATAAATTTGTATATAAATGTAATGTTGGACTATATGAGGCGATATGATAATTTTAATCAAGCTATAAACTCAAATGATATATGACCTTGAAGATTTGAATATATTACTTTAAAATGTGAACATAAAAACACTTAATGCGTGTGTGGGTTTAAATAGCTATAAATATCTTTAGCCACCTTACAATATGCAGGGGCTAGCGCTTATCGTTAGTCGGGTATAACAACCCCGCATACCTCCGTTCGTTTTGTCTGGTGTAGGACAGACAAGATGTAAAGGCCTACAGATATATTTAGGACAATAGTAATAAGTTAAATTACATATAGCAATACGATAGAACAACTATAGGATTAGTATAAGCGTTTTTATAAGATAAACTATCGAGGGTTAAAAGAAAAAAGAAAATTTTGGGGTTTTTAAACACATCATCCTCTAAGATATGGTATAACCCCATCGGTTAGTTTCGAAAATCGATGTTCGGTAAAACCTATCCTAAGATGTGCACTTCAAATGTTAGTTCGAATTAGAGATCATCCTTTTTAAAAAAGAAGTAAATTTTGGTTGTAGTGCTTTGACCTATGTACTTCCATTGAGTGAGTCGTAAACTCAATGTGCGAGTATATCATAGGAAAAAGTACACAGACAACGTTATCAAGATGGCGGACCCGGCTGTCGCCGGGCGGACGCTCGCGTCGAACACAATCACCAACTGTCCAAAGTCCCGAGGTGCCAAGTGACGGCCCCCAGGAGCCCCTTTGGAATGTCCTGCTGTCTAACGTGACACCCTCCCGTCTCTCTCTGGATCGACTGTAGGCTTACTTTATTATTCCTGGAAGAGCATATATTATGACATATGGCCCCGTTGAAGAAGGCTGAACATGGTTTAAGTATATTTAAAGCTGGAGAAGCCAGGAATAGGGATCGTAGGATGAAGAAAGATATGAACATATTCAAAGTGAGCAGTCGTGGCCGAGAGATCTACCATCCGTAGTCTTAGCTTTTTAACCCCGCACTGTTCGAATCCTATCGACTTATTAGATAATAAAGATGTAATAAATAACAGTTTAAAATATCAATAGTATATCATAACCTCGTTAGGATATTTTCAATTCAGAGAAAATTAAAAATTTTATCTAGACTGTGCAGCTACGAATTTCATCTTGCGCACCCCCACGCAGGTTCACTGCAATATAATTCCCACACTACTTGTAAATAGTCAACACATTTTTTATTTTTATATCCATATATTTTAATATCCATATCCATATATTTTAATATCCATATCCATATATTTTAATATCTATAATCAAAGAGTAAATAGCCAATGCTTGTATATAATTTTTTGACCAACGACCCGAGGGGTAAGAGGGAGAAAAAAGGAGGTTGGATAATAAACAAAGAGAAAATGGCTGCGTTTCTTTTTGTCGCGTCTATTATTTCTTATATACAAATTTAGAGTTTTAAATTTATAATTATTCAAAGATATACCTTAATACGACAGTATATATATATATATTTTTTTTATAAAAAGACATATTGTATCAAAATATCATTTATTTTACCAATATTTCAGTTGGCTGAACGCCAACCTTTATCAAGTTATTATAACATTTTACAGTGTGTCAACAACTATATATATATTTACAATAGAGAACAAAAGTGAAATTCTACTCGGATCCGGTGGATGAATTAAGACATCTCCTGATATCGTGCAACTGAAGGTTGCTGATGGCTTGTTCCATCGACTAATCGTTGATTTTTTATTTCTCCAGAATTGGCCAAATAGCGTTTCTTGATTAATCAAAAAAATTCAACCACGTATGTGTCTCGGGCTGTTGGCCAGCGTGGTGCAGTCTGTACCTCAACGAACAAAAAGGTTGATCTTTGGGACATCTTGGAAAAGTTGAAATAAGTACTTAGGCCGGAAGGGCGTGAGAACGCCAACCAAGACCCTTCCGGTCTAAGTACCATGGTGTTTCAAGATGCCCCAAAGACCAGCTTTTTTGGTCGTTGAGGTACAGCTCCCATCACGGTGAAAATTACTGGGTTGTGGAGATTGCCAAATTTTCCTCCCCATCATGTTCCATACATGCTCAATTGGGGAAAGATCAGGAGAACATGCGGTCCAGGGAAAAATATCAACATTTTGAAGATTCGTGAGATGTTGGCTATATGTGGTCAGCCATTATCTTGTTGGAAAATTGCATTGTTAGTCTGCTCAAGAAATGGTAACACAGCAGATTGTAATACCTCTGCAATGTATAGCTGAGAAGTCATTGTGTCTTGAATAAAGACTATAGGGATCCTAATTTTATAACTGATGCCACCCCACATCATGAAGCCATGGAGCCAGGGGGTCTTGCTGTATGCCTTTCCACAATACAGTCCTGATGGGAATTTTCTTGAGGCCTATGTCTAACATGTATTCTGCCGTCATGAACCCCCAAACTGAATCTGGATTCATCAGAAAAAAAAGACAGAATGCCATTTTTGAGTACAAAGACGTCTCTCTTCACACCAGTTGAGCCTGTATTTTCTGTGCCTGGCAGAGAGTGGAATTCTTAATAAAGACCGGCGACTACAGACTTCTGCCTCGATAAGACGGTTATTAATGGTGTTCAGAGATGGTCCAGATTTATTTTGCACATGTAGAGCTGCATTGTTACAGTTGTTGTCCTGTCTGCTTCAACCATCCTTCGAATCCTCCTATCCTTTCTCTCTCTGTTGTTACTCTAGGGCGACCTGAGCCAGGCTTTCTTGAACTTATCTCTTCCTCTCACCACTGAGGCCAAATCCTTACAACAGTACTTTGATTGAAGCCTGCTTTGGTAGCAATTTCTTTAGCCGAAATTCCACCATCTCTGAGGCCTATGATTCTTCCTCTTGTAAAATCATAAATTTGCTTGTATGTGTGATATATCAATGAATGAATTCTCTGTAAAATGTGACCTCTGATATCTATCATCATCCACCAGGATGTCTCTCATGTTGCCAATCTTTAAACATTCTTGTAATTTGGAATGTGAATAAATTATATTATTGTGTGTTTGAGGTTGCTTAACTGTGTACCAGATACTACATTGGCGACAAGAATTTAACAAAAAGGGTTTTTTTTAACTTTATACCTACAGGGACTAACAAAAGTCTTGATTATTTGTAATTTAAAAAATTGAAATGTCAAAAATAATTGGGAATTTTACTGAATTTGACAAATATTTAGAAGATTTTGAGTGCTATATGGGAAAATTGGAGCCAATACTCCTAATCAATGGCATTCCTGAAGGTAATCAAGTTTCCTGTTTATTGGCCACAATTGGCCCAAAACCAAACAGACCTTTAAAGACCTATATTTACCCCAATTACCTGAATATAAAACATTTGAATATTTAAAAACAATTTTGGGAAACACCATTATAAGTTTAAAAGTTCTATAATTTCAGAGAGATATGTGTGTGTTGTGTGTGTATTTTTAAATTTCATAAAAGATCACAATGGAAGGAGAGGCAGTTTCAGAGTATATTATTGCTATAAGAAAACTTGCTGCATCATGTGAATTTGCGAATATTTTAGAAGATTCCTTGAGGGATAAATTGGTTAAAAGATGAGAAGATCCAGAAGAAATTTCTTGGTAAAGAAAATCCAACCTTTCAAAGAACATGTGAGGTGGCTTTGTCTATAAAGGCTGCGGCAATAAATACTTAATTATTTCAGCATGAAAAATATTTTTAAGTTTATCAAATTGCAACAAAATGGAAGAAAGTTGAAAGAGAGAATACAAGGGATAGATATAGCTTTGCAAACACTGTGGGAAAAGTCATAAAGAGATATGTAAATTTTAATAAGCAACCTGAATACTTGTGTAATGGAAAAGTATGGAGATTACATAGATACATATATACCTGAAGAGGCATCTCTTCCTCTCTCTTTAATCATACATCAGAACGGACAATATGTTTATCTCCCTAGTTATATACTTTACTATTGGTGATAAAAGTATGAGCCATAGCACCAGGTTTGTAAAATTCAGACAAACAACCTGTATACCGTAGTTTCAGGTTCTGGCGCTCATCAATACAGAGAAGTTCCTTTAAGTACATGAATCCTCCAGCAAATGTATTATATAATCTGAGATTTATTTATGAAAGCTGGTATATATCATTAACAACAAAAGTTTATCAAAACATTAAACTGTCTTATATAAAATTTATCTAAGGTGAGAAAAATTCTGAGTTGCTGATTATTGATTTATCCTGGTTTTTCAGGTATTTTTATAATTACCCAGCATTGTTGCATTAATGTGAAAATTCTCTGTGTAAAAGATGCCAAAACCACTACAGGAAAATTGCATTATCACAATTGACAAACTTCCAAAACTTACCAAGAGACCATTTTAAAACTAAGAAGTTATAATTTGAATGTAATATTTCTATAGAGAATGTGTGGAACAAGGTTGGAACTGGAAACTAGCGTGAAATTCGGTTGAACCGATAGCAGAACATTTTATAAAATCCTGTCATTAATTACACGAGCTTATACGAATATAGATAAATGATATTCTCGTGCATTGAAATCTTTGGTTACCTGTGAATGAAGAATTCATTCGTTTGAATCCATCGGTGAGTCGCAAAGAATCACACAACGTAATATCGATAAGTTCTAAGGTGGATAAAAGATGTCAATGAGGAGAATACAGTTTGGCTGCGACATGGGCCTTTTTAACGACGGCGCCAATATAACGACCACTTTTCAGGTCTGGCTACAAGCTTGCAAACAACTCGACTCGCGCCACAATCCCCTGTACAACTAACTCCATCCAGCCCTGAATGTCCATTTATTGTTGAAACAAATAACCTTGTTTTACAGAAATATGACAAGTATCAGATATGATGATAAGGTGAATGCAAAATTAATTATTATGAGGAACTTTCGTAGAAATTGTGTTGATATAAATTTTAATTGACTTAAACCAGAGTCGTAGGACAGCAAGCTTCCTCACTCAATGCTACAAGCCATGCACAACTTCCATTACCAATTACGAGAAAGTTTCGATGGAATGAACTAGAATTAACATTGTGCAAGTAGTCCTCAATTAAGAATTTCATCAATATTTTCAAAAATATATTGTAGAACAAAAGTTTGTTTCCTCTAAAGAAACCTAATGACCTCTGAGAGTCTTCAGGAGGTAGGACCCTCTCTTACTTCCAAAACTTCAGTCGTGAGAAGTCACATGAGGGTATCGCTCAAAATTTTACCATTCAAATTTGACAGAAAGCGTTTCCATATAAAGTGTTTGATTATCAAAGAACAGAATGGAACATATTTATTTTCTGATCGTGCAACCATTGCTAATGACAGAGATCCTTCTATCGGAAAAATTGCCAAATGGTCGCTCTTTTATAATTTCCAGAAATTTCACATTGTCCTTAGTTGAATTTTAAGCCAACCACGTGTTTCCGACTGTTGGGCTTCGCTATCGTGGTGCTTGTTGCGCGACAACGACCAAAAGTTCACTTCTTTTTAATTACGAAGAATCACTAACACGAAGATACTGAGAGAAACATGTGATATTCCTTCGAAGAAATAATCTACTTTGATGACATAACTTCTAGACTAAATGTCTTATCGCGAACCGCGCTTATTGTCCTGGCCCAGAATCTAGGGATGGAAATTCCAACGGGTTTTTGAAACGTTACTGTCTGACATGCAACCCAGAACGAAATCCTTTTGCGAGATTTAACTTCGGCCATATCCACAAGCCTGAGGGTGTACTTCATGGAATGCTAAGTGGCCAATTCAACATTATTTCCCAAAGAACACACTCAAGGTGCCGATAAGATGCCGATTCTCGAATTCTGCTCTGAAGGCTCGGAGCAGATTTTTTTTTTTTTATTATTTCAAAAACAAGATTTCAACCACAAAGCGATATGTTTTTTTTTTATCTTTTCTCAGCTCTATTTACTTGCGAATAAAGAACAAAATGCTTGTGTTGTGGCTCTAAAGGTCAATCTTATGCCTCTCCCGCCGAAGAAGCCAAGGCGGTACTCCGTAAGATAACGGATTTTCACCCTTCTTCATACAGCCTAGACAGTTCTTTAAACGGCTTGTTCAGACGTCTAAGAAAATGGCCTCGTGATTCTAGCGCTGAAGTGGTGTTCCCAAGTAAATGTCCGTCAGTGGAAGAATCCGCTGGAGCGACAGGTGTGGCCGGTCGATGCTGTCCTCCGAGACTGCCGCGAGATGGGCCCCGCGGGACCGGCTGCTTTTAATGGTGATTCAGCAGCAGTGCCGAGCCAATTACCGCCGCGGGCACAAAGGGCTGCCTGCCCCATTAGCGAGCGATGTCGTCCATTTTCACCTCGGCCCTCACTCCAGAGGAGATCACTTGCTCCACTGCAAGAAATATCGGTCGTGAAATGGTGATTACATATTCGATGGAAATCCGTGGTAATCCAAGTGGCAGAATGACACTAGTGTCTTTGTCCGTTTTTCTGAATGCGTTGCCCATGACTGGATGTAAGAATTCCCAGTTCCAACAAGAAATTTTTGTTTCCGAAAATGTTCAGCCCAGCTAACGGTGAATATAATACATACTTCAAAGTGTAGACTTTGTGACCTTGATTTTCGAAGCTTACATGTTTCGTATATATTTTGCAAAAATCTCTGTTAGAACCTTAATGTTCTTTATTCCATTTTTTCACCAAAGAACTCTGTAAATGCCTTCAAATGTTTGACATAATCTGGTATTTTAATATACTTACAGAACAACTAGAATTCTGAAATTTGGTACACTTATTTGAACCTGATGACATTTCAAGTTGACAAAATATCAGATTTCTGGGTGGCCGAGTTTGTCGGGAAAACACCATGACACTAGAGAATATAATTTGTATTTTTACTTTCAAACAAAATAGAATAGTCTTTTCACTGGGGAGCGGCTCGAGTTCCAGTAAAAGGGTGTCAGGATTGACAGGACTGATTCTATATTTCCTTAGTGATCGAGTTAGAATATATTTCCAGTCCGCACACAGAAGTCTGAAATATTGTACACGCGCTCAATCCAGCTAACAAATGCAAGTCTACAAAATTTGAGAATTCTGGGTTTTTGGAAATGGGCGATTTCTATTTATTTTTGAATTTTGTGATAAATATTTGATATACTTATAGACCACAGTCTTAAATTCCGTACACTACTCAAGCAAGCTAACAACGCAAGTGTACAAAATATCAAACCTTTAGATGGTGTTTGATCTCCTGGAATATATATATTGACGGTAGAATATAATTTAATGGAGAAACCAGGGTCTCTGGGCTGGCTGCAGCAACGGTAGGTGATCCACGGCGGCGTCGTCGCGAAGAACCAGAAGAAGGGAATCGCGCGACAATTTTCACAACAACATTAAAACTGGTATATTCTAAAACTACGGTCAAAATATGTAGAATAGTCAATGAGTGTGAAACTAAAATACATACTTTAAAAAAATTAAATATTTGAATATTTAGATTATAATATATATATTAAAAATAAAAAGGGCATCTCCTGACCACGAGCACATTTTCTTTTTAGATGGCAGAGCGCCATCTAATGGAGCAAAAATAAACTAAACGTTTATTTAACTTGCTCCGTGATATTTGGCCAACCCAATTTCTTGATAAATCAAGAAAAGCCATCCACGAACGCGTTTCGCGCTCGTCAGCGTGAAGTAGATCTTGATTTATCAAGAAATTGGGTTGGCCAAATATCAGGGAGCAAGCTAAATAAACATTTAGTTTATTTTTTCTCCACTAGAGGGCGCTCTGCCATCTAAAATGCACATGTGCTCGTGGTCAGGAGATGCTTTCTTTATTTTTAATATCAACACCTGACCCACTTATCTTTTTTTTTTCTATTGTTTTTTTTTTCATATATATATGTCATAATATATGCTCTTACAGGAATAATAAAGTAAATCTGCAGTCGACCAGAGAGAGAGACGTAGTCGATAGAAGACAACTAAGTTACGGCCATTTTGAACCACTGACCACATTCCAAAGGGGCGGAAAAGGGGGCCGCCCGTCAACACCTGGTGGCCACACAGGCAGTCGTTCAGCGGACAGCCCTCTCGCTACTTCTCTCTCTCGGATGGCTTCCAGATTCCTCTTCCAACTCGTCGTGTGATTATTTCTCCCATCACCACATTATCATCACTATATTCCCACATATATATATATATAATTTTTAATATATATAAATATATATATATATATTTACAAATATAATAATATATGTAAATATAAAGTTTTGTAGATTTATAAAATTACTGACTAAAGTTAAATAAATAATCAATTGATAAAAATAGCTGTTCAAAATATTTATTCAAATGAATTAATAAGAAGACATCAGCTTTCGTCAGTAAACAATTATACGAGTCCAAATAAAGCGGCAATCGTATATTGAGGTATTCAGTGAAACATAAAAACTTGTTAATCAGTTGCTTTATATTAAATTACATTAAGTTCGAAATTCATTATTTTGTCCCCCGCCGCTTTTATTTTGGCCGATAGAAATCTAATTGCTCAATGGCGGAAGCGGAAATATTTATTTTCTCCTTTTTAGTGCATTTTAATAAAATATTTTAATCAATTATTTATTTTATTTTAAAAACATTCAAATGTTCAACACACACTTTATGATATAAAAATAATCATTTTATTTAGTTTTAATAATTATTAACTACAACAAATACCCGTTGAATATTTAAACAAACATACAAATGACTTTTGAAAAATAAAATAATTTTCGAACCTTACAATTTAACGTTGCACAGAAGGCTTGATGATCTGAGCTGTGAGGCGAAGAAGAAATCTAAATACGGAGGGAATACTAGTTCTTAAATACAGAGAACTATATTTGGAATAGTTCCTATAAATTCCGTCAAATTGAATAAGAAATACGAATGGTACTAACACATTGAACCAAGCTTTGTAGAATCCCTCGGTTTAAATGCGGCAGCCAATTGGGAGCGACAACACTTGACCCACAAAAACATCAGTTTCTGTTATTGCAGTTTATTTCTTCCATTTATCCCCGTCGTCCAAATGAGAAGCCATAAACTTTATTTATATACTTTACATCATTTAATCTAGGCCTCGAGGAGGTTTTTTCAAGGAGACTGTCGTTAAAATATTTTATGGGCAAGTAGGCAGGGCTATTAGGCCCACAATTAGAGCGGGAAGAGAAATGGCAAGTTTTCATTACAGTTCTCCAAATGGAAATAGATGGAGTGCTGGACGGGCGGGCGGCCCCGCGGGCCCTCTTACCGCGCCGCTCCTGATTAAATCACCGCCCGATGTTTCCCTAATTCCACACGCCGAGTAATGTCTCCTCCCGACAAAAACGTCATTTGAACGACCTTTTTGGGTGAACTGCCTTAATGCGCCTAAGAAATGGCACTTATCCATTTGTTCGGGGTTATTATATATGGGATTTCTTCTCTAATGAACACTACTTATCGTAAGAGATCACCAAATGTCTACCCTGTTAGGAAGAGCCTAAATCGATAACATTTCGAAATGTGTGTACCTCTCTTTATCAATGATAAAATATATGGGGTAGATCTGGGTGAAAACATTGCCCGACTGGTCTGAACTTTATGAGGTTGTGAAGACAGCTTTGTGGGCAATCAACTCTCCTGGCAGGAACTGGGCCACTATTTGCAGCTGAGGGTGTTGAGGATGTGGTTCACACTTCTAAAGGAAGCGAATGGCTGTAGATCGGCAGGTAATGGAGCCCCGGATGTGGCCGACTGTTGCCGCAGCACAGAACGAACGCCCTGATGGACAAACAAACCGACCGGCCTGTGACATTGCCAGGCTTAAATAGCTGTCAGACGTCCTGTAGTTACGTAATGGGTGGGCGAAGTGTAGGCTCAGAATTCCCATCAATTTCTGGATTTACCTTGTTTAATAAAAGTTGTTTTGAAATATTGAAACAAGAACTCCACCATTTGAGAATACAGCGCTGATTGAATTCTCTCGTATATTCACACTTCTGGATATATACTTTTCTATTTATCCAAAATATATATTCAATATAAATATATTTTAATCAAGAAAATATTGATTGAGTATACGATATATAAGATGTAGAACAATCATATTTTAAAACATAGCAAAAAAACAGAGAACAGTGTTGGACGTCTCCTGTCATCCTCGGCATCCTGTCTTCAATGAAGTCTGTTGCTGTCTCCATTGATTATTTCAAAGTTTCTACAAACGTAAGAATCGGACAATTTCTCTTCAATCTTCAAACTGCGACCATTGTGGTTGATCAATTAAGGAGGAGTGTGAAAAAAGGTTTAAAATAATTATTTTTTTTAATGAGTGATAAAGTTTGATTTGCTGGGGCGTTTGGTATAAATCATTTTATAAATGGAAGCATTGAAGCACGAATGTTTCTTTTTAAGCATAGAACAAACTGCTACTATCCTTACTGCGATGAAAAAATATTGGGAGGACTTGGCTTATCTGTGGTGAGCCCTCCCAGACCTAATCTACCAGACCGCTTCTCAGAGCTCTAATACTGTATTGGACGATTCTGATTATATATGCTACAATGAAGGGTGGAATCTTAGAAATGGTTTTCAAAAAAACGATGGACGTAAGCTTTTTGGGACAGCAGAATTCCATGTAAACATTCGTGGCTCAATGCTTCCATTTCTTATATAAAGATGGCACGCCTTGTAATAAATAGTTTTGTTTTTTGATATGTTGGATTACTTGTGTCTGATTGGTGAATGCCTATGTATGAAATATCGAAATACTGAATCTCTTTGGATTTATTTATTTCAAGGTAATTCAGAGGGGATATTTTAGTTGAGGTTGAAAACTCACAGATTGTGGTATAAATACTGTTTTTGATGTTCGGTTTTAATAATTGGAGATAGACTTGTAACCTATTATTATATTCGACTTTTGTAAATTTTAATGTTCCTGTGATAATTGTTGATCGTTGAGAGGATAATTTTTTAATACATTATGCAAAATTGTCATTTATATATATTCCAATTCTTTATCCCCAGGTTTTCTCTTGATTGTATATCCATTATTGGAAGTTCAACATATCAGTGTCTGAAGCAATGAGAGAACTGTCTATAGGCGTTCCTCATTTATATATTGACTATTGAGAGGGATTATTGCAGACAGAATTGTGGGACCCCTGTAGGCGCTCCTCTATTGGCCATCCACCCTCTTGTCTGACGTCAAGGCTTGAGATCCGATATTGAGATATTTCTACAAGAATCCTGTCCCTGGACGATTTTCTTAAAATGATATAAAACAAAATGGGAATATAAGTGTTGATCTACTCATTCAAAAGTCAATAATAGAAGAGAAATAAGGCAAGCACACCACGATAATTATTTTCTAAACCATTAAAAAGAGGGAAGTAAAGAGGTTTTCAAAATTTTAATAATATTTTTTTCTTTTTCATAGAAACAATCAAGTGATTTGAAAAATATGACTATTATATAGATGTATAGACGCCAGACTCGATGGAGAGGCGCCTGTACACCAGGTTTCTCCTCATCTCACCGCGTGGAAATCTGGACTCTTCTGCTGAGGCAAAGCTCTGGTTTCCTCCCCGCTCAAATAACTTACATTGGCGGCACAAGCGACTGTTTTTGAGGAATATCCATCCAAATAAATATATAATTTTCTTCTTAATATCTTTCTGTTATGCTTTTCTATATAATGGTATTGTGTGTTTATAACCTAGCGCCATCTTTGAAGGAAAACAGGGTATAATTTTAAAAATAACTTTCTCAAATAAATGTAATTAAAAACACAAATATAGTTTAAAACAAGTACAAAATATTAGTTTAATAATATATCTGAAAGTGTGTGAAAAATTATCGAATGGTTTGGTCACCTGTTGTATTTAAAACATCGCTACTCGTACATCACGTGGCTGATTTGTTCGCAAGGTTTGAAACCCGGAATAAGATGGGCAAACTGCCGCGTTAAAAAAAATGCATATTTGGAATAAAAAGATTGTGTTTGATTCTAAATAATATTGTAATTTATTCCTCTTGCGTTAGAATGGATCAATTTTAACCAAGAGAGAGAAAGTTCGCGTAACATAAAATATAGTCGCTGAGGAGAGTGACATCGAGTTACTGAAACCTCGGGAACTGAATGGAATAAATGAGCTGATGTGGACTTATATGTTACAAAGGAGATATATAAATTAAGGCATCTCCTGATTGTAAAACTGAATTTTGCTGATAACTTACGCCATCTGTCGAAATAAATATCAACTAATCGTCGATTTTAATTATTCCAGAATTGACCACAAATACCCTTCTTTGATTAATCAACAAGAAATCTAATCACGTACGCGTAAGTCTATTGTTCCTCATAAGCCTGGTGCTAGCTGTACCTCAACGACCAAAATACAAACTTGAATATATGCTCTTTCACCTATATCAACTGTTACTTTCACCTGTATATTGCAAACGCACTTCAGAAATACAAAATCTAAGTTGATGGCCTATTTCAATAGACCCTTCAATCATATAGTTTAAGGGTTGGTAAGTTTGTTACGTCAAACGAAACCATGAAATGATATCTACAATAACAGAGAGAAAGGTAAAAATTCTAAGTAAAAATAGAAATTCAAAAATAAGTAAAATCTAAATAAAGTAACCCACGCGTAAAGTAAATCCCATTGCACATCGTTTAAAGGAATTTTTAAGCAATTTAAAAACCCACGGGCAAAAATGCTCTTGAAATATTTTCTTTTGTTGTTTGTTGTTGTCTACATAAGCGCCTAAAGATTTGTTCAAAATTCCTAATGATTTTTAAGAATGCTCCAGAATTCGAGACTGGCTGTCAGATTCAAGTTATCTAGTTTTTTTTTAAGTACCGCTTGGCCGATAAGTGGCGTTTCAGCGAAGCCAGTCATGGCCTTGGACTTCTCGTTTTCGGCTCAGGCTGGCGTGTCAAGTTCGTGAAGACGGTACTGCGGGAAATACTTAACGTCGACTTCGTCGTGAGAGTGGAACGTATCTCATCTCTCCTAACACTCGCCACAGGATTCTCGGTATCTGAGATGCCGTCTCTAAGATCCTGGCGCCTTCTTGGGTAAGGCACAGCACCGGAGTTCCTCCAGATGATGGGAAGACACGTCGGAAACTTCCCTAGATCTTTCCTCTCTTCTCTTCTTTATCTCAGGCGAAACTTGGCGCCGCGTTCTTGGTAATTTGTTTCGCTGACTGGTGTCTTCAAACGCTTTTAATAAACAAAACCATTTTTAGAAAGTTTAATATGCAGAGTAGAAGCAATGACGTTAGCCCTCGTTAGTCCAGTGCGGATTTTATCTCATCAAGTCCAACAATGGGCTCACGAAATATATTAATGGTGTTGAATTGAGCAGTCGAAGGTAGTGAACACATTGAGAAGCAGGAATTTGAAGGTGAGAGCCTCACAATCGAGAAGAGAAATAAAGACAAGAGAATATCTGATCGTATGGTTCACGACTGCGGATGACAAAAAGGCTTTCCAAACTGTCTCTCAAGGGTTTGATTTATGTGTATGTGTTTGGACGTATGGAAGGAACTGGACCCTGAACTGTAGGCGAGGTACTTAAGAAAGGGAGTCGATAGCGCCAGCAATGTGAGCTCGGAAAATAGTCTAGACTAGCTCTCCTTCTGTCTCCACAATCGTTTAATATTTTATTTTAGTATTCAGAAAAACGCAAAATTAGATGTGAAATTATTATAAAATAGGTTCAATATATTTATAGAAAAAATGGAGATGGATATCTGCGGCATTTTCGCTAACTCGAATCTTGTTATTTTCAGAGATGTTCGCTCTAGCTAGCTTGGCAATATTCCGACGGCAAAAACTGTATTTTTCAGCATTACTTTCCTCCGGAATTATCTACATATATGGACAACTACGGAAATTGAAGATTGTGCGCCGAGAATAAAACATCGGATTGAAGAGAAATTGTTGCAGTGACTCTACGAATTTGAAACAAATTCTTGATCAAAGAATCATAGATCCACGACAAGTTGGTCGTTGTAATTGATCAATCAATATTGTGTCAGGCCGCTTTTGCTGCGATGGCCGAGCTAATGTTCTGTTAAATAGCTATAGAATGTTTTGCCTAGAAAAAGTAACAATGGGCCTTTATAAAATTGAAAATTCAAGTTGCGATAACATGGCTGCTAGTTGAAGGGGAATATTTGTAGCGCTGTTATGTGTACATTTTGTTTCACTTTAACCTAATTTCTTTTATTGAAAACAAAATTGCCATTTCCTGACCGCTTACTTGAGCATTTTGGATGGAAAAGCGCCATCTAGTTGAACAAAAATAAACTAAACGTTGATTTAGTTGTTTCAAAAATATTTGGCCAACCCAATATCTTGATAAATCAAGAAAAGTCAACCACGTTTCGGGCTGTTAGCCCTTGTCAGCGTGGTGCAGACTGTGCCTCTATGACCAAATATTTGGCCCCAGAGGCTTCCTCGTTCCAGGAAATGGGTATTTTAATATATTTTATGTTCATAAATGGCCATATATTGCATTCAATTCTTCGCGATATCTTTCACCTAAATCTCTTTGGAAAATGTCAAAATAAAATTAGATAAATATCAACTTTAATGTCTATATTATAATATATTAATTATATAGAGGGAATGTTTGAGTGCGTAGCTTTAATGTTATACTCTCACTTTGAAAACAAATGAAAATATGAAGCGGCATATATATTGGAATATAAAACGTCTCTCTTTATGCCACAGACGTAAAAAACTAAATTGGTTTTATTATTTATAAAAATAGTCATCAGACAAGAGGAGATATTAGGCCTAACTCCAAAATAATCGCACCACAAAAAATTTGCATTTATTATTCAATTCCTTAATAAAAATAAGTAAGGAGATATCCTGGAGTAACTGGAGAGAATTTTGTCCATTAAAGTTTCCTTGCCATTATCCGCGCGGGGAGAAAAAGGTAAAAGCTTTCTAAGCACAAATTTAAAAGAAACGCCTGAAGTTTCTTGGGCACCATTTACACGTGGCAACAATTGGGTAACCGCCGGTAAATACCGGCTGAATATTTCATTAGTCAGTGAGCTGGTGGATTTTTATTCCTTTGACCAATGACCGACCGAGTTAAGAAGTTCCTTGACCGCGGACAATCCTTTTAGCAGCAGCCGACTGATCCCGTTAACTGCGCACAAAAACAATCTTTGTGGCTGATTCAAACTTCCTGGGGCTAATCATCTTAAACACAGCTCACCTCATGTGTGGAAGGGAGCACTCCAATATTTTAAATATTGAAGCCAAGGTTTGCCTAAATTACTTTCTATCAATTATAGAACACCTTATTTCTGTCCCCTAATTGATATCCTTTGTATCATTTATAATATTCATGAAATAATTGCTCATATCCCCATCACTCGAATCTTCCCCTTCCAAAATATAACTCTTATATTCGCTATTTCAACTAAAATCTTCAGTTAAAATGACAATTCTACAAATAGGTATAATAAAATGTTGAAAATATGATTGAAGTGTCAGGGTAGACCTTTTCATCATGTATCAATAACCATATGGGTTATATGTAAATATGTTTAAACAACCAAGATGTAAAGTAAATAATTTCTGGCTGGCTTCACAGTTGACTTTTATATTTAAAATATAATTAAACTATATAAGCATGATGTAAGCGCATGTATGAATTATATTTTAATAGAAAGTAACGTAATCATTAATCTATTTGTACAATTTGGATTATTAGTGATGAGCTAAAATTTTGTCAAGGATCTGATTAGAACGGCTCACTCACTGGAAAAAAAAAATAGTTTTTTTCAAGACTCTGATTGGCTGATTACGATCCTGTTACAGTGTGACATGACCAATCAGAGCCGATCAATTCATTGTCACGTGGCCTTAATCAGACATTCAGAGAGCTAATAAAACATATAACTTATATACTTAACAATATACGTCCATCTTCTTCTTCTTTTTATTATTATTTTTTTTATCTCTGAAGTAGAAATCATCTGCCTTTGTCATTAAGACTGGGAGCACTACCCAGTGGCAGGTCGACTTAGCTCCAAATCAAATGGCCGCCTCTGACATAAGGAACAGACGCTATGTGCAGCCACTCCTAACATGAAGTACAGACTCATCCTGTATCCCTGGATCAGGAGCCCTTAAAGGATACAATTAGCCGGGTCAGCTGAGCCCAGGTTGTCAATGCTTGTTACTGCTCCCCTCCTCCTTATCATCCGGGCTTGGGACCGGCAATGTTCCAATGTACGCATATCACACCTGCAGATTAACTTAAAGGTTATATGTATATAGTTGCTCTATATAATAGGAGCCTATATGCACCACCTAAAATCTCTGCATCTCTCCGAAGTGTCCATTCGTGTGTCTTCGCACCATACGGGGATAATTTACATAACCAACTGTTTCCTAGATATTATATCATAGTTTTTCGTCTATAGTATTTTTCCTTCTTGGTTCATTTCATTGTCTGTGAGTGCGCATGTCTGTTCATTTCTAAGTTGGTAGGCAAAATTCCACTTATGAGGTGAAACTTGATGTTTCCCACTAGTGTCACTTCAGCGAATCAGAATGGCTGGATGTGAGTTGTTTGATGAAATAGGAACTAAGTTTTTCCCAAGTACGTAGTAGGAGGATAATGGCAGGGCGTGGGGCCGCGGCGGTGACAAATGGCAGACCCGCCCGACATTTACTGGACGGTAGTGGTCACAGGATGGATTGGCTCCGCAGACTGCTGGTAGAGGATCACTGGACTTCACAATTCTATCGAATATCAACTAAGTCTTCCTATCACTCGCACACAGCGCATATTCTTAATTTTATTTCTTCACTTAAGATTTTACTTTATTATTGGAAAAATATTATCATGGTTCTGTCTTTACTATTTTATATAATAGTTTCTCTTCGCTTATTCCTTTTACTACCCAGCATATGACGTGTAACTCCCGAAGCTCCGCTGAAGTTTTATATCACCAAAAGTGTCAAAGCAAACAGACCTCTTATTATGTTTCAACTTTTTTATACTTACTATCTAAAATATATCTCAATCATATTATATATAGGTGTAGCCGACAATACGTTGCAGTAGGCTCCAACATGCAGTCATGGGCCAGAGCGCACTAGCCTGAAGACAAATGAAGACCACACGTATAGGAGCGTGGTTACCTTGGTTTAGAGGGGGCAGCACACGGGAAGGTGAGAGAGGACTTGGGAGCCCTGGGACTCTGGTCAATCGGGCAAAATGGCGACCTAATGCTACTGTCTTGTCTTCTTCTTACTTTGGGCTCAGAAAGAACCTAACTTATGTTCTAATGGTGACGTCAGAGCGTGCGGACCTTTTTGGACGTCCGTGTTCAATCAAGGACTGACTTGAGCAATATGTTTATATTTCCCCTGAGTCGCATGGACAATGTCAACGACTTGTTATTCGACCTTACTTGGTGCCGTGTCCTTCTTTTCTGGTAGTACTTTATAGACGCCATTTTTAAATCACATCAAGCTTGGAGTTTCTATGTCAAACATTCCTATGTACAACATTGTATTTGTACACAACATATAAATTACGGTATATATTAATTGTCAAGTGGAAAACTTGGGTAGAAATACAAATGTCAGTTTGAGTCAAGGCAATTTATTTTTATCAAAATAATTCAACCATTTTTACGTAAAGAACAGAGAGGCAATGGGAAATATTTGCTGAGTAACAAAATATTGGAACTAATAACCCCTTGATGAAATAATAAATATTATGTTATACACACACATAATAAATGGAATGTTAAATGGATGTTTTTGCTCTTCTCCGCTAAACCTCCTCCAGACCAAAGAATTGAAAACTTTCACTTGAACGTAGTTGAAGTTCACCAGATTGACTGTTTGAATACACATCATGGAGAACGTTTCATGTGGTAATTTTAATAGATCGAAAACCACAAAATATCTTAATTTACGTTTTTATACATTAGGGGCAGTGCTGTTAAGGCTAACCAATAAATTTGATTGATTGAACTGATGACGGCCATAGCTCGAAAGTTCGTTTAAACGAAGAAATTCTAAAATAATTACATGCTTCTGCTTCAAATTCATTTAAGCTCTCTTCCAAATTTCCATCCTGCAGCAATTTTCGAATCTGAGTTCAGACGAAAATTCCTTTTTTAATTTTCGTATCACACTTTCGCTAGGGAATTTTTGCTTCGAATAGGCAAATCCAGCATCATTTGGATTCATTGCCTTGACACAGTTCTTTATTAATCCTAATTCAATATATAATGGTGGTAAATATATCTTTTCAGATTTTACCAATGAAAAATGTGCAATATTTTCAAGTCCTGGAGTAAGGGTTTTATGGTTTGGCCAGTTCTTTTTTATATAATGTCTTTCCTTGGCTCTACTATCCCATTTATACAGAAAACATTTTTCATAACCAAGCTGTAAACCAAGCAAGAGAGCAATGAATTTCAAGTCACCACAGACAGCTGTATCTGTCGCATTCTACGTTTTTCAAAATCAGTTTCATGCTTTCGTAACTATTTTTCATGTTGAATGCGTGTGCACCGATGGGAACTTATTACCGTTGTGAAGGAGAACAGATTTCAAACTAACTTTAGAGGAATCAATGGATAAGCGCCACTCTTCTGTATTATGTCCATTACCAAGCGCACATCCATTAGACTAACAACATCATTGCAGTAAACTGAGTCATTTTCCTGAAGTTCTGAAATTCAGCTTGTCGTTTGCGAAAAAAACATACTTTTGTGTCCTTATGCGGTAGTTTCCAACCTTTTAATCTAGAAGCTAAAAGTTCACTCAGTTTTTTAGATAAATTCAACTCACGTACGAGGTCATTTAAATCTCTTTTAGTTAATAAATGAAGTTCAGATGAAATATGTGTTTTTGAATTTGTGTCATCCGACTCTTGCTCTTGACTATTTGAATCATCGTCACTAAATGTCACGTTTTCGTGGGGCTGTGGCACAGGTAAACCATCACTATGAGGAGCCGGTTTCATAGCAGATGGCAAATCTGGAAATTTAATTGTATGTTTTATTAAGATGTAATACTTGTAGTTTTTGTCAAACAAAAATAACGGTCTGAATAATGGTATTTTGGTTCCCTCTAAACCATTGGAACCGTAAATTGCATATGGCCTTTATCTTTAATCCTCCTTGAAAGAGGCCGAGCACGAGCTTGACAACAATGATGAGGGGCCCAAGTCTTATGTTGGTCACTCACTTTACATCCAAAGTTAAGTTCGTAGTAATTTTTGATGAGCGGTGTAATGTTTCGCCTTTGAGCTTTGAAAATTAAATCTCCACAGATGTAGCAGGAAGAATCTGGATTATTCACGCAACACCTTATTGGCATATTGGCACCGTCTTGTGGACACGATCTATGGATAGAATATGAAAAGTAAAATAAAACTATTCAGTGTTGTAAAATATAAATAATGTTTTTTTTTTTCATACATTAAATCTGCCATCTCCACTACAATGCTACTAAACAAATCGTTGGTTTACATGTCAACTTGTCCAAGAAAGAATGAACCTGTATCAAATCTATCACAACTAGCTAATGTAATGAGGTTTAAACAAATATTTTACGTAACATTGCGTGCATTTATTACCGTATGTTTATCCCAATACGAAAAAAAAAGTTGTCACTCAGAAACCTTGCGTGATAGAAAAAAACTAACGGTATATTTGGAATCAGCATAAAAAGCCACATTAAGGTCAGATGTTGTTCTGAGGAAAAGGAAAACTATTTTTGTTTACCAGAGTAATAGGTTCATTAACAGATAAGTACCTTTATGTCTAACTTTAAAATCAAGACAATTCCTAGGCAAAAAGCTTTATTGAATATATGTACATATATTAAAAGATATAAAATCTTTCTAAAACAACTTTACCATATTATACTTTTTGAAAATAGAGCAATCCATAAATAGATTTTTAATTAAAAAGGCATATATTGGATCAAAGTATAATTTATTAACCAATATTTCAGTTGGCTGAACGCCAACCTTTTCCAAGGTATTAAAAAATATTAAATTCGAAAAGAGATGCTCTTTATTCATACGGGTATTTTTACCGAACAAAAACCGTCAAAAAGAATATAAAAAATACCCTCTTGGCTCTCAAATACAAAACATTTTAAAATAATGGAATGGAAAAAAAGGTTCGAGTGTAGAGTCAGTCCCTTGATAGGGGCGACGGGTTGTTCCAGGACTGAGCTGTGATCACGTCCCGACATCTATCGTCAACTTTTGGAAATGTTTTGAATGGCGAAACAAATTTTATTTGAAAACATCCACACAACTTCATGAAGTTTTTCGTGTAATTGTCAAAATGTATAAGTTATAATTATATATTTTTTAAATTTCTTATGGATGTGGTCACTCGTGAGAGGGGACGTTCATGGTATATGTGTATATATAATTAAATCAAAGTATTTTCTTAAACTTTACGAGACAGAGCCTTCTTATATTTAGCCATTCTAAAGTAGATGATCCTTGAAAGCCTAGAAGTAAAAATTAAAGAATTTACTGAAACGTACTCAGAACAAATTATAAAATTTGCATCAATATATGTCTCAACCATGATACATTCAGTTTCAAAGGAAAATTCCTATTCAAATATCAGGTACACTGGTGGGGAGCCCAGTATCATCATCATTTGCAGAAATTGTGTTACTGAAAATAGACAAATACATAGGTGATATTTTATGCATCACAGAAAGCAAAAGTTAAGCAACAATCTTTCGACACTTATAACCCATCAAGTGAATTCACCATGGCAAAAGATGAAAGTAAACACTTACCGTTGCTAGATATTTCCGAGCTGCTCTTGGACCAGATTTGTGATCCTTTCAATTGGAATCGACAAAGATTTTTCCACACACGGGCAATGCTGATGGTGAAACTTCGAAGCCCTGCATCTGTGCGATGGGCTCCCATGCGGTCTATGACAAAAGCCAGACTTGGCGTCTCTATATATTTTCCGAGTAGCTTGTTCCTAATGGGACATATTTTACAGTCCTGGACCTACATAAAATGCCATGAGCCAGAATTTGCAGCCCTGGATCCGACCATTAGGATCCCAATTGCCCCATGCCAGACCCAGATTTTGTATTTTTGGCATCCCATATAGCTTTGCAAGCGATCTATGCCGAGGGCCAGATATTGCAGCCCTGGTATCGCTCAAAATGTTTCCATGGGGCATAGAACCAATTTTTCCAGCCCTGGAATCGCCACAGAGGTGAAACACGATTTATTTTGAGGGCCAGATCTGCTACCATTGTGCCTGCCATGAGAACATTGTCAAGTTCCAAATATTGCAGCTCTGAACCAGTCATTAGGATGTCAACGCATCCGACTCCGAGGGCCATAGTCAACAGCCATTATGGTGTCAAAGATGAATTTATTGGGCCTAAGCCAAGAGCCAAATTTTGCAGCCATGATTCCCTATACGACATATTCTTCATATACTGCGATTGATCTTTCTTTTCAAACCTATTTGCCAGATATTCTTCGTTTGATGTCATTCCAATCCAGAGGAACAAACAGTCAATAGGTCGAAACATGGACTTTGTAACGCGATTGCTTAGAAGGCAATTTATTGCCTGAAACTCCTATTTGATCATAGATAGCATTCAACATAGCGCGGTACATTTTAAGCGAAGGCATTTCATTTCCGGATCGATTTGGTTAAATTTCAGTCAATCCTTTCTATATATTCGCTCACCTGGTTAGTTTTCAGTTGTTCCAAAAAGAAGTTTCACAATATATTCCAATCTTATTATAAAACTATTTTAGTGGCGTATTATTCTTTTTAAAATAAAACAATTTATACTGTCCTTACTGCGATGAAAAAATTAAAGGGAGGGCCTGGCTCATCAGTGGTGAACCCTCCCAGCGGTTTCGCCAGTTTAATCTACCATACCGCTGTTATATTGCATTTTTGGAACTTCCTTTTATAGGTGACCGTTGTAAGAATCTTGGAATGGGTATTTTAGAAGAACTATGGACATAAGCTTTTAGGACAGCAGAATTAAATATAATTATAAATATATAATATGCTTCGAGCAATCGCTCTTCCGCAAATATCAAATTGTGTCTTTTATTAGAACAATAATGTTATGATGTACTAGAGCGCCATCTGTTATCAAATTATAAAACTATTTTAGTGGCGTATTATTCTTTTTAAAATAAAACAATTTCTACTGTCCTTACTGCGATGAAATTTTATAATTTGATAACAGATGGCGCTCTAGTACATCATAACATTATTGTTCTAATAAAAGACACAATTTGATATTTGCGGAAGAGCGATTGCTCGAAGCATATTATATATTTATAATTATATTTAATTCTGCTGTCCTTAAAGCTTATGTCCATAGTTCTTCTAAAATACCCATTCCAAGATTCTTACAACGGTCACCTATAAAAGGAAGTTCCAAAAATGCAATATAACAGCGGTATGGTAGATTAAACTGGCGAAACCGCTGGGAGGGTTCACCACTGATGAGCCAAGCCCTCCCTTTAATTTTTTCATCGCAGTAAGGACAGTAGAAATTGTTTTATTTTAAAAAGAATAATACGCCACTAAAATAGTTTTATAATTTGATAACAGATGGCGCTCTAGTACATCATATTCCAATCTTATTAAGAATAAGTTGAATATTCTAAAGTCCATAAAAAGTCGTAGATGATCATGAAATATGCCTGTGCTGCATATAGTGGAGTTATTTGCTTCTTAGCGGAATCCATCCAACTGCATTCAAAAGTACCGCAGATTGGATTGTTGAATGACGCTACAAGGTTGACAGCATTATCAATCATTGGGCTTATTTCTGCTGATATTATTTGATTTTAAATCGGATTTCTTGTAAAATTCTGCCCAATAGTAATTCATCAAACTTGAAATAAAGCTTCTGTATTTGTAGGCATCCCTGCACGGAACTTCAGAGAATTCCGGGTTCTTGGTGCATTGCGTGAACAGTGGTCAAATGGCTTCTAATAGAATAAAGAGTGGAGTTTAGTTAAAAAACTGTATACCGCAACTTTAGGTCTCTTGATGCGATCTCATAAACCTCAGAGATGGGAGAATAATATTTTGAGAAATGAATGTTCAAATAAATATCCTGGAATAATCATTCTAAAGTGGCTTTTATAAAAGGTATCGATCAATTGTTGTTACTATGAGAATCTAGATCTGCAGAACCATCTTTATTTCAAACTTTGCTCAAAATATCAATTCAGTGTAACGCGCTAATTTACACTTCATAAATTTATTCAGCTTTCATATTTCAAAAAATTTATAATTTTTCTTTGATTAGAAATAAATTAATATTATAAAATCAAACACAAAATATTTTAATATATCGAAATATTATTTTGATATTTCAAGAACCATCTACTGGTATATATAACTACGATGTCTGTCTGTGATTTCAACTCGGAAGCTGCTGGGAGTTTCAGCGATTGTTCAGGACCTGAAAGGAGGAAAGAAACTTGAAAATTGTCAGGCTTCTATCTCAAACCTCCCTGGAATTACAGGCAAAAACTGGAAAAATCAAGATTAAAATATTAATACATCTGTTATAATTAAGTCATTTGCTTCAAATTCCATCATGTATTTATTTATTGATTATATCATCTTTACCCTGCAACCCCAAGACACATTATTGACTGTGTGGACTCATCCATTGATGAGCTCTACTCTTCCCCAGCAAACACCATCAACAAGCTTGATACCCTGATATATTGAGTGGAGATAAGAAAGAAGAAGAAGATATCATTATATTTAATAGATAGTAGCAATTCTTCAAAAATTCAGGTTTTATTGTTTTTAAATAATCTCTGATCCACATTAAGTATTTATATATATTCTAATCAAACGGGCCATATAGTTTTATTATTTAAAATATGACCCAATTCAAAATACTCCAAATAATTGAATTCTCATCGCGAGTGAACAAGTTGAAAATGCTGAAACAATGCTGTTACCGAAACGTCACACACTATTTATTTATTTAAATTTGGTCTTATTACCTTGTGTTTTTATTTGAATTTATCAAGGCTGGTGTTGCAGCACATTCTAAGACTAACTTGTGCATTCTACACATAAATGTGTTGCTTTGACACATTTTTGAACAGGATTGGTGACCACAGTAATATCTTCTTCCTGTGAAATTACAATATTGTCACAACCTGCCCAAATTGGCACGGCGGGGCAAGCTGGCAGTTCATGTGCTTGCTAGAAATATCCTCAGTCGAGTCTAATGGCCGCTCGCTGTTTACATCCTGTTTTCCTGTAATGTCTCGGGTAAATAAAACAGAGAATGTGTACTCACTTGACCATCCTGTCCTGTTACGTCCTCGCTGCATCAGGATGGTCAAGTGAGCACACAGGATTGATCTCTGTTTGACCCCTTTTTATTTACCCCAGGCATATATATGTGTTATAAAATAAATGAAGTATATGTGTGTTATATGAAAATTTTTATTAATATATACAGTTATCATCGTCATGCGTTCTTAATTCTGTCACCGTTTGCTTTTGGTTCAGTGGTAGAATGCTCGCCTGCCACGCGGGCGCCCCGGGTTCGATTCCCGGCCGATGCATTTTTTTTTACAATTTTTAAAACTCATTTATATATTATACAAGAATGACATCCACGGCGCCAATTTATAATTGTAACGAATAGTATTTGAATAAAAGCATTTAATCGGGTAAACCCTGGGCGTTGCCCGGGTCATTCGGCTAGTCTAATTTAAAATTATCTCTCATTTCTACAACAAACTACTAAAGTCAACCGCCAGATGTTGCAGCTTGCCCTATATTGAAGAAATGATTCAATTATTCATTCCAAGGTATTTTAATTATTACAGATATAATATAAAAATAAATATCAATGTTAATTATTAGTTATTAAAATATTGTAACAAATTAAAATATAGTAGAGTTTAAAAAGGTTTGATGAAAATGGGAGGATGAAAATGGCCGTTGGCTCGTGGAGGCGTCAAAACAATGGTTTCCTCCCCCGTGCTTACCACGTCACCGCCGCCGCACATGCGCCGACTTAGCGTACACGGCCGGTCGAGATGGTGGCAGTTGAAAGGGCTGTTCAAAATTGGCGGTGGGTCAAAACACCGTCACAATATAAACCTATTGTTGTTGTTTCCCATTGGCCGGCTCAAATCTTTCTGTAGATATGTAAATAAGTCTTCTGTTTTCTTTATTCTACTTGCCTTAAGTCAGGCATTTCCTTCTTAATTATTTCTTTTATATTTTATAAGCGCTCAATTAAAACAAATAATAATCGAAAATGTTTTTATTTATATTTTTCATTTATAATATATATACATAGAATATTGGACCCAAGTGATGCTGCTATAACCATGGTGGAAACCATGGCTATATAGTGAACCACAGGTTCGGTTCCATTGGGGTTCTCTATAGGAGTTTTAGTGTATATGCTCCTTGGCAGAGCTAACACTACAGGGCACATCCTCAGGTGGCAGATAGGGGAATGGACCTTCAGATATGAAGGACAGCTGTGAAACAAGCAAATAACTCTAACAAATAAGCAGTCGTGGACCAACAGCAGCAATGTTAGAAAGAGGAGAAAGACTTCTTTAAAAATCTCGAGTTCAACTGACCCGGTTGATAGACCTCAGCAAGGGTTCCTTTTCCAGGGATACGGAGGAGTCTGTACTCATGTTAGAGTCGGCAGCAAAGGCTTCCATGTTTGTAACGGCCTCAAATTACAGTCAGACTTTCACCAAAGTGTGCCTGGATCATGTGATCAATGAAAGCTGCACCCTTACACCATTCCACGAGATCAGACAGCTCGAGGAGTATGAACTCATGGAATTTGTGTAATCTTTGCACAAGGGAATAAGAAACAACAACATGGTGGAAACAATTTTGCCTTAAAACTTGGGACTTTAGAATTATGATGCTATATAACCACATTGCATAATTTCAAAGTCCCAAGTTAGAAGCTACAACTATTTTCATCGTAGTTATAACAACAGCATGGTTATAACAACATGGAGTTGTTATAGCGAGGTTGTATACATTTGTTGACATGCCTGGTGTCTGATGGAATGTTGGTGGACAAAAAGCTGACAGGGTTGAGGAAAATAAGGAAACATTTTATTTAAACAATAATTTGTGTTTCTTTTTTTACAATAATATAAGTAGTTTATAAAAAGCTTTCCAAAATAAAAGGTAAAAATGGCAACATAACCAAAAATCTAATTGGGACTGACTCTACAAATAATGGATGTGTGTGGATGTTAGGTGGTGCGGCCGACCTTGGCAATCAGCTCGTCGCAGATGTTGGACAGCTCCGAGTTCTCCTTGGACTGGACACACATCAACATCTTGGGAATCCTAGATTATCTACCTCAGCAATCACTGTAGACACAGCACAAGTGAACCAAAGATATACAGCATTCACTCCCCAAATGTCCTATTGCCTTTTTGAAAAAGACATGGTGGAGCAGAGCATGATTTTCTTATTTCTCTGATGTTTGGAATCATTCAATAAGCAATAGGTTGAATGCACCTCAAAGTGAAACTCAAAAATGGAAAAAAGATGTTTGAAACCAAATCTGCCAATCCAGAAACCCTACACAACAACAGGCCAGACAACAACTCAGCAACCAATGCCAGCGGTATCCGGCCACAATCTCAGCTCAACTTACCATAAATTGTTGTTTTATGTGGATTATGTTTTATAATTAGGTAAATTCTCACTGTAAATTAAAATATTTATCCTTTAAAAAAACACCATATATAAGCTATCTTCTCAACTATGTCCGTGTTTTTAGCGGAAGAAGAGCTTGTAAAGCCACTTTAATTCTTAAACAGAAAGTTGTAAAGCCACCTATTCCTTTCTTTAAAATCCAAGTGTTTGTCAAGTATTCAGGTGTTTGGCTTAAAGTCATTTCCAAGAGAAAGGCAACAAAAGTTTGACAATAAAGCAAATAGAAGCATTCTTGTTGGTCCTAGGTAATCATCTCTTTGTGGTGCCCAAAACCCCAGCATGAAATTCAAACAAAAGAAGTGAGGATTGATGAATCCAAACTGTGGCACCAAGGTTGACTGATATTGCCGAGAGGACACTGAGATCTAGAAGAAGGAAAATTCTGTGGGGGTAGACAGGGGACTTGTATAAAACTTGTGTGGTTGTGGTGACAGATGGAACTACATTTCTTAGGTAATGTTGAATCTAGAACTTTCCAACAAGTCTTAAACATCAAAGAGGCACATTTACATTGTTGATCCTAGCAAACATCCTAGTATTCTTTGATAATAAGGCTGCCATTGAGTGAGGTGTTTGGATCACCTGAAGATCTTCCCTTCCCTTGCTCAGATGGCAATCACGACCCATTTATTTCTATTGCTGTCCCCATGGGGGATGCTCCTTTCTTTATATTCTTTCTCATCACAGGAAGTGGCATATTAAGTCAAGTGCTATTATAAGGTTTACTTCTTCATCCATCATACTTTAATTTTCCACTTCTGGGTTTTCCTGAGAAATAAGAATAATACATTTTTTACAAAGAAAGATCATAGGTAAGATGCCTGCAAGGCAGCTAAAAAATTATATTTGCTCAGAGGGTAACTACTACATCCCCAAGAAGAATGTGTAGAACATTCAATGAACATTCCTGAAGGTTGGATGCCATGTCAGCACTGACCTTCTGCTCCAGGGTCTTCTCCAAGGAAGAGATCTGCATGTCCTTTTTCTTGATCTGGGCACGGAGGGCGAGAAGCTCTGCCTGTTTGGATTTGCTGACTGCGGCTATCTCTGTGTTGGCGTGAGCCACCTGGTCTTCAGAGCGCAACCTGAGGGCGTTGTAGCGTTTGACCTGCTGGTCCAGCTGAGTGTGGACGTCCGCCAACTGCTGCCGCAGCGCCACCTCGTTGCCCTTGAACTCCTCCACCACTCCCTTGGTCTTCTCATAGCGCCGGTGCAGGTCTGAGAAGGCAGTCTCCACGTTCTGGAGGTCTTCCAAGGCCTGCAAACATTTCACTTGGGTTCAACATAGTTCCATAAGAGATAAATCAAGAGTTATTTATAATATTTACATATACAGATAGACAGCACAACTTTGTTATAACATCCTAATTCTAAAGTCCAAAGTTTTAAGTAAAAATTGTTTGGCCATTGTTATAACAACAACATGGTCTTGTACAATTGTACAAAACGCCATGTACAATTTATTGATTTAGATTTGGTGTAGTTACCTCAGGTCCCAAGTGATGTTGTTATAAAGGTTCAACTGTAGTTAGTGTGTGAAACAATATTTTATTACATCACAACTTCATGTTGTTGCCAAATAAATTCACAAAACCTTTGACGGAAATTTTAAATTAGCCAAATTAATTTAAAGGAGACTTGTTAATTGCATTTTTATAGATTTAAGAAAGATATTTTTGTTCTTCAAACCTGTAGTAAATAGAAAAGATAGACCTTTAAAAATATAATTTTGAAAAAAAAAAAAAGTCCTGAATCACAAGGAACTTCAGCAATGAACAAGCTAGTGTCTGGGATGCACCAAATGCCATGTTGTGAGGAACTGCTGGCATTCAGGTATTGCTTCAATTTCCTGCAGTAGTCACACTGGGTCTCAACTACAAGATTGTAGAATTCACCATCTCTATATGTTCTACAAAATAAGTTTCTGGGTGAGTTATGGCAACATAAAAACTTGGATGATAACAATTTATTTATAAACAGTTCTACCCCTACAGTAGGGGGGATAGCTTCAAATTTAAAATCCTCTCTTAATGTGATACTCTCAGCTCTGATGGTATTTTAACAACCTCAAGTAAAATAGCTTTACTTAGGATTAATTTGGTACATAAATACATCTGATACAAAACTTGGAATGCCTGAATAAAACATTTTAACCCCAAGAGGGCCATAGAACAATTTAATCACCCTGAGGAATATTTGAAAAGTGCCACAGTTCACCCCACTCCTGTTCCTTGCTATTGCTTGTGGTTTAATAATACTAGAGCCTTCAACCACCATTTTTCACCACTTTGTTTATCTTTTGTTTGTTTTTCCTTTCAGTTTTGGCTTGTCCATTGAGATGGAGTCTGCACTTCCATCAACTAGCTCCCATGAAACTGACTCGACTTCCACCCTTATAAAGAACCTGAATTTCTAACTCAGAATAGCTGCTATTGGTGGCAACAAAGGATGAATTTGCTTCTACCTCATATACACACGGTATATATTCACCTTTTTCTTTATAAGATTCTCACCTATTTTCTCTAATAGTCCCATATACCAATAGACCATAAACCTCTACAAATAAATTGTTGACATAAAAGTATTTTGAGAATGTTTTCAAAATAAATATTTCACAAAACTCCGCCTTTGCCGGTCCCAAGCCCGGATGAAAAAGGAGGAGGGGGAGCAGTAACAAGCTCGCTGAAAAACCTGGGCTCAGCTGGCTGGCTGATAGTACCCTGTAAGGGCTCCTAATCCAGGGATACAGGATGATCAGCATTTGTACTCCATGTTAGGAGTGGTTGCACACGGCGTCTGTTCCTCATGTCAGAGGCGGCCATTTCTTTTGGAGCTAAGTCGGCCTGCCACTGAGTAGTGCTCCCAGTCTTAATGACAAAGGCAGATGCACTCTACTTCACCCAGTCATGATGGTTGTCAAACAGACACCATCAAGGGTCACAACTTGATATCCTAATATGATTGAGTGGAGATAAGAAAGAAGAAGACAAAATTCGTAGAAACCAATATACACGCCACCCAACAGTTTTTATCAGTAGTAAATCTTTCTCCAAATCTAGAAGCTACAATGGCTGCTTCTTCTTTCTTATCCCCACTCAACCATATTAGGGTATCAAGCCTGTAGAGCTTGTTGATGGTGTCTACTGGAGATATGTAGGGCTCGTCAATGGATGAACCAATAGTCAATAATGTGGTTTGGGGTTGCAGGTTGACACTTAGTACATAGTGGGAAAACCTTTCAACCATTCTGAAAAGTCATTGTCCGTAGATTACCAGATTTAAGTCTGGAAATCAAAGATTTTTGTTCTCTTGGGAGGACAGAACTTGTCCCTCCTGCTCTGTACCAGTCATGTGCAGATTTCCATTCCTGCAGGGTTTTGATGGTACGGAGGAGGTCTCTTTTGTCTAGTTGGGAGGTAGATTTCCTGGCCTCAGGGTGGCCAAGAGCTCCAGACTTTGCCAGAGAGTCTGCTAGATCATTTCCAAGAATTCCAACATGAGCTGGAAGCCATTGCATTGTGACAGAGCTGTTGGTTAGGAGTCAGTTTACAGATTTAGCGATGTTCTTGAGAAGAGGTTCTTGGCTGGAAAAGCAGGTTTGAAGGGTGCGACAATGGCTAAAGGAAGGCACTGTTGATGTGAATAGGAATCCTTCTAAATATTGTGAAATGTGTTGCTAGATGTTACACAAGATGTTATAAGACCAAATCCAAATTAATAAATAGTGAGTGACATATTTTAGGAACAACATTGTTATTAATTTGTATTTGACTTATTATAATTTATCTAATCAGTTTGATTCCCCCTTTTAAAAATGTCTTTGTTCAAAAAAACTATTTTCTTGATATGTAAACATCAGCTTATATTCCCCACCTAAAGGCAGTTAACATTAAAAATACTTAAAACTTTTTTATATAGAGCTCAAATATATGGAAAGAGTTATTTGTTTCCTTTTGTATATTTTTGAACCAAATAATATCTAGGGGACCAATATTACATCTGACTCACAAGGTAATAAGACCAAATCCAAAATAAATCAATAGTGTGTGACAGTAACAGCGTTGTTACCAAAACGTCACACACTATTGATTCATTTGGATTTGGTCTTATTACCTTGTGTTTATAATCTATAATCCAAATTGTGCCTTATCATACATCTGACTCAATAAAAATGATTATTTTAAGAAAAAAGTAATATAACATTATTTCTCTCTGCGTTGGCTTTTTATTTTTTAATTCATTTAATTATTGGCATAATTCCAATGACTAGGGTGAAGAACAAGGCATTAATGACTATTGACTTTAAGCAGTTGGAATATTTCTGTTTCCCACTTCATTCCATCTAATTTCTTGGTTGAAGAGGTTTGTGTAGTAAAGAAGTGGTTAAAACCCCAGGTTTTCTTCAGAAGAGGCCAACAACCTGAGCCCTAACCTCTCTTCAATTGGTCTAACCTTTATTGGGCTTTACATCCATCTTTCTTGTTAGGATTATAAATCATGGAGACATCTGAGGCTCTTCATGGGACAACAACAACAAAGTAGGAAAGTAGGTGAAGGAAGTACCTGGTCTCTGTCCTTGGTGAGCTTGTGTGCCGTGGTGATGAGAGCCAGGCGGCCCTGCTGCTGCTCCTTCTGCCACCTGGGGATCATCCCCACCAGCTCCTCCAGTGCCACCCTGGTGGAACATTCAACACTCGGCATTTATATATGGAATTCTGGTGGAATGGCCAAATTTACTGATTATATATATACTAATTATAGCTTGTTGTTGACACACATTAATATGTTATGATAAGGCACAATTTGGATTATAGACTATAAACACAAGGTAATAAGACCAAATCCAAATAAATAAATAGTGTGTGACGTTTCTGTAACAGCGTTGTTACCGAAACATCACACACTATTTATTTATTTGGATTTGGTCTTATTACCCTGTGTTTATTAATATGTTATAATACCTTGATAAAGGTTGGCGTTCAGCCAACTGTGAAATATTGGTAAAATAAATGCTATTTTGATCCAATATATGTCTTTTTATTTAAACGCTAATTATATGTGACATCTCCAGACAAAAGTACTGAATTTAATGCTCAAAGAGCAAGGACTCATTGAATTTGTGTAATCGTTGTTGTACATGGGGGATTAGAAACATAACAACAACAGAATTTTTCTATTTGAATTTGGCCCTTTCACCTGGCTTGTCATTCTTATCTATAATTGTATCTCATCACAGAGAGAGAGTTCAGTGTAAAACTACTTCCAACAAGAATATTGATAAGATAAATGCTAAGATCCTGATATTTGTTCCAAATATCTAAAACACCAAAGAAAACTTACGATATTTCAAAAGAAATTTAAGTGCAACATAAAGTTATGGGAGGAAGACATTCATGTATCACACATCCTTTAATTACACATCAGAACACACAATGGATTGTTTATCACCCGAGTAAAAACTTTACTTCTTTCTCATCTCCACTCAATCACATTACTTGGTACTTTACTGGTGATAAAGAATGAACCACAACACCAGTTTTGGTAAATTCAGGCAAAAACCCAACAACCTGTATACCATGGTTTCGGGTCTTAAGCCTTCATCAGTACAGTGACGGCTTCAATTTCATAACATTCTATGAGAGGGGTTGTGGAATTGGTCAAATTTATCAAGAGATGTTTAAGCTGGAGAAGTGACAAGGGCTCGAATACAACACAAGGTTGCAGGAGGAAGTAGTCATGAGGGGCACCTCTCCCTTTAATTATGAATAAAGTTTACTGGCCAATGATGGCTGGAGTGCCTACCTCTGGGACTGCACTAGGTCCAGGAAAGTGTTCCTCTGGTCCTGGAGCACGGACTTCTGTGCCTCCCATTCCTTCCTGTGTTCCTCGGTCTCTTGGTCCTTCTTCATCAGCCGCTCCTGCCACACCAGCTCCTGCACCTTCAGTGCAGCGGCCACCTCCTTCTCTGACAGGCAATGCTCCTGCAGCCAGCCAACATTACCCACTGGGGAGAGATGTTTGAGAGGTGCAGACCTACCTTGGTCCTATGTGGAGGAGAGGCAATGTCAATCAACTTATCACATTGAGTGTCTGACCGCCTGTAGGGGGCCACAGTTAGAGTGGTCAGAGTTGGCTGAGTGCTACATTACCTGCTGTGATGGGATTTCCTGCCTGCACACAACAACCTCAGCTAGGGAGGGCACATGTGGAAGTGTCATAGGAGCAGTGATTAGATATGTGGTCATGATGTCTACGTTTCATTTAGATTAGGCTTAATAATTAGACTTAATTATTTACAAAATGTCCTAAAATGAGAAATGCAAAGCTAGGTGTCCTATTTGTTTCCTACACAATTCCTATATGGTGAGAGCCTGGAGGGAAAGCCTTCTATTGTTCTAATACTGCTTGCTACCTCCAAGTTTACATTTGATGATGACATCACAACCAATCAATTGACATCAGGGAAAATAAACCAAACTTATGATGTAATATGCCAGTAGCTACTGATGTGTTGGGCAGTTTCCATTTGGTCTCTTATTAACTTTTGAATTAATTTTGATGTGCAATTGTCAATAGAGCCTTTGCCAATCTAATTGGTAAAGCTTGTATATATTGTGATGGTATAAAATGGTACAATTTGGGCCAAGGTTCATTTATCATCTAAAGTACAGGCCATGGTGATCTACGACCAGTTTGTGGTAAGTGCACCCACCTATCAGAGAGAGAGGCAGTTGCATTTCTAAGGTGGCAGAGCCCCTGGTGGTGAAGTGAGAATTACCAACCAAAAAAGCAGGTCCACCTATGTAACAAGTTGGGTAAAGCCAGATTGTGATGGTGTGTTTATCTGGTCTGCGGGAGTGCAGATGTGACAGAGTTTATGTAAAACTGTACAAGTGACTAGCTGTAGGTTAGATAGGAATGTGTAGACACAAGAATCACTACCTACCTTCTGTGAAGAGGGGGTCAAATTTGGCCAGAAGGGAGAGGCGGGAGAGAGCTGACTCCTTACTCTACAACAACAAGACAGGGGCAGGTGGCAACAGGGGACTGAGGGACACCAGGTACCTGGGGGGCTTGGAGGAAGTCCAGGGAAGCTGTGTCCTTGAAGACTGCAGAAACCACAGAAGTCATTGACAGCCCAGGAGGATGGCAGTTTGGCCACTCACAGTCTTCAGGGGAACAGAACGGAGCCACATCCGGCCCAGCTTCACTGTGGTTGGCTTCCTCAGAGTCAAGTCCTAAGTCCTCCGGGGGTCCTTCCACCTGCCATCCAATGTTGCCTCACAACAACTTGACCAATGAAAGCACAAAGGAAACTTGATATTTATAAAAAATAATGTAAGGTAACAATTTTTAAAAGGATCAATTTTATGTAGCGTGTTCCAAAATCACACATCAGCACCAGGTAGAATTTTTTCCAAACAATCTATGGTGAAAGCGACAAGGTTGCATTTTGTTTAGCTCATGTTACCTTAAACTAGACAGGAACGCAATGATGAAATTGAACCCAATTTTAAAATCGTAAAGATAGAGGCTGTCTGGCCGGCATTCATAGTTCTTCAAAATAATTTCTAACGCTTTGCCAAATGTTTTAATTTTTGTTCGCTTCTGACAAGGACAAAAGATTTTTGTCGAAACGTCGAGACAATAAAAAGATTTACTGGCCGAAGTATCTTTTATTTGAAGAACAATTATGAAAGATCAAGGCATTTCTCTTAAGATATATAAAATAGAATCGTAGAGGCATTGTGGTATTTCCTGTGGTCACTTATGGATGTGAGAGCTGGATTCTCAGAAAAGAAGAAAAATTATTGAAACTTTAGAAATGTAGACATGGATAAAGTTACTCAAAGTGCCATGGACAGATAAATGAACAAATATTACAATCTTGAATGAAATTAATCGTGATAGATCCCTAAAAGCATAAAATGTTGGTCATAAGTGATATGTTGTTATAGCGAGGTATAACTGACTCTAAAATACTACAAGATGATTGTAAACATCTCTCAACTTCAGAATATTCTGCTTTTCACATGTGTAGACATGTGGTGCACTTACAGTAAAAGCAGTCGCCTACTTCTACCCACCATGATTATCATGGCCTGTACCAGGTGTATTAGGGATGAGCAAAAAAAAAAATCAGAATATTAACAAGAATTGGGTTTCCTCCTTGGAACCTCGGAGAGAAATGTGGCTCAACTGTAGTGGAGAGTTGCTAAAAGTGGTGGTTATTTAGAGCTGATAGAAACCTACAATGGGATTATCAAGTTACGTATGTCACTCACTATGTACTGGCTGTATTTGCATATACAGAAAAAGATGAGGTACAATTAGGTTAGACATGAATCACAAGGTGTCATGATGTCATTGATGGTTATAAAAATAGTGAGTGTCACCTGTCAGTGACTGCAATGTCAGAAGTGAAGGTTGAATGACACCCCGGGCGGAGGAACACTAGGCTTCAGAATCTAACAACAATTCTCGCTACAAGTAAAGTACGAGCAATTAACTATTTAAACAAAGTTTTCAATTTTTAACTATTTTCTTAAAAGCATGAAGAAGAATTTACATTTTTTAAATTTTCCTTTCAACAAAAATTTGCTAACCAAATATTTGCAATAAAAGATTGGCACACACACTCTTCCAAATATAATTTTAAAACTTGATAGAGAGGGGAAACAAGATTAAAGCAATCCCCGCGGCCATCTTGTGTTATCACACTGATTCCACTAGGTACTGTGGGTGGGTACCAACCTCTACTGAATCATCCTTCTCCATTATTTCAGTGATGTTCTTCTGAAAATGTTTTTTTTTTTTTTTTTTTTCTGAAAGTTCAATTGTAGTATCTAACAAAGAGTCCTCTCAAATATAGACCTCAAATATAAACAAACAAAACTCTCCAAGGCTCAAGAGATTATAGTAACACAACCAGTATGAGAGAATGAACAATTTCATGTTTCCCAAAGACTATCAATTTAACCACCTCATAGATTGTAGAGAATTGTTTATTTCTATGAACAGATTATTGAATTTGTCCTCTGTTTACTTCCCTATATTGTTTTCCTTGGATTTCAGAAACTTTTGTTTGCGCCTTAAATAAATTGCTGCATCAGACTGGAGTTTGTCTTTCCTCATTTTCTACGTTACAATATAAACATATACAAACTATGCGTGGCAAGGATAAAATACTCAGGAGATAAGTTTCTTCATTGATTTATTATGTATGAGTCTGAGTATTTTATCCTTGCCACGCATGTAATTGGGAAGATTTTACCGTTTAGAAATATACAAACTATGTTTTGGTAACAAAATAGTTGTGTTTGGACAACCAATAGCTTCCAATCCCACAAGATTTATATATTGGATGTTGATGTAGAGAGGCAATTTGTTAGAGATGACAAGGAGTGAAACAAAAGAGGTTATTTTCAGATATGTTTACACAATTTGCTGCAATTTACTCTTAATACTGAAGTATATTAAGTCTCCACAATTTTTAGTGCTTTTTTTTAACAGTGCCCATTTTGGCATCTATTTGAACGAAAATATCCCTGAATGAACAATATCTGCAGTTGAAATCCCGCTGTTATATCAACAGCTAGGTCGCCTACAAACGGGCGATATAACGGTGAAGAATCGTAGCGTGAGATGGATGGATCAAGTTTCAAAATAAAGGCTTCTTCCAAAACGTCGATTTCACCCTTGTTAAGCCTAACGACACCAAACACAAGTCCTGGCGCCCACCCTCAGCAACCATGGGCCCACGGCAGCGGGGGCAGCTTGGGTTTCCCCAGCGAGCCGAATTAGCCCCCTCTAAATCTCGAGACGAGGTTGCTCGACGAATGGTGGAGTGAAATGGTAGCGCACGCCACTGGGCCGATCTGTGTCGTCTCACCTGGAACGCCGTGCACTTCATCACATAGCGACGGCCCGATTCTAGCCGGGCCAGCTTAGCTGCGGGTGGGGACAGGCTGTGTCGAGACGGGCAGGGGTTGTTGCTCAAGGGCTCGGTTCCCACAGCTGAGCCATATACGGGCAGTCTGCTCACGTGGGAGCGGCGCGCATGCGCGGTCTCGCTGCCGACCCTTTAAACCAACGCGACAACGCGACATGGGGTATATTGAGACAACTGCCGTTGACCGTTTGACTAATGAACCTTCATTTACCATTTATACGTGCTTCAATTACTTCTATACATATAGTAACCTAAATTTACATGGAAATTCGATGGAAACACGTTACTTTGCTAACAATGGTCGCGATTTTAAAAACATTAAGTGGGTTTACGTTATTACGTCATTATAATACGATATTAAACTTATCTATAATAATATTATACTTCGATTATGCTTGGCCTCCTTTGTTATTATATTAGGTTTTATACACACATTGTGTAAATTTATATATTATGGAATAAAATATATAAAACATGTTTAATTCAATATAATCAATTTATTTTTCATTTCAGCACTTCAATCTGTAAAAAAAAATTCTAAATAATGTTCAAGATGGCAAGAATTGAAATGTTTTGGAACTCATGAAGGACATTTTCATAATTTTTATTGGCATGAGATTTAAGTCTAGCTTGTTTTATCTGAAATGATAATATTTCCACAGTGTATGAAGTAAATAAAATTATATATTCCAAGTGGGAACACAAACATTTATAGAGTATGTAACAATATTTTTGACAATGTGTTTTTTTTTTAAGAATGATTGTGCAACTAAAAGTTGCTGATGGCTTGTGCCATCTGTCGGAATAAATATCAACTAGCTTTGATTTTTAATTATTCTAGAATTGGCCAAATACCCATTATTGGTTAATCAAAAAACACTAACCAAGTTCCGGGCTGTTGGCTCTCAGCAATCTGGTACAAGGGGTACCTTAACCTTTCCAGCTATAAATACATGTTCATGATATTTCAGGATGCCTCAAAGACAATAATTAAAAATCTAGAATAATTATAAATCAACAATTAGCTTATATTTATTCTGACAGATGGCATCAGTAACTTTGTTGCACGATCAGATGTCTTAATTTACCACCTGATACAATTTCACTTTGTACTGTTGGTTCAAATGTGTTTCTTATATTTATTCTGACAGATGGCATCAGATGTCTTAATTTACCACCTGATACAATTTCACTTTGTACTGTTGGTTCAAATGTGTTTCTTATATTTATTCTGACAGATGGCATCAGATGTCTTAATTTACCACCTGATACAATTTCACTTTGTACTGTTGGTTCAAATGTGTTTCTTATATTTATTCTGACAGATGGCATCAGTAACTTTGTTGCACGATCAGATGTCTTAATTTACCACCTGATACAATTTCACTTTGTACTGTTGGTTCAAATGTGTTTCTTATATTTATTCTGACAGATGGCATCAGATGTCTTAATTTACCACCTGATACAATTTCACTTTGTACTGTTGGTTCAAATGTGTTTCTTATATTTATTCTGACAGATGGCATCAGATGTCTTAATTTACCACCTGATACAATTTCACTTTGTACTGTTGGTTCAAATGTGTTTCTTATATTTATTCTGACAGATGGCATCAGTAACTTTGTTGCACGATCAGATGTCTTAATTTACCACCTGATACAATTTCACTTTGTACTGTTGGTTCAAATGTGTTTCTTATATTTATTCTGACAGATGGCATCAGATGTCTTAATTTACCACCTGATACAATTTCACTTTGTACTGTTGGTTCAAATGTGTTTCTTATATTTATTCTGACAGATGGCATCAGATGTCTTAATTTACCACCTGATACAATTTCACTTTGTACTGTTGGTTCAAATGTGTTTCTTATATTTATTCTGACAGATGGCATCAGATGTCTTAATTTACCACCTGATACAATTTCACTTTGTACTGTTTGTTCAAATGTGTTTCTTATATTTATTCTGACAGATGGCATCAGTAACTTTGTTGCACGATCAGATGTCTTAATTTACCACCTGATACAATTTCACTTTGTACTGTTGGTTCAAATGTGTTTCTTATATTTATTCTGACAGATGGCATCAGTAACTTTGTTGCACGATCAGATGTCTTAATTTACCACCTGATACAATTTCACTTTGTACTGTTTGTTCAAATGTGTTTCTTATTCTGACAGATGGCATCAGTAACTTTGTTGCACGATCAGATGTCTTAATTTACCACCTGATACAATTTCACTTTGTACTGTTTGTTCAAATGTGTTTTTTATATTTATTTATTAAATACATCTCTACCTCAGTGCAATAATAAAAATTATTAGTGATAAGGCACAATTTGGATTATAGATTATAAACACAAGGTAATAAGACCAAATCCAAATAAATAAATTGTGTGTGACGTTTCAGTAACCATTCAGTACTTTTGTCTGAAGATGGTAACAACGCTGTTACCGAAACGTCACACACTATTTATTTATTTGGATTTGGTCTTATTACCTTGTGTAAATAAACATAAGAAACACACTGCAAAATGAAATTATCATTACAAATTTTAACACTAGATGGCAATACAAGTTATAATTGTCTATAGAGGATCCTTACAGAGGCCAGATCCAAAGTTCCTTGAAGCACATGTTAACACGGCTGTGGGGTTCATAGAGAGCTGAAGACAAAAATTGAAACTGCTGCGCTGAGGTTTTATCAACCTTTGAGACACACACAACCGAGCTCTATTAAGTACTTTCTAGAATCAGATAAGGCACAATTTAGACTGTAGATTATAAACACAAGGTGATAAGACTGAATCCAAATAGTGTGTGACGTAAACACAAGGTAATAAGACCAAATCTAAATAAAGTGTGTGACATTTCGGTAACAGCTTTGTTACCAAAATGTCACACACTATTTATTTATTTGGATTTGGTCTTATTGCCATGTGTTTATATTCTATAATCCAAATTGTGCCTTATCAGTGTGTGACGTTTCAGTAACAACGTTGTTACCCATCTTCAGACAAAAGTGCTGAATGAGAAAATATACCACAGCATGTTTTATATAGTTGTTGTTTACACACTTGATAACAACAACTATATAAAACATGCTGTGGTATAATTTCTCATTCAGCACTTTTGTTTGAAGATGGTAACAACGCTGTCACCGAAACGTCACACACTATTTATTTGTATTCTGTCTTATTACCTTGTGTTTCTAGAATCAGAAAACAATTCTGTCCACCCCATTATTCTACTTGAGATCCCTCATTTACCTCAGATTTACCCAGTTCCTGTCAAAGAGAAATAAGACTGACATAACCTGAATACATTGGTCTTGTCTCTCTATCCTATGGTCTATATAGACCATGGGTCGGCAACCTGCGGCTCTTTGGCTGTGAAGCTGTGTGTC
>CP092867.1:95046757-95118075 GCA_030710605.1 Cordylochernes scorpioides
CCCCGAGACTCGCACGCTTTACCGCTTTGCTGCTTTTTTTGTGGATTTTTTGGTGTGTTGCTGAGGTTATTAGCGAAGGTGTTCGGATGAGCGCTCATCCTATCGCTTGTCCACCATGTTGTCTAATAGACCTCCTCCTCCCCGTTATTCTCCGGGGATCCTGAGACAGCCACCTGGCAGCTGGTTTATGTCCACGTGGGGGGAATTACCTGACTTAACAACTTCTACTTACGCTCAGCCTATTCATTTATTAACGCCCTGACTTGTCTGAACTCTCTCAATACAAATATTCAACTTCCTGCTATGTCCATAAGGTATCCACTCTAGAAGTTCAATTCTACCAGGCGGTATTCGATAAGGTTTTGTTAGATGAAGTTCAATTCAGTTCTGTGCATATTCTCGGAGACTACCCGCAAGTTCGGATAATTAGATTCCCTCATTTATTTGAATAACAATAGAGTAGGCAAGCCTGTATATATGTAGCAATAAAATGGACACACACACATCAAATTATTAACCTGAAAATCAGTAATTATTTTCTGTTTAATAAGTTTTTTTTTTTTTAATTTAAGGTTTTTTTTTTTTGCAAGTCCCTAACCTTTATATTTGAAGCAGTTATAAATGTGGTGACGCTATCTAATATGTTTACAGTAAAACTAAAAATGTAAAGATTCAAAGACACACTTGTGTGAGTGGAACTCTATAAACTAGGTATTAACAGAATCTATTGCATTTAATATAAGAGATTTTGCTAGATATGAGTCCTCGTGGATCAGTACAGATAATATCGTTACTATGGCTGTAGTCTTGAAAATCTGGGGGCACTTGAGTGAAAGATGAGTAGAATCCTGAACGTTACATTCACAGATTGGATCCTCCACTGCACGAATTCTTTCCAGAAAACTCTTTACCATGATTACTGTATGTTGCCAAAATTAGGGCAAAAAATTGGAATACCTTGTTTTAAGAACTTCTAAATGTATCAATTGTATTATTCAATAGGAACACACGGCATTCTTGAGTCTATATGAGATTTTATTATAAAAGCCCAGCCCAAGCTCATGCAACCTTTAGATCTGTTGCAACAAGTTATCTTATATGGAAACTAAATATTATTTTCTTCCTCCTACAATTTTTCCCAAATAATAACATAGCTATTGTTCCCCTCAAAATAAATATATTCATAAAAAAAATTTTGGGAAGTGCAATAGTGCGGTGTTCTCAGAAGAGACTTAAATGATGCGGGGTGGGGGGGGGGGGGGGGGTGCTTAGTCCAATCACGTTGAAGGGCAGACCTTATGTACGAAATTTTGTGATGTAAGAAGTTTAATTGCATAATCGCTAAGTCTCACAACATATGCAATGTCATCTTAATCTCTATTTACATACAATGCATACAAAACATACTTGCAATTACTCAAAATAAAAGACGAATCGCAATGTTAAATTTTTACTGATCACGCAAATTGTAAATAATCTTTTAAAAGTAATTTTATATTGTATATATCATTTTGATTCTTCACAGTATAATTGGGAAGTAACGTGCTGATTGAAGAAAAAAAATCTGATTTTAATCTGAACTAAGCTTTATATTATGATATATTAGCGCGCCATATGTTATGAAAATTCGAAACTTTTATAGACGCGTATGATTCTTTTTTTTTATTAAACAATTTCTACTGCCCTTACTGCAATGGAAACAATTTATGGGAGGGCCTGGCTCATCAGTCATGAACCGCTGAGAAGGTCCACCACTGATGAGCCAGGCCCTCCCATTAATTTTTCCATTGCAGTAAGGGCAGTAGAATTGTTCAATTAAAAAAAAAAAAAGAATCATACGCGTCTATAAAAGTTTCGAATTTCCATAAACTAAGCATTAAATAAGTGAGGTATCATATATGTGTGTATTGATTAATATTCCACAAAATCTATGCTGAAATCAGTGGAAGGATGAGACTCAGGTATAGATGGAGTCAGGTCCTTCAGACGACATCTCTGCTAAAAAAAAAAAGAACATTTTCTGCTATCGCTCATTACATCAGCGCTAATGGATTTCACAACTAACGTATTAACACTGTACCATAAGCTGCTTTTTATTGTAAACACAAAAATACAAAATTACTTTGAAAAGTCGATACAGGTTTCTCTGCGTGGGTTGTGAGGGATTATTAAATATTTATTAATTAAAACTTACAATTAGGATACTAATTAATAATTCCTGTGATGAATTAATTTATATAGGCGATTAAATGTCTTAAAAGAGCTTTGTTGATGATATAAATTAGAAGGAAATTATATGAAAGATTAACTTTAAGGTGTTAGTTCGCTAGGAACAATCACCTTCTGGTGTGATCTTAAGTCTTACGTTTATAAAACAATATCAGCTCAAGGGAACTTTCTTTCAAAGTAATCAATGTGTCATCTATATCGTTAATGATTATGAAGAGCTAATAAATAGGTGAGAAATTGAGTGGAATCTCTCTTTCGATCAAGATGTGAATTTCGTAAGAATTTACAAATTGGATTCATATATGGGGCGAATAACAGCGATATTTTTATATCTTTTCATTTTCAATTTTCATATTGTGAACATAATATATGTTGATTTTTAATTAAGGTACACACTATAGGATTATAACATGTGTATGCAGAGAAGCCGACTTGTTCTTCTGACATTGGATCTTCTGGCCAACTCACTGCGTCACCACCACCGTCTTACTGACATCTAGCAACAATTTGAAACACGTCCAAGAAACTCCTCGCTATAAAATTCATTTTTTTAATTCTTCAAATTTATTTTTCACATCTTTTTCAACTAAAATCACCCGAGGCAATAGAATCAGGTGACATCCTTATTTTTGGATGTATTTGCTATTAATAAGAATCCTAAAATTTTCACACTCGCTTAATCCTAATGACAATGTAAGTATGCAAAATTTCAGACATCTAGAAGGAGGGATACTGTATGCAGATCTCACAGGAGCCAACATGTCGGAGGCCAAGAGAATATAAGCAAAACATACAAGAGCCAACCTGTGAAAGTCCAAAAGGTTACAAAAAGAGCCTAAAGGAGCTAACACAAGTCCAAGTGGTTGCAAGTACAATGTAAGAAACAGACATGTTAATATTAGTGTACAAAAGGGACATAAAGGAGCCAGCACCTGTAGAATTCTACTTTATCTATTAACCCCAGGACTATAATAGAAAAGCTGAGACAGTGGGACCTAATGTAGATCGTTTAAACGACTTGAGGAATAAACAACATTCTACTATCTTTTAGATATCTTCACCATTATTCTCCAACAAATAATGTGTAGGTAAAAAAAAATAACACTTTTGTATAAAAACAACTTTCTAATTATGTTCAAGAAAATATTTTACATAAAAATTTTAATTAAGACTTCAAAAACATATTGGAGAACTATATAGAAGTTCATTGAAATATATTGTTTTAGCTCCATTAATGGCCAGATTATAGTGTAATAGCTAGAAGGGAGGAATTTGAAGAGATTAGTTCTCTAGTGTATGCATACTTTAAATTTACATATATAGAGATTAGCAGGCGAAGTTAATTTATTTTTCAAATTATGTCTAATTAATATTCATTTATTTTATAATTAATATATAAAGGATTTAATTTTTCTTCAATATTTAGTTGTTTTTCTTGAAGAAATAGAGTGTATGGGGGAGTGGTGTAACGGATGATGTAATATAAGATCTAATTATAGGATTTATCGAAGTTACACCAGAATGTCTGGTGCCCCTTGCAGAGTCAGTCTACATGAGATGGAAGTCTCCAGATATCCTCAGTATTGTGTATATGTTTATATTGTGAAGAATCAATTTAAATATTCAAGAGAGGGTATATATGAATTCATGGTAGACACAATTCTTACTGAAACGACCTCGGTACAGCAATAGATTTTGTTAAATTCTTTAATTTTTGATCATTAGGTCTAGGTGATGTCTAGGTCTGTACATTCACGCCAAGATTTATATTCCACGAATTATTCCGGGGTGTAAAACTTTCCATGTCCACTAGTATATTTATTGGAGTTATTCTCGCTGCTTGTGTGTTTCGTTCGTTTTATCTATTGTAATAAGTAAGATGGATTGAACCAAGATCCTTTTTGATCCCGCCTTCTTACTTGATTAATAAGCACCGACACAACATTTGGTGTCAGAAGTGGGATCTCTGTTTTAAAAGGAAAGTCTTGGATGCTAATGGAAGCCAGAAGAATGGCTGCAGAGAAGTTTTGCAGAATCTCCTCTTGGAATAAAGGAACTCTCTCAGAAATTAAATTTAATTGCCATCCATCGATAAAATTTTACACAAATAAATTTACTGGCAATGTGTTTCTTTCAAATATCATCAAATATCTGTAGAGATAATATTTGATGATGTTTAAAAGAAACGCATTGCCAGTAAATTTATTTGTGTAAAATTCTCTCAGAAATGTTCGAAATTTAAGGAAAACTCATTTGAAAATTTATGATGAGAATTCTTCTTATTTTAAAAGCATTTTTAAATATTTAAAAAACAATCCTCAGAAATGGAAGCAATTTCTAGAAATCTCGGGCAACAATCGCAATCATTAAGAGAAGAAGTTGCTCAAGACACCTCTTAACACTAGGACTATTTTGGATTTGAAAGCTGAATTTATGGCGTTGAAAACGATCTTCAATCTCAGAACGGCGTTTTGAGAGGCCCGGTTCCTCCCCCACAACTGATCATCTTTTGCCACGCGGTTCTCACAACGGACTCTCCATCTGACTCGGACCTTTCTCTATGGTTTTCCAAGGTTTTCCCTGGGAGGACTGTCTAGTTTACTTGGAAGACATCTGAGGCAAGTATTTCAGTGTTTGAAAGAAGGTAATCTTGTGCTCTCAGCCCTGAAAAACAAAAACAAATCATTCACTAAGGTCACATTTTCCCCTCCTGGTGGCATTCAAACGGACCCAGAGAAGACGCAGGTAGGTGAAGATAGTGAATTGATATATAAAATAAGGTCACCTCTCCGTTAAAACACAGTGCCATCTATTGACCGTCTCCGCAAACTAGCGGACCCAGGTCGGTGACAAACCTACGACACCATTGAAATGACGTGAGAGAGGACAATTATTTTTATAGATCAATTTCCTCTCGACAAAATTCCATCAATAATTTGACCCTTGGTTTGGTCTAGACGTTCAACCAGCAAACACCTCTTTGGCAGATTGTGAAGAATTCATTTAACACCTTGGGGATCTCAGGAAATAGAGTCCACACTAGACTGACGATGGCCAAAGCCAGAAACCATGGTCTCCAAGTGGGCGCTTCTCAGTTTGCCAAAGCTGTTGTGGCTTTATCACCGACTCTAGTCCCCTAGGTTTCGGGGATGGTCAATAGATTACCTTTGCGTCTAATTTGAAGGGAGAGGCTCGATCTTTATTTTATAGCATTATTTAAGTTTTAAAAGTCTGATAAATATTCTATAATAATGCTTGCTAAATATCTCTCTCACAATAGCTACTTATATTCTTCAACAAATGATTATTAGAATTTGTTGAAATTATGGCGAGAATATGCCTCACACACATTTTCTGATAGTTTTAAAATAAAAACAAAATCACACTAGTAGAGAGTTCGGTAGTAATTGCGACTCCTAATTTGAAGCTGAAGATTTTGTAACTTCAAAACATCCTTTCTTTGCTTCATTGAGAACAAATCTTCATCTAAAACCACGCAAGCGCTGACAAGCAAAACAACATGCACAGTTTTCCCTTTCAGAATTTTTCTCATTGTCCTAAGTAAAGCTAGATACTCCATTTTTGCGATAGCAAACAGCGCCAATGCCACATTCTGTTGGATTTCCTCGTCATCCTGAGATCTTGTTCCCTTCAAGTTTTGCTGTCCAGCTCTTGAATCACTCAAGAATTCTTTGGCAACTCATAAACTCCTAAACAAGCGTCAACATTACATAATAGACACTTCGGCTAGAAGAGTGTTTTATTTTCCGAAGTTTCGAAAAATTATTTTGTCCATGTCAGAATTTTTTCATTTTTATATACATATTTTAACGCCTTTCCATAAATTTTATTTTTGATTTTTTCCTGACGAGGACAAAATATATTTGTCGAAACTTCTGGCCGAAATGTCTTTTATTTCAAGGACAATAAATGCCGGTCAAGCACCCTCCATCTTCAAAATAACTTTGCATAAGTCGCAGTCTTGCCAAGAATTGGTCAAATTCTATGAAGATTTTCTATCGGCTTTTTATGCCATGATCAATGAGTCAACGAATGAGACAAACAAATCCCAAATTATTTACACAATCGTTAATTCTTTCATTCTAGCCTTTTGATTTTATCAGGAAATTTTTCTTTTCGCACATAAACAGGAGATGGAATATTCTATTTACAAACTTCCTTTTGGAAGATTCCAAGCTCTAATGTGGAGAAGTGGCGAGAGGCATGACCTTCATCTCCGGGCACAATAGTGGAAGATTCAAGGGCAACATCTGCCAATTATCTGCGCATTTTTGTCTTTAATACCAAACCTTTCGATCAAATCTGAGATTTTGAGAAGCCTCAGCTAATCGGAGATGAAAAATAAAAGCAAACTTTTGAAAAATAAAACATCCGCGCGATTTTTTCAGTTGTTACCTAAAAGGCTTTTTATGATTTTTGGTGTAAGGAAATATTGCTCGAAATATTTAATATAGTAAATATTTGGGACATTTTCTATAATTCCAGAAAGAGAGAGATGTTCCTCTACTCTCTATGAACACATTGGCCTTTGATTTCTCTAAATTTCCAGCTCTATAGAAGCTGTTAGGTTAGACAGTAGGTTAAACAGACGACTATACCAGGCTTTCTAATAAATTGTCAGCAGATGCTGTGAAAAAGTGTTTTAAAATAAAAAAATGAGTGCTAAAATATAATTTCAATTTAGATCAATATAAATATGAATGCCGGCCTAGCAACCTCTAACTTTTCGATATATAATTATACACTATCTCTTTGTGTCATATACTAATAAAATAAATTTAATTATCAATAGAACATCAAATTATAAAATATATTTATCTTTTATTATTATTAACGTAATCACTCTCAGCGTTGATATACCTGAAGTGTAAGACAATTATTCCTATAGTTTAAATAATTAAACGTATAGAGGCATCCTCGCGAATATAAAGTTTATTGTCAAACTTTGGTATTTATTATATAAATTCTTCTTCTCTCCATTTAAATTGTTTAAGATATTTCAGCTATTTAATTTGTTTTTATATCAGGGAGAATGAAAAGATATTTTTTCTCGTTATCTATTGACTATTGTTTAGTCTTAAATCAAGTTCTTTTGTTACGAGCCTTAGCAAACACTCAAATAATTCCGTATATAAATAGATCCTTAATTTATTTTAGATAGAAAATGTATTTTTTTTCTTTTTAGAACAAAAATGTTTATTCAAGATCTGTATTCGCTTAATAATTTGATTCTTTAAAATTAATTGAATTCGTGATTTCCCTCCGAAGATTTATAAATTTCTTTCAAATAAAGCGTCTTATGGTATTTAAATTCCATAGATTAAAGAACTAATATATAATTGAGATTTATATTTTATTTATTTATTTCCAGCCGACTCGCTCCAATGTGGATAATTGTATAAGTTTTACCTAATTAAAAAAAAATAGTTACTAATTTGTAAATCAACTCTGCAATTCGGTATATCACATTGTAAATAATTCTGAGGTGAACACACCAGGGATTTATCACTATTGTGTTTACTTCAGAATTATTTACAATGTGATATACAGACAGAATTACAGAGTGGATTTACAAGGTAGAAATTTTATATTTATAAATGTTCATACAATAGAAAAATAGGTCTCTAAATTTCCAACCTTTTTAAAGCTTTATTAAATGAGCCATAGAGAAAAAAAGTTCCAAACATAGGGAATATTGTCTGCACAATAAAATAAGTTAAAAATTCACACAATTGGTTATTTATAAAAAGTTGGGAATAGAGGATGACTTCATAATTAAAGATATTCACTATTAGTTGATTTCCAAAGAATATAAATTATTTCCATTTATTAACAGCACTACAATCACAGACGCTGTTCAAAGCTGTCTATTGCTGAGAAAATCTGTAGAATAATTATCTTGAAGACAAAGGTTGTCTGGCCGGAATTCATATTTCTTTAAAAACCGACACTTCAGCCAGTTAAATTTTTATTTTCTCAACGTTTCAACAAAATCCTTTTGTCTTCCTCAGGAGAAATAAGAATAAAGCATTTGGAAAGGCGTTAAAAATTATTATATTTAAAATTATAATTATTAAAAAAATATTAAAGAATAATTTTTAACGCCTTGCCAAATGCTTTAGTTTTAATTTTTCCAATGAAGACAAAGGAATTTTGTCGAAACGTTGATAAAATAAAACTTTAACTGACCGAAATACATTTTTAAAGAAATAATTAAGTTGTATATTTATATTCAATGGCTCGCTGTATTCCCCTGAGGAGAGGGACAGCAAGTCGCTGATACGTCGGAAACTAAATTTAAAAAATGGTTAATGTTGCCATATATGTTTTCCAAACTGAATACATAGTTAAGTGAAAAATAAAGAATAAATAATATCAAGATAAAGAGTTTCTTTTCATTTTGATTTCGCAAGCTTCCGAACAAAATTTCTGCTCTTCAACATGCAAATGTGTAAAATAGAATTGTACATAGAAGTATTTGCTCGTTGAAGAGTAGAAATTTTTCTCGAAAACTTGAAAAATCAAAATTAAAAGAAACTCTTGATCTTAATATTATTTATTCTTTCGTTTTCCAATAAATTCTAGGTAACTGTTACTCACATAACATAGTTATAAGATAATAAAAAGGCATATATTTATTTTTTAAATTTATTATCATTTACAAAGCACGCGATATCCGTCTTGGATATTTGCATGCATACACAAGTTTGAGAGCTTTTACAGTAATTATTAATATGAGTTTAGTTATTATAATAGAAATTATTAACGTATTTGTCAGTTAGTTAACGATTTAATTACCCTATAATGAATATTAGTGAACATCACAGTTAAGAACAAAAATTTAGAGCTATTTACAGCATATAACTATTTACCATTTATTACAGCCCAGGCTATCTATTACTAAAAGACATTATACAAAATCTATTAAAATTTATATACATATATCTATTATTAACTATTTGATTTAGACAATTTATATTTATTTGATTTTTGACTCTCAAGTCCTCTACAAGTCGACAGTCCGTTAGAATATGTACAGGATTTTCTTCTTCTGCACCACATGAGCATTCAGGCGAATCCGTCTTTCTGACCTTGTACAAATATGATTTAAAGTTACCGTGTCCAGTAAAAAATCGAACGTTGTAAAAATTTGGCTTGACATTTCTGGGTATTTGGGAATCAGTAAAGAAGGACTTGAAAATGGTGTTAGTCTTCTTATAGTATTTCTGCAATTTTTCCTTTATATAATTAGAAATTATATTCCTACTTGAAGAGTCAAATCGATTGTAATTTATTTCGGTTTTCAACATGTTAGATTCAATATATTCAGTAAGTTTGGGGACTTGTGCAAGTATGTGTGTACAATCCGATGATGTTGTACTGTAGGCCTTTATACAATGTTTTAAAATATTATATTGAAGAGAATTTAATTTGTCCTTAGACTTTTTGTTTATGAATGGATACCATATTGGATAACCGTATGTAATTGTACTTCGATATAATGTCTTATACAGTATCAGTCTTCGTCTAAAGTCTAGACCCCATGCTTTCTTTGTCAGGCCAAATAGGTATCCACTAGCTCTAGTTACTTTTATGATCGTTTCATTAACGTGAGGCGTAAAGTCCAGTTTGCTTCTGACTCGGTGATTTTTAATAGTCACTCCTAGGATCTTAAGTTCTTCAACCGGTTTAATTAACTTGCTACCTGAGACTATTATATCGCTATTGCATTTATATAAATATAATATTTTTTTTCATCTGACAATTTTAATTTGCGACTTTCACACCACTCATTGATTTTTCTTAATACGTTATCTATTGTCTTTCTTAGTTGTTCAGGAGTTTTATTCCAACATATTAACGTAATATCATCTGCATATCCTATTGTTTCACAGTTATCATCCAGATTATTATTCAGTATCTCATTAATAAGAATATTCCATAATGTGGGAGACAGTGGTCCTCCCTGTGGACATCCTTTACTTAGTTTCTTATTAATTTCAGTTGAGGAATATCTAAGTATTATTCTTCTATTATCAAAGTATGATTGTAGAAGTTTTATCATTGAAGCCTGCACACCATCCTCATCAAGTCTTTTCATCAAGGCCGGCCACCATGCATTATCAAACGCTGCACTAATATCCACTGCAATTATTGCTGCATATTCTCTTGTTTTATGTTCTAACGCTATTTTTATTATCTCAGTTAGTGCAGTAATAGTAGATTTCGATCTTCTAAAGCCATGTTGTTGATCACTTAGTAAATTAAAATGTTCATAATATTTTATTATTCTATTATTAATTATTTTTTCGAATATTTTAGAAATGTTTGAATTAAGACATAAAGGTCTATAATTTTTGTAGTTATTAAAATCTGTTTTTCCAGGTTTCGGAATAATTATTGCCTCTGCTCTTTTCCATTCAGCAGGATAGTATTGTAGGTCTAAACATTTTTGAAATAGTTTCACCAATATAGGAGCTATAAATTGTTTAATGTGCCTTATCATGTTGTTAGAGATATTGTATATTGGATTTAATAAAAGATTTATTTTGCCAATATTTCGGCTGGCTGAACGCCAAACCTTTATCAAGGCATTACATTTTTGTATAAACAAACTCAGCGCCGCATCTTGTTTGTGTTTATAAGTTTGTGTATACAAAAATGTAATGCCTTGATAAAGGTTGGCGTTCAGCCAGCCGAAATATTGGCAAAATAAATATTTTATTAAATCCAATCAATGCCTTTTTATTATCTAATTTAATTGCTCTATTTTCAAAATAACATAGTTATGTATGGACACAAGGTAATAGTTATGTATGGTTTCTTTTGGTATGCAAATGTATCTTTGAATCTTAGCGTCTCTTCTGTAGAATCTTCGGATCTTTATAAAATACAATACGTTCCACATCCTTCATATCTCGCAACAACTTTGTAATAATTCGAAAATGTGACTGACTTTTAAATATGAATATTTTCTTAAAAATGAAAGCTTCATTCCACCAATAATTGGACATCCTGTAGTGATTGAAGTAGATTTCCTCAACTATGTAATTGACATGGGCTCTGACTCATATACATCAACTTAGATAACATTTATATAGAAACTTTTAATAAAATATTTTAACAAAAGCTATCAATTGGCTATTTATTGTTATTTTTTATTTTAATAATTTTTTAACAATTTTTCTACTTTTATGTATATCAAAATAGCACTTAAATATCATTTTAATTATAAACCCAAATTGTGTGTGTGTACAGCAAGCATGTTTTTTTTTAACTACGGTAAATAGGTTTTGATTAAATTTGGCGACTGAAATCTATTTATATAAAATGCAAGAAGCGGCATTTTGAGACAATATAGACTGATTTAGAGACAGTTGGTCTTCCTGTTATGTATATACTTTTTAAAAAGACTTCTCATATTTTATATAAGGATTGTATGGGAGCTGTCTGGGGTCAATAGGCTGGAGAAAACAATTCCAGAATCTGCCAGGTAACAGCAGCCAGAGTGGGGGATTCTGCGGGGAAGAAGCCAATATATCGGCACCGCTAAATTCTTGATGCGGACGCCATTTGAATATTTCATCCCCAGCACAATCGGTGGACCCACCATATAAAATATGAACACACAATAAACTTGCAATTCCAGGGCGAAGGGATTTGGAGGGGAACCTAAAAATGGGGAAGAGATTTGGTACAATTTGGACAAATCTATTATGGGCAAGTTGTAAGAAACTTTGTATTTAAATTTTATTTTGGGAGATTTTAAACTTTTGTGTGTGCGTGTCTTCATTTTTATATTTCCATATAAATTATTTTTATTACTCCCTTTAGAAGTAAATATATACAAAGTTTTTATAAATACATTGTTTCAATAACAGTTAAATATATTGCTAAGTTTATTCATAATAAATATATTTAGAGTAAATGGAATGAACTTCACAAAATATAATTTCTATCAATGCAGTTAGTTCACTTGTTGTTTCTCGTTAAAAACACGCGAGAGAGAGAGAGCAAGATGTTTAAGAAGATTTTAAGAAAATATTCCAACACACCCAAGTTAAGAAATCCCCGAACCTTATTTGTCTCTTTTAACTTAATTATTTTCTTTAATAATCGCAGTCAACTTCATTTGTTTCTTATTTTTATTTCCTTACATTTTGTTTCAAAATACATTATATAAAATACTGCATTATTAATTTCACAAAAGCCTTTAATTTTTATAACATATTTATTTTATTATTATTATTTTTTTTAAATTTTAATGTATTATTATCAATAATTATTTTTGACCAATGACAAATTTGTTTTCATGTGATCTACAAGAATTTGTAAATTATATTTACTGTGCAATAAATTGATAAAGAGGGAGCAATCTCTATTTTGAGAACATTCTTTTTCTTTACAGATCCAGGTACGCCCTTTTATATAAGCACAAGTTAAGATAATATTAATTATTTATAGCGAGAAAATATACTGAATCAATACTTGCCCGTACTGCAATGATAAAACTATTGCCATATATAAAGCAATAAATTCATCACTGTGAAAAAATAATACAAATGTGAAATTGTACTGGGATAAGGTGCATACATTAAAAAATTCATCTTCATATCGTGCAACTGAAATTTGCTGATGAATTTCAGTTGCACGAAATGGAGATGCCTTTTTTTTTTCTTAAATTATTCACTATTGGTAAATATAGCTTGAAAAGCTTTCCGTAGTGAATTGCTCTACTAGAGCGTTGACAAACTTGCCAACACGGTCGTTTTAAATTGGACTTCACGGATACAAGGCCTACTTAGCAGCTACTAGATCACGAGAAATAAAATCTTGGGGAGATTTCCCCGTAACACTGGATCAATATCTACTGGCAGACCGAAATCCTATCAGTTTCTCTCAAGTCGAGGAGCTTTGAGGCTGTCAAATTCAAATACCTATTATCGGCGAAGTGAAAAATCTGAAAAAATACAAAGACTTATACATAGCACAATTTCAAATTACAGTTGAAAAGATTTGAGTTGATAGAAGGGGGGAGAGATATTTATCTCTGTGTGAGATGATTTGGATACTTGGATATTTGGATCAAGTGCATCAATGCAGAAGCTTATTCGAAAAATTATTTTAAAATAAACAATTACTATTTAAGAAAAAATGTTTACACCTGACATAAGTACAATTTAACTTTTGTACTATGTCGATATAAATTTGCCACTTGTTTGTTTATTTTGGAGCAGTTTCACATTCTTCGTATTTAATAGATCCCTTTGGATTGCAGGATAATGAGGTGACCAGTGACGTACAATCAAGAGTAACAGGAAGACAGGATTTACAGATTCCTATAAAAATTTCTTATTTTTTTCTGAAAATACCAAATAAAAAATATTTCTATGAAACTCTATAATAATTTCAAAAATCCTGGACTCATGAAAATGTGCTTAGACGTTAGCAAATCGTCTAATATTTTCGTGCCCTGAGTGGCTCTGGTTACGTCCAGACAGACTATGCGGAAATATCAAAAGAAGATCCGAGCTGTCCCTATTGCCGGTATGAAGACCAAACCATGGACCTGTCCGGCCTTCTTCCATTACCAAGGATTTCGGACGGCCATCCTCCTATGATCCACCAAATCAAGCATAGAATCCTCGTAAAAATATCAAAGAAATGAACCTACTTGGCTCCACCTCATGAATTGGACCTCCACTTGCATTGTAGATTAGACAATAGAGATTTAGGTTTGAAGGAAATCCTGGGTAGTTGGCGACTTCAGCACACTCCAGGATCCTTAACTAATTAAATTATTATTATTATTTTCATTAAATATTCAATTTGTTTCATAATTTAATAAATACAGTCCGTTGCCATATATTTAATTAAATGGAAAGGCAATGAGCCGGCCACACACAGTAGCATTAAAGGAATAAAGTGTGAGTTCTACGCCCAACCTAACCATTCCCTCCATGTATGTGTATATAGATTGTAGGTAGCATTTCTAGAAAGGGAATACACTCGCCTCGAGCATGTAAAGTTAGTTATTAACGATACACAATGCTTTAATTTAGATTCCATCAAATTAGGTGGAGGGATCGCATCAACGGGGATCTTGTATCAATAAGGCCTTTCATACCATTAATTGTGATTCTCTTTCACAAGGAATTAATTAATTAATTCAAGTCGAGCCTCCAAAGTAGCTCAGCGCCCAATTAGGAGAATTATTTGATCAATCTCCAGTTGAGGCGTTTAGCTAATGGAGCCACCAATTGCCACCAATACTGTCTGCACTTGTTGGTCCTACTCTCGCTACAAAGTCTGTTCTGATAAATGTATTTTAATGCATTTTTAAATCGAGATTTTCCTTTTTCCCAAAGGAATAATATTTTTCCGCCCTTTTACAGTACATTCTAGCCTAAGATAGACCCTATACATCACCAGCTAAATAAACCGTTTCGACAATTTCAACTGATTTCATGACTCATCTCGTAGTATGAAATCAAAGCCTCCTCTGTACTGATGAACGCCAAATCCCGACACTATGGAATACAGGTTGTTGACATTTTGTCTGAATTTACCAAAAGCGGTGCTGTAGTTCATTCAATTATATGAATTGGCGCACACAATCAGTAAAAAATAAGATCGAATAAATACATTGTTTTATGAATTTAACAAATTCATTTTTATTGCATGTATTAAAAAGAAGAGGTGCCGTTTTCCCCACTGGAATTCCATCCTCCCTCACTTCCACAGCCAATCTATCTATCTAGCGGTCCTCTGACCTGAATGACGACGCCACCCTGGCGTCTGCCAAGATCCGCAATTATTTCCTCGGCCTGGAACTTCAAGATGACGTCCTCCTTGTCTAGAGGAGGAGTCTCTCAAGGTGACGGAGCCTCCCTCGCTGAAGAAATATTTTCATTTGTATATATTTTCCTATTTCATTTTTTGTGTAATTATTTGAATATATATTTGTGTAACCATTGTGACTAGCAAACAATAACGTTGTTTAAATAATCAAATGTCTATCTATTATAATATAATTCAAAGGTTCCTGTGTGTTTCTCATTCTTCTTCTAAACTTTATTATTATCATAGTTTAGATCTTATTTTTTAAATTATAACATAGAGTGGTCTCTCAAAAGAAGATTCCTGTGTGTTGCGTGTGTGCGTTTCTCTTTCTTCTTCTCAACTTTATACTTATTATTATCATAATTTAGATCTTATTTTTTAAATTATAACATAGAGTGTTCCAAAGAAGAGTGCTTAACGCTAGGAAAAAGTATGCGCAAAATGAAGATACGTAGCAAGTGTAAATAACCTATTCTATGATCATTAAATTAATTAACAGTAAGCATAAACTAATTAGAAACATATGTGAGGTAAATATACATTAAGTACACAAAGAAAGTATTCAGAAAATATGAAGTATAGATATAGGGCAAGAATAGAGAAAATATTCACCGAATAGAAAGAAACTCTGCATCGAATAGGCTTGTAGTGTAGCTGGCCATCGTTTGGAAAGACAGACATTTGGATGAAGGAATATTTAATAGGAACGATAGGAATGAAATGTCGTGGGTAATGTCTACGACTCTATACGGATTAAGCCATGGTTAGGATGGTTTATATTTCAATTTGGGGAATCTTCATGTTCACATCTATGGGTGTTGAACCTATCGAGGGTATTGATTGGAAAGTTTCGTTCCTAATGGAGCTGGTATGTGAAATTGACAAAATATACTTTGTACGGGTTACCACAAAATGCAATAAACTCGGGCCTACAGTAAGAGTAACTTAAACACAGAAAAAGGTACACTCAAGAGTACAACACCAACAACAAAAAGGGGTAAATAAAAAAAAACACGATTTGTTAAATAAAATAAAAACAGTACTTATCTTTTATTCGCAGCGTTGATAAGGAGCGGACCGGGGTTACACAGGTATGCGAGGAGATCACGAGACAAGCACACAGACAACGCTTTAAGCGTCTCCACTCGAACACTACTCCACGACTTCTCGCATTCCGTTTCAACCCTCTTTTATGTACAAACATGGCCACATTCGTCCAATGAGAAGGCGTGGGAGATCAGTTCACTCAACAAATAAACAACAAAATTCTTTCCACTAAACCTGAGATAATATATGATAAGAGTGCCAATATTTGTCAATATAATTTGACAAAATAAGTTGGCTGTTAGCGGAATATCACCGTGGACATTAGAGTTTTAACACCATCAAAAGAACATCACACATTAAAACTATCGAAGAAATTATAAAGATTTATTATTTGACAAAATCAACAAGCAATCCAGGGCCAGGTTTCTTAGCTATGTTTATTTATCTCTAGCTTTGAGGCCAACGTTCCCTTCAACAGGAGGACTAGAAGTATGACTTCGAGCCAACTATTCACACTAACTATAGAGGCGTGTTTAGTTAGCTCGAAGTTCTAGTTATCCTGTTGAAGGACACGTTGGTCTGATATCTAGAGAAATAAATATAGTTAAAGAAACCTGGCCCTGGATTGCTTGTTGATTTTGTTAATTGTAAAGAGGCGGAGATGTAAGATATATTATGCCATATATGTAGCTCTATTAATACTGGGGGCAGATATAAATATTTGTATGCAATTTAAAATATGTGTTATATCGGAGTTTGTATGGTAGATTTATATAATATTTTTTCAAATGCATCTAAATTATTAGATTTGAATACTTGCTAGGGTGGAAGGATATATCATCAACGGCTTTCGATTGGAAGATTCAGACAGATCATTTGCTGCAAACCCTTTATAGAAAATACCAATATCAATAGAATCTTATCACCACCATAGATTTCCCATTATGGTTTTCCCACTATGTACTAAGTGTCAACCACATCATTGACTGTATTGGCTCATCGATTGATAAGCTCTATTCATCCCTAGCAGATACCATCAGAAATGTCAAGCTCTAAAGGCTTGATACCCTGATAAGAGTGAGTGGAGATAAGAAAGAAGAAAACTACCATTCCAATCTAAACCTGGATTTGTCAATATGCCCTTCTATTGGAAGGAGCCTGGGATTCCATATTCTATTGTTTTGTTTCCTGATATTTCCTTAGTTTCTACATTTATCACTACATTGCTAAACTCTGCTAAGTGTCGCCACTGATGAGTCAGCCCCGCGATGCTTTATCTACAAGGTAAGGACAATAGGAGATTGTTTTACAAATAAAATAAAACAGAAGTAGTTTTAATATAAACTCGATGTGCGCCATCTGTTATGTGAAATTGGAATTATTTAGGGCGCGTATGAGTCTTTTTGAATGAACTATTTTTCTTTACTGTCCTTGCTGCAATGATAAAAAAACCACTGGGAGAGTTCACCACTGATGAGTCAGGCCCTCCATACATTTTTATCGTTGCAGTTGACAAAAGTTACTATTACGGGTTATCACACAAAAAAACAATAGAATAGGGTCTATAGTAAGAGTAACTTAAACACAGAAAAAGGTACACTCAAGAGTACAACACTAACAACAAAAAGGAGATAAAAACAACTCACGATTTGTTAAATAAAATAAAACAGTACTTAGCTTTATTGTAGCGTTGGCAGGGATCGGACTCGGGTGACACCGGGATGCGAAGAGAACAGCCAGACACGGAAAAACCACGTAGAAAAACACTTTTCGTGTCTCCACACCAATTCTCCACGCTCTGGGCCCCCTCGCATTCCCTTAGTCCCCTCTTATATACAGACATGGCCACATTCGTCCAATGAGAAGGCGTGAGAGATTGGTTCACCAATAAACGAAGACAACTTTCTCCCCTCTAAAACCAGATCAGAAAAAAAAAACTGAAAATGTTTGTTAATATAATTTGACACAGTAAGGGCAGTAGAGAAAGTTTGGTGTATTTAAAAAATTCATACGCGTCATGAATAGTTTAAAATTCCTGTAAATACGTAGTTTGTTTATTGATTCTACATCTGATGTGTTCCATTAAATCTCAGTCCTTTGGGATCTCTATTATTTAATGTATATAGGTAAATATATACTGCGCGCGCCCAGACTTCGTTGGGTCAAATCCAGCATCAAGAGTTTTAAAAACCCTCGCTTCCACTTATTTCGTCCAGCTGTCATCGAAGTCTACTTTGGTTCGACTCCGTTCTATTCAAATCCAGAAGATCGACAACTGAACGCTCGCTGAATGGTTGTGGCGTAGGGCGAAAACAAACATTGGCCTCGGCAACAAGGCCGGGGCCTCGAGTGCCAAATAATCCGATTTGCAAACAGGGAGGACAAAATGGCCCCGGGCTCTCGTTTAGGGCCAAACTTCCGCTATTATGCTTGGAAAAGGAGTCAAAAGCTTTTTGAAAAAAAAAAACACCCTGAAAAGAAAATCGACTTCCTTTTTAACAAAGCAAGTACAATAACTGACTTTACAATCAGCGGCGGGCGGGTCCCCCACCTGGGTGCAACTCGAGCCCCCGCTAATGGAGTGGAGGCCCCCGGTGTAATTACATGGCTGATCCCCACTCCCCCAAATGGGCATTAATGGACTCTGTTAAATCTGCCTCTGTTTGGTCTTTGTGAACTGCTAATCCCGTTAACCATGCCGTCGCCATTCCAATTGCATCGGTGCTCTTCAGGCTAAGAGGATACGTTTAGCGCCGCCTGGACTGTCGACCCAGCTTACACCAACTCTCATGAAGTGAACATTTCAATAGAACGCAGTATAACTCCTGCGGAATTACTGATGCATAAATATTCTGGAAAGTTTTAAATCAAAACATTTTGATGGATTAGTAAACGGCGGTGTGTGTAATACAATACGTATATCCTCATGCTCAAAATTTCGGTACACTTTCTGATATTGGACAATGAAGACATTAGTGTTGTAACAATCAGTAAATACAAAATGTATTCGCCACAAACAGTCAATTATTTTTTCATTTTACTTCATTAAGAAATAAGCACTGTGGAAGTATACTCTTCCATAATGTGCCGCCAGAAAATCGGACCTTCAGCTGACGTTTGAATAGTGTTAAGCATTATCACATTCAGACAAAGTGTGTGTTGTGAAGATGAAAAAGTTTGAGAGGAAAGCTTGGGTCATCATTAGTTACACTTCGCGGCGATGTGTCACCAAGATCTAGGCTACAAATATTGTAGTTTGATTTGGCTTATATAGTATGTACTTGAAGTTTCATTCTTGGCTAGGGTCTTTAAATAAACTATGTAAATATGCTTCTGTGTTTAATTGTATCAAAATAGATAGAAAATTCACAGATATTTATGAATCGTGCACAGATTTTCCACTTAACGAACAAGGCGACAAGTATAAAGGGCTGTATAAGCAGGTGTTCTGTTTACTTATATTCAACCAGATGTGGAGACATCCAGTGACAGACCTCCCAAAAATCAGACAATGTATCGACCGAAAGACGTTGTATCTCCCACCTAGCTTCTCCTTCGAATATCAAGAAGTTGTCTCGGGTCTCAGTTCTTTCTAAATCTCTCCAACCTTCCGCACGAGCCCAAAATATTTGTGTGAAATAACATTTCAAACACGCAGTGAGATATAAATAGGTCAATATTCTGATGTAGTTAGATCTACAAATAAAATTCTATGAGTAATTATCAATCAGTCCAACCTTGCATCGAAGATCAGGTAAGTTGTGCGGAAATACCAGTCCGGAATAGAGCAGTCTTCCATCGTTTGAGCCATGTTTTCTCATCAAAATATTCGATGGATAAAACTGCGATTTTACGTCTAAAATATTTATTCCAACAATATAATAATAAAATGAAATATTAATTTGAAAACACCTCCAGAGATAAGTTTCTTAAAAGATTTTTAAATTTACAAATCTCTAACTTCCTGGCACGAGAGTCCTTCTACAGGAGAAACGTGATGCAATAAATCACCAAAAGGACACGAGTTAAACTATATGATCAAATACTATTTTGAAACATATTTTAAGAAACTCAAAATATTCGTGTTAATTCAACACACATAATAGAATATATATGAGGACCGAATAATAAATCCAGCTCGCTAATCACGCAGCTAGTTCTCCCACAAACCCTGTAGACATCGGAGGCCCCGACCGAAACAAAAGATCGAGTCAAGAAAGACGATGACATTCTCCTGATTAGGTATGGAGCTATTTTCCGATATTGTATTTCTGGAAAATAGGGGTTTATCTGAGAGGATTTCTTGAAAGAGTATAACAACAGGCTTTCAGCAAATTTGACGAAACCAAGGAAATTCGCCCTAATAAAAGGGGAATATTTGAATATGGAAGAAAATATTTCGGGGAATCCCAATTGCCATGTAAACATGTGGCATTACTGGGATGATCCTTCCTCCAATATACGAGGTATAGGACGGCCATTGGAACTGACTCTAGCGGGATAAATAACATTATATTGTATAATTGTTTAGCGCTATATAGAAATTTTAAAGTAAAAATTAATTTGTGTTTCAAAAATTTAACACTAGGAATAAATAAATACCTTGCTCCAGACATGTAATTGATAAGTTTCTGTTAGGTAAAATTCGCCAACATTAAATTAACTTTTTGGGCGTGACAAACGGCAATGTTGTTTGAGAGGGAGACTGCTTTCTCGCGGTGGCTCGGGCTATTGGATCCGCAAAAGCCTGAAACATACAATATTGTATTATAGATTCATAGAAAAAAATATATTTGCAATGATTATCATCCCATTAAAATTCTTCCCAAAACTCTTGTTTATATGTAAATTGTACGCCTTTGAGGATCCATTAACCTGATGAAGCGCGACCGCGTGAAACAGTTTAAATAATAAATAAACTCTTTGCAAATATTTGTCGTTTATGTCGTTTGTCAAACTGATAATATAGCATTTACCTCTCTTCTGTCACCTGTACTATGTTTAGTTAATATAATCTCTATTACCAAGCCATGTCGTTCATGTCTTTTTCTCCAAAATCTATGTTTGAATATATCATCTGAGCATCAAACTTGGTCTGTTCCAGGTGTATTCCCTGTAACTCATCCACATGGATGCTTTCATAGATAGAAATAGCTCTATTCGTCATTTCCATCCCTGAAGTGTGGGCCAATAGAACCATTGGGATGAGCAAATTGGGAAGCGTCCACATCGGCTGCTAATCAATGTTCCTCTTTTTATCTTTTGGGATGAATGGTGGTCTGGAAGTACTGATTTAAATTCTTCAGAACTTTGACACTTTGGCTTCTCTTTTATCCCTTTAAGCTTTCAAGAACGTATATCTCGCTATACATTTAAGCTACTCAGTCTGCGTTTTTTTAAAGGTACTATCAAACCATGTTCAATAATTGTAACATTTGTAACATCTCAATTTCGATATTTGTATTGTGTATCGCATTTAGCACTAAGACCATTATATTCCCTTGTTTTATGGATAACAAAAAAAAATATATATATTTTTTTATTCAGTATTAAGAAAATAGCGAAAATCTAAAAACCTTGCGCAATAAGTTTATTTATTTTTTTTTGCGTAACAGATATTTTTAGATATTTTTATTTTAAAGAAACCATGTTAAATGAGAGAGTAGTTCGGTTTCCAAGAAAGCAACGTCCATTATGGCACAGCTAGGCTGACGGTAAACAAAGGACCTTTTCTTTACATATATTTGATTTCTTTCTTTTTTATGGGAAAAATATTTTAGAACAAAAATACAAATTGAAGCTCTTTTTTCAAATATGGGAAAAAGGGTATTTTTTTCGAAATAAATTTCCTCTTCATAAATGTATTAACCTATATCAATTACATATTTTAAGTTTCTTCAAATAAAAAACACTTCGGCCAGTAAATCTTTTTATTGTTTCGACAAAAATCTTTTGTCCTCGTCAGGAGCGAACAAAAATTAAAACATTTGGCAAAGCGTCAGAAATTATTCTAAGGCTGCAAGGGCGTTCTCACGCGGTATTTGAAATTTTGTACAACAAAATATTTTATTAGAAGAACTACCGGGTAGTTGGCGACTTCTGTACGCTCCAGGAACCTGGGTTACTTAAATAAATAATAGAAGAACTATGAATGCCGGCCAGGCTCTCTTTACGATATTTAAAGTTGTAAGAATAAATATATCAAACAATAAAGGTATAGAGCGCCGCGTGATGAACAAATACGGATCAAGTTGTCAGGTTCATTGTTTGCTCCATGTTTTATAAACTACATTGACGATGAGCTGAGTTGGATGGAGCAGCTGAGTAGAAGACTGGGACGTTGCCAGGAGACTGAACTTCATGAATCGACAAACTCTGAATATTCCTGCGTCAAAGGAATTACTAAACACAAATTTGGTTTTAGAGGAAATAACCTTTTTTATTAATTATATAAAGTAAAAATTAATGTAGAAGGTGTGTATACACACACATAGGTTTTTTTTTTATTAAAAAGGCATATATTGGATTAAAATATAATTTATTTTACCAATATTTCAGTTGGCTGAACGCCAACCTTTATCAAGGAATTATAACATATCAATGTGTGTCAACAACAAACTCAGTGCCACATAACTTCAATAGAATTAAGTATAAAATATATATATAATGAAATATATATATAATTTGATAATAAATGTAAAATCCATTTTATAAATCAATGTGGCAACAAAAATGTATATTTAAACAATGGAAGAAATATGCACAACAAATGCAAGTTGTTCCTTTTTAAATTATCATTATCTTATCATAATGTAATATATATTACCATATGTTTTTAAAGCTAATTATGTTAAGTGGTATTAACGGGTCGGTGGAGCTGTGGTGTGAACCTTAGAATTTCCACAGTCCCGGCTTCGTATCCCATATTGAACAAATATATTATTTTAATAACGTACATATAGAGACAGTACTACTGTATCATCACTGGACATATAATATATAATAAGTATATTTGAGCTAATTTAATATCGTATGAGCAAACTTTCGCTTGGGAATATCCCGGGCGAAGCCGGGTTACTCTTCTATTTGAAATATTATCAAATTCTAAACCAGTATTTGGAAGCGTTCGTTATCGGCTTTGTGACATTCTCCGCCACATTTTAAATAGTGAAGTTGATTTTATAAATTAAAGGGAAGTTGTCCCAATAGCTTCAACCTTCTACTCAGGTCGTTAATATACAGAATGGTATCTATCAAATAGGAGGATGCTTTAAAAGGAAACATACGGACTCTAGGACCAGGAAAGTTCTGAATTGTAGACTAGACCTCTTTCTTTTAGGCCCCTAACACTTCTCTAGCTTTCTGCAGCACGGATTTCTAAAGGGAAGAATGTTTTGAAAGGCGACAACATCCTTTTGTGATTTTTATTTGCTCACTTGGAAAGAGGTTATTGAACACCCGATGTTTGGTGATGATCATTGGCTCCAATTTGCGGGGGAAAGCCATTAGGAGGGGCAGTCCATTGAGGCCAACAGGTGCTGGACTGAGTCTATGGGCTAATTGTAGCTCGGGCCCGCGGGACTGCGATGTTATCTCCCCCGGCCTTTGTCCGCCCAACTGTAACAAGAGCCCTGCCTGTTTGCCTCACTTCTACAGATCACCTGTTTAATGGTTCTGATTTATTTTTGATGAGTGATGGAAATTTGCTTATCTTTTATCTCATTTAAAATAGAAATAATTCAAGTCAAGACGATTAGATCACAAAACAAGCAATGTCTTCAAGAGTCGTTCGTCTTTATTTACGAGAGGGCTTCACCACCACCGGATTGGACCTCTGTCCAGGATCATAGCGGTGGACATCGGCGAACTATGGCTTGTGTGGCTGTCGGACTCCGTGGAGACTCGTCATTCCGACAATCCCGTTGGAAGAGTCGCTCTGCTATGCCCTGTTATTGTATGGATTTGTCATTTTGTTTCATACTTCATAATCATTATTTATATCATCGTAATTCTTATATATATATATTTTGAGCATGTACCTAGTGGGACATTAATGTTGTGTTTAGAGTATATTTAAGCATTTATAATCTTTGCTGAAACGCGTACGTTTTTTCCTATGGTGTCATTAATTTGTCATCTATTTATCTCAACATGTCTCAGTGCATGGTCTTGTGTCGCATGATGACGCACATATTCGCTAAACGCCCCCCTCTCTCTGCAGTGTCGAACTTGAAATTTTTTTTTTTATTATATATATATATATTAATTTAGAATTAATATGTATATAAACAATTATTTACAATTACACTGTTGTATATATATCTTTCTATCTTTCAAAGATAAAATAATAATCTATAATATTAAATATAATTATTAGCTGTATATATACTGAATACAATAGTTAAATCAAAGATACAATTCTTTCATTGGCCTTGTAGAACGAGAGCGGTGTACGCGTGCGCGCATGTTCTAGTGAAAAACACAAACATCCTCGATAAAGAGAGGCGAGTTGCCCCTCGAAATATTGGAACAATAAAATAATTAGAAATCCAATATATGCATATTTTTTAAATATATATATATACTAGCCGAATGACCCGGACAACGCCCGGGTTATACCCGATTAAATGTATTTATTCAAATACTATTCGTTACAATTATAAATTGGCACCGTGGATGTCACTTTTGTGAAACGTCCCGCTCCAAACTTTGTGTGTTTTTAAAATATAAAAATAAATATGTAAATTTTCACAACGATATTTGAAAATTATATTATTTTCATTTTCAAATACTATTCGTTACAATTATAAATTGGCGCCGTGGATGTCACTCTTGTGAAACGTCCCGCTCCAAACTTTGTGTCTGAGAAGCGATATTTTTATAGAAAGATGATCTGGCTTTTGTTTTCTGCTCGAATGAATATTTTTCTGTTAGAATTTTGTTCCTGCGTACAAAATAATGAACTGGTTTCACCCGTGGTCTCTGCTTTTTGGAATTTTTCCCGATATAATTTTGTATCTGAAAATCAAACATGATACAGCAATATCGTCATAATCATTTTCGGACTAAAAATATATTGTTTTAATAATTGATTTATATATTTTTTAAAATAGCCTATCGTCTTCCTTGTATTTTTTACCTATGTATGGAAATTTTGGTTTGAATTAGTGAACTACTGCGAATTTGTATACCGGACTTATTGGATTTTGTAAAAAAAAAACAAAAAAAACGGCAGTTTGAAACGCTTAGATTGTCTATAAATAGGAATGTGAGGTGTGAAAATTATAAGTATGCGAAATTGGGTTATTCAGTAAGTATGCGTGTAAACCAAAAATCGACAATAAAGGAAAAATTGGAACAAACTGAAATGACAAATTCGATATGGAGAAGAGGTAGTTGTATCTAGGTGCGGCCAATCCCCAACGGCAGAAAGAGGTTTGTGTGACCTTGTAAAACATTGCTTGTCAGTTTGAGAGTTGAAATTTCAAAAGAATCGACAAAATAACGGCAATATTTGTAAGATGTTAAGAAAAGAAAATTGAAGTATGACAACCGTGTCCTGCCGTCAGAAATTGTACTTCAGCGCCTCTCACTCTTTGTTGTGGATTATAAAAAATTGTAAATCCGAGCAATGGAAAATTTGACCAAGTGTATTTATCCCCGAAGCAGGGGAAACACGTTACCAAAGACATATCTATATTTCCATTATTGAATTTAATAGAATTTAGACTAGGGTACATTTGTGGAAAAATTTTAAATATTAAGTTTCACTTTGATTATGAAATGAATATTCTATATACATCATTATCAACCAATTGTCGCGCGTCTCTTTTCAGATATTCCAAGCAACATATCAAACCTAAGTAAGTAATTGATATTGTAAAATACTTGTCAAAGAATAATTCCTAAAATAAACTGACTCTTATATATAAAAAAACTTTATATTCAACTTTAAAAACCTGATTACCGTTTGTTATAAGTTTTGGGCCTAATGTTTATTCCCACATAGCTGGGTGGACATGTCTTTACAATGGCGCAACAGGTATGCAAATGTTTTATCATTCTATATTCTGTCTGCGTGTTCATTTACCTGACTGCGCGTTTCCAATTGAATAGACCCTGGCATGAGAGATACACGGCGCTCCCAATTAAAGCCGGTGGAACGCAACAGAGAGATGTGTCCCGGACCTATTGATTAATTGATCAGCAGGAATTCGGCGGTGGCGGGATATCACCGCGCCTGACAATCCGCGCGCTGACATTTCCATTTTTATGAGGCAGTCAGCTCTTCTTTGTCGCCAAGAGTCTTCAACAAACCAATCAGAACGTGTCACGTGCGACCATCTGGAGAAGTTACTAGTTGAGAAGCAGAATCAATCGGAAATAAGGCTCTCACCGTCTGGCCACCAATCCCCCACTGTCCTGCGTTCGCACAAACAAAACAACACATTTATAAGCAACCGTTTAGCAGTGCGACCGCGAGCATTCTCAGCCACAGAAGAAAGTTGATTAAATCGAGCATATTGCTTGACGGAAATTAATATTATCAAGTAAAATTTATCAATCAGGAGAATTGCAATAAGTTTTTTGTTAGTTTTAAAATGGTAGCTTTCAAACTTTCAGCAAAGGCCTGGTGATGAGCTAACGCTTGAAAGATTACGACATTAAACTAATACAAAAAATTATTACAATTTTCTTGATAGGTAAATTATACTTTCTAAAGGATTGTAATCAATTTTTGATTGTCATTCAAAGTGATGTCATCTATTTCATCCCAATCCAAGCTTATACATGCTATTAAGAAATTCATTTCGAATATTCTGTTAAGTTCATTAAACCCAGATTTAATCTGAACAATATCCATATGCTAATTCAATAACGAATGGCAATCCTTGTATTCACACACTTCGCTCTCCCCCAGCTATGTAGAGCTGAAGTTCTGTTGCCAACATTGGGACACATTGAGACAGCCGCTATACTGGGGGTCGAATTTTTTACTGCTTCTCCAACCTATCACGGAGTCAAATGGAACAATTCGCACTAGGAAGATTAAAATAAGTTCATGTTATAATTCCTTCGATAAAATTATAAATAAAAGACAAAGACAAAGCAGTTTATTTTCTTTATCAGGACAATACAGGCTTTCGGGCGTAACAGCCCTTCGACAGGTTTAATTGCGATATTACATAAAACTTAGAAAGTGAACAAATCCATAATCTAATACCTTCCTAAAGCGAATTTATGTTATACACACTGTATATAGGTTTGAAATAAGGGGGGGGGGGCACACATAAACAATGGCCCCGCAATTAATGCCAAGACAGCGAAAATTTACATTGTAAATGATAAAGGCTCTGCCTCACTTATGATCTATGATTTGTTTGGATAAATATTTCAAGCCGAAAACTATTTGCCAATTCCACATTTATTTATTGTAAATATGTATATTTGGTATCCTCGCGGAAATTTTAATAATATTACAATTTCCCACGGTTCTCAAAATCATAGTCGTCAGAACACCTATTCAAAAAGTCTCAATTCCTAGCTCAATGCGTGTAATTTCCAGGAAAGAGAACAGACTTAACGCTATAACGATCAGAAATACGACTTTGTTGAGCACAGGTAGCAGAATCTAGCCTTTGTTTCAGACCGTAGTCTTCTGATTGAAAGTTTTCTATAAACCGTTTTATAACCTGTTGACATCTCTTTGGCCTAATACAAAGAGCGATTGGGACGATTGGAGATTTAGTAATAAAATATTTAAAACCTGAGTTTTGCACACGGACTGACATATATTGAAACTTGGAACACACCCTGGGATACTGAGGCCCATGTTCCCGAATGGACGCAGTACTTACTTTTACCTGCTTCGACCTGGTTAATGTTACTTCAAAGTCACATGTCAACTTCGAAATTTCTCACGTAGATAGATGTTTACGATTACATATGTTATAAACAATTTTTGAGGCAATGGTTTTATTTATTATTATTTTTTTTTTTTTTTTTTTGCGCTTCGTGTGTGGGGAAACTTTGCGAAATATAGAGCGCAATCCACACATATTGAATTCATGACGGACTTTTCTTGGATCAAAGTATTTGAACCTCATTTACATTTTTAAAAGAGAGGCACAAGAAGAGAAATTTGATAGCAACAAACTATAAAAATAAATATTCAGTGGATAAATATTCTGTTAGAAACACCACGACCTGTGGTGACCTAGAGCTTGATAGATTTGTTGCTGCTGATGCAATTATTGCGTAAAATTGTCGAGGTTTCCATCAGCGCCTTGAATATGATCCCAGGTAGTCTTAAGTGTTTTTACTTGCGGCGTGAGGAGCGACCTTGTGGTCGTAGTGTCTATAGGGACATTGTCTTCTTGTAGTCTTCTTGGCTTTGATACGCGGCGCTGGAATCCTGGAGTCAGTCGTGGAAAATGCAGTTCCTAGCACCCATGGCCTCAAGGTCTGCTGGCGATCTTCAGCTGGTCTCTCTGTTCCAATAACTTTCTAGTAATGAGATACAATTACTTGTATTTGATCCAAGGTATGAGCTCGCTCGCCGCCATATTTTACACAACATCTGGAGGAAAAATGGCAATTCGTATATATTTTAATGCTTTTGTGTTTTTATATTCAATATATATTTTGTATCTTTGTGTTGGATTTCGTATTAAATATATAACCCCGACTTAAAGAGGAATAACTATTTTTAAACTGAGAAACTGTGTGTGTTCAATAACTCGACATGACAACATATCACAGTTACTTTCAGCTTCCATTCTGCTGTGGATGGATGACACAGCTATCAAGAAAGTAAAACAAGAATTGATCCTGGACATTAACTTAGCAAGGTTAATAGCTGGAAAGTGGAATGAAACCAATAAGATAAATATACTTGAATTTATTAAAACAAAATTATTTTGGTTTATAACATTTATTAGGGGAATAATTTACTTTTATAAAGAGGTGGTATTTTGAAAACCCATTTGTTCTATCGAAGAAATCAGACTTTGAATAGGCGCAGTTTGATGTAGGTCGGGACCGTCAAGATCAGCAATGTTATTGATAAATGGTGGAAACACTCAACCCTGGAACAGTTGAGGTCCAGTTTTGAAATCTTGAAAAAAGAAACTCAAAATGTTCTTCAAAATGAATAATTAGAAATTTCATGAAAATAGAGGTTGCCTGGCCGGCATTCATATTTCTATATAAAATAGACACTTCGGCCAGTTAGAGTTGTTTATTTTCTCTTTTAAAAACTTTAACTGGCCGAAGTGTCTATTTTTCATAGAAATACAAATTTTCAAACAAAACTCTGACCATGTAATAGAAATTTAGAATTTCAATATTTTTTTGAAATATAAAGCACGCTATATTTAGAAATAATAAGGAAAATTGTGTCGCGCCTACATTACACAGTCATAGCTAGGAGGTAGAGATGCCGAGATGGAACACAGCTGTACATGTATCCGGCCGGAAGAGAAGTATTTAACGTGGACAAATGATGGAGTATAAGAAGTAGAGATTTCATGTAGAGATACCGAGCAATCCCAGCCAGAATGGCGTTCAAGCTGAAGAAATTATGCAATCTAGGAAAAATGGACCATTTAAGAGGCGGTGGACACTTAATTAGAAGTAATCAACGGCGTGCTGTGGTCACCAAGCCCTGCCCACGCCAGCCGAAGTTGGCGGCCCGCGCTGATTGGCCGGGGCGGGAGGCGGAGCCAGGGAGGCGGGGCGCCCTGCAGACGATGGCGGAAGAAGGGGACGCCAAGCCCGACAGGAATCCCTTCTCCATCGTTAACATCCTCAGCCGGGAGGAGCCGCCGCGCAGGAAACCTGAGCCCCTGCGACTCTGCCTCGATCCTTCTGTCCTACTTCCCCCCCGCAAGTCCCCCGCCGGTCCCTTGCTGGCCTGCTTCGGCGAGCCCCCGCGCCCCGAGTATGCCCCGTCCGGTAGGTGCCCGTTCTGGACTTTAAACTTATGGAAAAACAGGATCACGTGTACTAAGGAAAGTTTAGAAAGTAAAATCATATTAGAACTAATTGGTCTGCGAAACAAAAATAGGTGGCATGAAAGAAAAAAACATTTCTTCTAAGAAAAATTTAGGTTTTAAAAAGATAAACGAAGAGGAAGTGACGTGAATAAATTGAACGTAAATACAAATTTTTAACATACCAAACCATATATTTCAAAATAATTCCTTTAAAATATTAAAACTTTAACAATCCTTTGAACCAAAGTTTCCGATTCTATAACGTCATCAAACACTATCGGAATCATGTCGTCTGATTAGATTATAGAACCAGCTTGGTTTATACCTAATTGGCCGAATGATGGAACAACACAACGTTAATCTCCAATAAGGAATCTTTATAAAACCTAAAAATGGCGAGAAATGTGCCCTATAATTTAAATATAAGAGTGGAATCACTTTAGTTGTTAAAACGCAACTTTTGTTAGTCGACCTTGCCTAAGAACTTTTTCCACTATCTTAAAATACATTAAGAACCTATTTAAGAAGTCATAAGAAATGGTGTAAGGCAAAACTCTAATGAGAGAAGAGAGTAGCGACGCGCAAAAGGATGACTTGGCAAATCCTCAACAGTGTTGTTTGAGTTGACTTTGTTGAGGTTAATTGGCCAAATAGTAGCTGGTAGACTAACCTTAAACAACGGTGTTGTAGGACGCCTACTTCTAAGAGTCGCTAGGTTCCCGTGGAATATTTGCCCGAGTTATTTCACCCCACATTAGAGAGGCTACCAAGCTCTGAGCCGTTCAACCTTGTGTGAAGAGATAACGAGGCCTTCACTCCATGTTGGATCAGTTGACAATGTACCTAGTTAACTAGATGTCGCAGGGAACCAATTGGTTTACAGTTTATTCCTGCTGTCTGGAACACTGCCTCAATATATAGCCATTTAAAATAAATTATTGGTTCTTTTGATGTGTAAAACACATCTCATATATAAATCGGCTTGTGAAAAGGAATACTTGATGTAATTCACATGTCTATCGTGTGCCAAGAATGTTTAAACATGGAATTAAACTTTGTCAAAGAAACAATCACACATGTGGATTTATCTTCCAGGATCATTTCAGCCGCTAAGAGAAATTAATTTCTTCACGAGCGAAGCCTTCACCCAAGTTTCGTTCTAAAAACCAAGAGATGGTGTTCTATAAATATGCAATGGAATATTGCACAGGTGGCGAACGTCATCTAAAAATAAACTTATTATAAAATCTTCCATTTGTCAGACAGTACCAAGGAAATAACGCGACCTACTCGGTCAGGAGTATATACCCGGAATTTATTGGAATAACGTCTAAGGGATTCAAAAATACCAATTTTATTCAATAAGGTTGTGCGTAATCACCACCTAAACGAAATCGTTAATATAGCATACATAGGTCAAAGATAGATTCGAGTTGTCCGAAGAGAAGCACAAGTAATGGGTGAGCTCTTTCTTCAATTTGGTGGCTTCTCAGTTTTGGGTTGCGTCCAACACATTATATAATAAACATGCTATCTGTCAGCCCACTGGAAAAGGTAAGGGCAGTGATTAGGTTCGGCTTTAGGGCACAGCGAGAAGTTCAATGCGCGAAGTTATTAAATTCAGACTCCTAAATAGTCGGGATTTTTTTTCACAGCAAAACTGGAGATAAACTTCTTCTTTCTTATCTCAATCATATCAGGGTATCAAGCAACAACCATCAAGACTAGGTAAAGTAGAATGCTTCTGCCTTTGTCATTTAGACTGGGAGCACTACTCAGTAGCAGGCCGACTTAGCTCTAAAAGAAATGGCCGCCTCTGACATGAGGAACAGACGCCATGTGCAGCCGCTCCTAACATGGAGTACAAACGCTGCTCATCCTGTATCCCTGGATCAGGAGCCCTTACAGGGTACTATCAGCCGGGCCAGCTGAGCCCATGTTTTTTAGTGAGTTTGTCACTGCTCCCCCTCTTCCTTTTTCATTCGGGTTTGGGACCGGCAAAGGCGGAGTTACTGGAGATAATAAATGATTTTAAACCGCCGCGATAAAGGCTACAACCACATACAGACCAAGAACAGGGATCACATTTTGTCAATATGTTCAGTCCCACATGAGAATCACATCGGTCGCAGAAGTCAGAACACATAGAACAGAAACGCAATACATTTTTAAAAAAAATCATTTTCCCCATAAAACAACTTTAAAAGACGACATTTGATGGTGAAATGAGTTATCATAGCGAGAGAAATATGTAATAGAATAAATTCCGAAATATCCAACTGTAAGCCTTTTGAGATTTAAAAGTTCGCTGATTTCTGTGAACTGACTTCATTGCTGGTCTTAAAGGTTTATTTGACGGTTAAGGGATTAATTAAAGATAATTTTTAAGCTTTTCTTTTCATGTGTGTGTGTGTGTGTGACAATTGTGTGTGTGTGTGTGTGTGTGTGTGCATTTATTTTGATAGAATATTTGAATAAGTATATGTTTTTATTAATTGTTCATTTAATTTTTAGTCAAACAAAGTTTAAATTAACAATCTTCAAATTATATCAAAATTTACAGAACATCAAAATTGGGATTTACATTATATACAAGATCTGAACAAAATATTCAAATATGTCTCCATCAATATGAAGTCAATATTGGGTAAATAAAACCGCTCTCCCACATACACACTATGAAATTATAATGTTTTAAAATATAAACTTATACACGTAAAAATACGTAAGAATATGATTATTAATATAAACATATATTCAATAAAATTTTTATATTTTATGTTTTTATTATCATTTATTATCTTCAAATCAGACGCGATAACCCCACAAGGGATGCTTGCGTCAAACAAAAACACTAAATTCAGAAACTATTTTTACATAAACAATTGGTGGATTACAAGGTTTGAGTAGAAGTTTAAAGAAAAATAAAAAAAGAAAGGACATTAAAATCATGCTTAATTCCACATCTCCTACCTAGGAACAACCAATGAAATAAATACAAATACATAGTTAGCAATTATGTTTTTTTTTTTTTTTTCAGTTTTATGTTTTCGTTCTTTAAAGTTTCAGTCAAGATATCTTCAAATGTTTGGATATATTGTGCTGGGAATGTCCTCTCACATATATTTACAGTGTCAAGCTGACGACATCTTTTCACGGAATGCCGTAATTGATGAGACAGCTGCGCCCAGTATTTGCCTTTGAAGGAAATATGTAAATTAGTTAATATCCGGCCTACCCGACTATCACGAAGTTTGATACATTATGGAATTGCATTCTTAGCAAGATTGAACGGGGTGTACCAAATTTTAGATATATATGTATGGTCAGTAAATATATTAAAAATTAATCAAAATTTTTTATAAATACAGATATGGAAGCACCGCCTCCAGAACGTCCTCCTTATTTTAGGAAAACTTCTCAAATATTTCTTGATTCGTACAAACAGGTCTGAGGTTGGGCTGTATGTGCCTGAGATTCCAACTTGATGTCGACAAGCTGCGATTGCCTGCTACAGCTTGTTAGCTAACATGGCGGTGTACATCTCAGTGGTGTCCTCTTGTCCAGGGATGTCACCGGAATATTAGCACGAATATATAATAAGAATATTTTATGTTTATTTTAAATAAAGATTCAAATCATACAAAAAGCCATTCTGAATTTTAAAATATATTCTGAATTGAAGCTTATCTGGAATTGTAGAAGCGCTGCCTTAGAAGTGTAAAGACAGCAGCACAACAACTTGTGATCAGGATTGATGGTGTGGGATTTTACCATCGAGAGATACCACAGCGCTCTAGCGGCATGTTTCTTTTATTTAAAGAACTTTAGTTATAGTGTTGTGAAAATACCTTGATTCAAACAATCGAAATACCATGTTGGTCAAACTTCCTTGCTCGAAGTGTTGATTATGGAGGTTTCCAGAGCGCCGTGTAAGGATTCAATAATGACGAAATTATTCTCTCTAAGCATCTTACAATTGGCTGAAATAATTCCCCATTAAAAAAAATTCACGGATAAAGTAACCACTTCAAACAAGGATATACGTTGTGCCGTCGCTATGGGAGGTGTTTCCTTCACTTAACTTTAAGATATCTACTTGTGAAGAGTATTTAATAGAATATAACTTGATGGGTAGTAAATAGAATATAAATTCAAATTTGAGGCCCTTTGTTCTAGGTAACTTTGGGTTGAGCCCGAGTAGCAACACGGCTCGGCGCCGTCAGTCCAATGGATGATCAGGATTTAAATGAGAGGCCTCTAAAACACGCGAGACTCTATCTAATGTTGGATAATTCTCCATGCTGAATATTTATCTCACCTCAACTACCCATAGGTTGGTGGCTGCCACTATGCACGAACTCTCAGAGCTTCCTTTCTATTATTAGTCTTGTGGTGGTGTCTACTGAAATTGTCCGTTGAATTCGACTCTCGACCTTCCTGGTCTTCTTTCCATACATCCCTTCAGTAATACCTTTATTTACTCCAAGTGTAGGACAAGATATCCAAACACATGTGGTATATTTATATATAAACACATTTTACAAATTAAGCTTTTGATGATGTGCTTGTAAGCGCCATGGGTTTTGATGTTATATTAAAAATATTCTGTGTATGGATTATAAAATATTTCGAAGATGTTCGGCAGTTTTTTCTTAAAGAACTTTCCTGGCAAGGGCTCACGGATGAGAGAAAAAGAACTCCGTCAACGTCCGAAATATTTTTCTCGAAATAAACATAATTTAAGAGATGAATTTAGAGTGTTAGATTTTTGAAAACATCGCGTTTTTTATTATTTTTTTTATTGTTCCGTACAGGAGGTGGTTCCAAAGATGTGATCAACGTCGAAATATCAACGGAGCTCCTCGTTTGAAAACATTTTTGATCATTTTAAAGAGCGAGTTCATTTCGAAAGCCAAACATGCAACGACTCTGCCAGAATTCTCTAAAAGACGTCCTGGATGGCTTAAACAGTGCTGGGTACGATGTCAATTATATGCTGATACTCGATGCCTCTTCTCCTATGGTCAATTCAGAAGTACATATATAAGTTTGTACTTGTTTCAACTGAAAAGGATGTCTATAATTATTTTTTTCATGAAGATATCGCCACACATGGCATGTGTTTTTGACCAGAAATTCAAACGAAGGTTGCACGTCCGGAGAACTTCAGAATTCACACCAATATATAATACAATTGGATTCATCACACTACACGTGTGTCCACCGTGTACACTTGGACAGGTTGTGTGGATATGTAAGGTTTCAGAATATCTCGTATTCATAGATAAATATATCCAATTAAAATATTGAAACACTATTATAATCTAACCATGTTATGTAGGACAAACATAAACAAATTATCATATATATATTCGGAAGTGCAAATATACTGGCATTGGAAATTTCATCAATTTATTCAATGTACTTGCATTTGACCTTAGAGTTTTGCATGCATTTTATTGATATCATGTTACCATAAAATGCCTACCCACATATTCACAGGAAACTTAAACGTACTTATCAATAAATCATCGAAGCGAGATATTTATCGAAACTAAAACTCAACAAAAGTTCTAATTTGAATTCGAACTTTGAATGTTCTCTTGGCAAGCTTCTAAAATAGGTTTATTTCATCTTCCCCGCTAGATCAGAGAGAAGCTCTTAAGCTTTTGGTTGAATGCAATTCAGCGGGACAAATCACATTAATGATAGGTTCGAAGTAGATGAAGCTCGGATTGTCTTGTACCCGGCTGGGTGAACAGCGGTGTTTGCTGGGACGTAGAAAGCCGAGAATGGAAACGACGGAGGTAAATTACTGAGATTATATCAGTGAACCACACTTGTGGCCACCAAGGTTTATCAGGTAGAAATACACTTTCAAAAATGTCTTTTCGGATCCTCAAATAATTTTACAATGACTCTAAAATAGCTCGTCGCTTCACTTACAATTTGATGGCCAGAGAGAGCCTGGAAGAAGTTCCACGAAGAGGTTCACTTTAAAAATAGAAACATCTTAATTACAAAGTCATCATGTGGCGTGGTCAGGTGAATTCTATCCGATCTAGCAGGAAAGATGGAATAAACAAACTCTTAGAGAAGTTTGCAAAGAGAACATTAAAAGTTTGAATTTAATTGAGAACTCTTGTTTAGCTCTCATTTCTGAGAGGAGACGTCGCTCGATGATTTAGAAAAAGATGCTTGGAGTTTCCAGTGTATGTGGGTAGGAATTTTATGGTGGCATAATATCTATAAAATACATGAACATTTTAAAGTGAGATGTAAGTATATATTGAATGTTTTTACAATAAAATTATTGTGGCCTCTCTATAACTCATTGAATTTTATAACATCCAGAAGATTGATTTGTCAATTTTTATAACGAAATTTATTTATTTTTTCAACTTTTAACATATATATGCAAATATGGTGATATTATCTCCTGTAAATTCAGGAGACATTCAAGAACACATTGAAACAAGGAAAATTGGAATATGATTGGAGTGATGTTTCAATAGAGGTAATTCTGAAATATAACAGGAAACAACGGGATAGATAGCACACAACACACCTTTAGTAATTTTACTTCGCTCCATAACTCCATCGAACCAGAGAAAAGCATTAATGGCTCACAGGGCTGTGTGCAGGATAAGATGGACGGAATAGTCAAGATGCTGTAGGACTGGAGCTACACGAGGAATTGCCGTTAATGATTGAGACCATTGTGGTGAAGGTTCTCAAGATGTGCTAATTTATGAGAATAAGAATATAAACTTAACAACAGGTGTGACTAGAGAAATAATGAAGAGGTTTTATCTAAAAACGTTTACCAAGTATTTTCACCATTATTTGGAAATATTTGATGTAAAGTCTCAACGCAGCTAGGAAGAAACAGTTTAGTATTCCAGTACCGCCGCTAACAAGGCACGTGGAAGGGGCCGTCAAGACGTCGTCCTTATTGGCTGGTTCAAATATCTGGGCGGGACAGGACGTGGCGTCCCTACAATTGGATTTTTTAAATAACGGCGACGTTTTCCCCTTCATCTCTTCCGTGAGAACTGACGCTTGATGGGCCTTGTAGCCCTCTCAGGCGTCTTTTGGGACTTATATAGCGGCGTAATTAATGCATATGTTTCATATATTGATCCAAGATAATCTAAAGAACTCATTACAATCATATATATTTTTGAAAATAGAGCAATCCATAAATAAATCTTTAATTAAAAAGGCATATATTGGATCAAAATATCATTTATTTTACCAATATTTCTGTTGGCTGAACGCCAACCTTTATCAAGGTATTATAACATTTTATGTTTACATTATGTTTAACATTGTAACATAATAAAATGTTATAACACCTTGATAAAGGTTGGCGTTCAGCCAACTGAAATATTGGTAAAATAAATGATATTTTGATCCAATATATGCCTTTTTAATTAACAATCATATATCAAATAATATGAATATTTGTTTGATTTAAATCTCCTTAATATAGATTACAATAATACAACAGGTTTCTGGAGTTTCTTTCTATCAACGAAATCTCAAGCTTTCAGACATCCCTGCCCTTCCACAGGAGTACATAAGACGAATAATAGTAAACGACGTTAGATTATCTTGGATCAAGATTTATGTGTCTATTAATTACATTAATTTGATTAGTGAGACTAGACCTCTCTGAAAGCACTCCTGTAACAAGGCTATCTATCCAGTTAATAAAGCAATAATAGAAATCATGATCCAAGATAAGTTTTTCCAGTTTTAATGTCGCTTATACAAGGGATTTCTCCATTTTCGAACTATCTATTATAAATGATACTCTTTGCCTGAACAAAAAGTAATTGTTTCAACATTTTTTATTCGTATCGAGATAAAATAACAGAAATGGATGTGAAATGTTTTAAAGCTGCTAAACGACAATTTTATAAGTTGAAGTATAGCTGGCACCACACAACAAACTCAATACAGACAGCTCATGTTGACAAGCTTTGCTCTATAGAAGCGTAGAAAACGCTAAAGAGCCTAATCAACCCTTTTAAAAGTAAACATTTCAACTATATAAGTGTTTGAATTTAAGAAGTTTAATTAGCTGACAACCGTAAATCAATACAGTTTTTAAATTCGAAACTATTATAGACGCGTATAATTCTTTTGAAAAATAAACAATTTCTACTGTCCTTACAGCAATGGAAAAATTAATGGGAGGGCCTGGCTCATTAATTTTTCCATTTATAGTAAGGGCAGTAGAAATTGTTTAATTTTCAAAAGAATCATAGGCGTCTATAATAGTTTCGAATTTTCATAACAGATGGCGCGCTAATTCATCATGATAGTTGTTTAAGTTAGGCTCGAAACGCTAATGCTATGGGAAATTATTCGACAATGTTTTGTAATATTTTAGAGCAAAGTGGTTCTTTCAAATTCAATGGGAGGAAAGCTCTGTGGCAGAGACGGCCCCAGTTTGAATCCTGCTACATTCACCCAGGATAGTTAATTCTTAGTAATCTAGGCGGGCTAGCATTGGCTTACACCAACTTCACACCTTTTCTAGCAAAGCATAGCGACTGAATTATCCCGTCTTAAAGAGCTGTTCCCTGCACCACTCCAAATCTTGGTGAATAATTGTCATATTAGCGCGGATATTATTTTATTCACTAGATATCAATCTACAAGGACGGTCAATTAAAAAAAAAACACATGTTCAAATATTGCTGAACAAAAATTGTGATATTAGACAATATGAAACTTTGGCTACAATCTGATGTATAAATCAAGTACGCAAAAGTAGCTATTTCCTTGTAATAAAAATAATCCTTTTTTAATTTGAAAAAATTGGTTTTCCGTATAGCGGAGCTAGGCATAGATAGAGCGGCTCTATTGTGGAGCATTGAATATAAATACACCTGAAACAAACTGTCTTAAATGAAGCATAATAGGAGAAAAATATTCGAAACAGCTGTAGTGCATCATTGATCTTGAGCGTTCACTGATTGCAGCATTATAACGCAAGACCTAAAGAAGAGAAACAGTGACCTGAAAAATAAAATAAGGAAATTCACAAACCTTAGTGAGTCAAAATGTATGAATGATAATGCGACTATTTGCCTTTCAAATGGGATTTTTCATCGGGAAATGAGGTTACATTTTAATGAGAGAATTAGAACTTCACAGGAAATGACAAAAAAACAATCCTGTTTTTTTTTTCCACTTTTAAGAAACAGAACATCATACAAAAAATCTCGAAATAGCTGAATCCGTTCTATAGGAATTTGCCGGCGATAAAGGTGGTCATGCGATTAGAGATAACGTCAAAGGAAGAAAAGAAAATCGAGGCCAGACCCAGAAAATAGCGGCTTGACCGGTCCTCAACCAACGCCTCAACCAAATTAATCTGCAGATTTCAGGGAGTAAACAACCTTGGAAAAAAAAAGTAGAAGCACAACTTATCAATCAGGATTTCTTCAGAATTTCTTTGGAATTCTTCAGATCGATAAATTGGGATTTTAAGAAGTCTACGAAAAGTTTTTCGGTTTGAAAATCTCGAAAAATGATCAGGAAAGTCGTCCACCTAGGAATCGCCCAGCCGCCTATTGCCGCTCATGTTATTGATTTGTGAGATGAGCATAGCATCCCGCCCCTCCCCGGCCCCCATTCATTAGAGCCAGCCCCTAATTACTTTTTCTTGTATCGGGAATTGGAATAAAGGAGGATCGTCATAAGCTAAGAGAGAAAGGAAAAATCGAAATGCCTTCTGAGGCTCGTTACTTTATTGTTCGACAATCGATGGAAATAATGAAGGCGACTTGTTGATAAAAATGATGACATTTGAGTATGAATGCTTTCACTGATAAAGTTGATATATTTTCAGAATCCTGAGTGTTTTAGGTATTGTATTGAGGGTCTGTTGAGTCTGATCGAAAGTTAAATGTGATGATTTGATTTTCTATAAAAAATTAACTTTATAAGAATCTTACACACTTTTCATATCCTATAAGAAGAGGCATGTAGCCTGGAGGAATTCGCACTCTAACAGTTAAACGGCATAGAAATCTCTCCCCCCCAGATATATTAACCTAATAATTAAGATATATCATGGGGTGATTGAAAGGGGAAAAGGCCATACACCTTCTCATCGCGGATGGCGTTCCGTCGAAATTCGGTTATCGAACTGCGCACAAAACTTTAGAAATGATTGAAATAAGGTGTGTCATTCACATGAAAGGGGAACATTTTAAACTTTCTTGGACCAAAATAAATTCCTTAACATTATTCTGAAGTGAAGAATCGCCTTGATGCAGCTATCTGTGAGCTCTGTAGAATCTAACGGTCACAAGCCGCGTCGTTTAATGGACTTCGGCTTCATTGCATAGCCCACTTTATTCAAGAAAATTAAAATATTAAAATCAATTATCAAACACAAATATATTATATCCTCAATTTAAATTCTGAGTCGGCGGGTCTGTTTACATATAAAGGCTCCATATCTATAAATCCATTTTCAGCCTGGATTATTATTTTTTGAATATTGAAACAGAATTTTATGATAATATCTGCATACCTATGATGTATTTTGATCTGGCAACTATATATTGACCTCTTTACTTTTGGGTTGTTAAAAAGACAAACGAGCCTCCCAATGGAAGCCATTTAGAAAGCTGATTTACATTCATAACTCAACAGCTTAGTATCTTGGAAACAAGGGTTCACAGCGGTTTCTAGATAACAGAATATATAGGATAGGTGATATTCTACACAAATAAATATTTATATATTTGACATAAACCTAAATTATTTTAGAATATTTGATACACAAAATTACCAGACGCATGCTCTAGGTGTCGTTTCACAAATAAATGGGTTGAAATATAACAAACACAAATATTGATGAATATAAAGTAAGGATGTCTAGGACCAAGAGGGAAACACAATTTGAATCAACACAATGTAAAATTTCAAATGTTTGAGATCAGGCATACTATTGTCAACATGACCTTACAGAGGATGTGACAAAATAACAATTTCAAGAATTTCCAAAAAATTAAGATTCGTTTTTATATTTTTATTTTCTTTCTGACGACCGGCAGATCGATTCGTTCGGTCTCAAAAAAAAATATCTTTTTTTGAAGTTTTGTGATGCGAATTTCATTACCCGCGTGCATTCAAAATATTCCCCTTGTGGTTGAATCATTCCCAAGTTTCTATTCCGAAAAGACAAAATGATATGTAGAACCAGTCATATCAGGTTTGTAGTGAAAGGCTTTACCAGAAATTTCAGCCTTAATGTCTTTTTATTCGAAATAACACGCGGATGAAACTCGATCCATGGCTCGGGGCATTATCGTAATGCCATCACATTATTTGGAACTGAGATCTAGGATTTGATTTTGATAAATGGAGGAATGCGATTTCAATATTGGAATAGCAGCCGCTTTCTAAATCAGATATTATGTTCGAGCAACCATCACCGACCATTTAGCCACGTAAGAACCTTCCTTCCTTTGGGCGATTAAAAACTGAGGTGTTGTTTAAGTCCGAAATTTAAAATTCAGTCGTTGTGGTTGAGCAAGAGCCCGACTCCTAGATAGGTTTCTTTCCAAAAGAAGTTTTCCCAACGTTTCTAATTCTGAGTAGAATTTTGGGTCGATGCAAGGTGTCGATCCACTGTCTTATTTTCCGACATAACTGAATATATATCGATTTAAATTGTGTTTATAAAATATATTTTAATTTATTTTAAATTAAATCATTAAAACACATTGTGTCATATTTTATATTTATTTGTATTATCGATAAAATTGATGGAAATATTTTTATTTTATCAAATTTTTATAATTGAAAGTGTAATATTTTGTTCGAAAAACATGAAGCGTATTCCTCAATAGAATCTGATATTTTTGGTCAAAATAGTTTCTATTGAGCGAGTAAAGTTTGTATAAAATCTAACAAAGAAATTTGAATGCTCGCCAGCCACGTGCTCCGAACTTGTCGCAATAATTCTGGAGACCCTCTATAGAGATTAGCTCTAACCATTCGGTTATTACATAGATGGGAAAGTACAAAAGAGTGAAAAGAGCCCTAGTATCGATCCCATGATAATTTTCCCTAAAGACGCCATGCCCCCGCGGGGAAGTTAGCTGGTGGGATTGGATTCTATAAACGAGAGGAAAACTCGTTATTATGAAGTTCTTGAATAAAGATGTCCTTTTACAAAATAATAAACCAAGTTTTCCAGATTTGTGAACTCCATTACACTATCCGTTGTTGAATGTGCCATTCATTGCGCTGGCCACTGGAGTGAACTTGGCTTCTCTCTCTCCCAATGCCACCGAGTGTCGGAAGTATATCGAGTCTCTAAGACAACAACAATCTTCCTATTCTCTATAGAATATATTTGGTCTTCAGAACTGCCCCAAGAGGCGTTTGGTCGAAAGATGGGCGTCGCATTGAACCAATAACGCGTATGTATAGATCTGTAGAGCTCGGTACCAATGGTGAGAGAGATTTCAAGAGAATTTTTGAAAAATGATTTGGCTTAGGATTCATATCGTAATAGCAAACCCCGTTTATCATGAACGATGTTTTTGGATTTAAGCAGCGTTAGAGAAACAAGGCCGAGACTCTGTTCTGATTATTTTAAGACCGGTTGCGCAAGAACCGATACTAAAGAGGCGGAGCAACACATTGTGTGTTATAACAACTTCATTGTTGAGTTTGGGCGAATGTTTGCTAGAGACAGGGCCACAGATTGTTTATACAAACAGCAACATTGTTGAGATTAAGGGAATCTTTGAAATATATGAAGCAAAACATCGTGTATACAAACAACAACATTATTGATGCTGAGGGAATGTTTTCAAGAGGCAATGTAACACAAATGTCATACAAACAACAAAATTGTTGAGATTGAGCGAATGTTTGAAAGAGGCAGAGTCAAACATTGAATATACAAACAACAACCACTTTCCTGAGGTTAAGGCAGTGTGTGAAAAACAGCCGCGAGTAAATGTTCAAACTATGAACATCATTACATGAAGAAATGTGTGAAAGAATGAGTTAAAAAGATTAGAACAAAGTCTGTAAGGAATGAACCAGCAGCCTGTGCCGGGGCGACAGAAGTCCAAAAGACCGTGCTGAGAGAAATGCCACCTCCCCGAACGTTTAATTCCCAACCAAATTTACTATGATTAATATGCATTAAAATATGAACAAAAACAAGTCCAACTCAATTAGAGGGCTCCATTGAGCGAACAAAAACACGACTTATTATCCCTAATTGCCCAATTTAAAATAATTAATCAGTCGCCATATTTATTAGTAACTAAATATTTGCTGCAGATTTCATCGCTTAATTTCAATTAGAAGATCTTTTGATGGAATTGATGCGATTAAAAGAGTTTTTGCCTCACCCCCCGAGGACTCCGTTGATTGGCTGGCCAGTGCCTTAGCAAATTAACATCCGCTACAAATATGACACCGTTAATTTCCACCAAATAAAATTCAATAAATTTCCAACTTATTTGAGCTTTCATTTTATCTTCTGCATTCATCAAACTAAACAAATAATATTTATATTCTAATATCAATATTTAAAATATATTAGTTTATATATAATTGCTGCACGCGCGGTATTTATATATTTAGCCGTAGCAATTTCTTGATATATATGCTAAAATATATATAGCTAAAATATAAAAAAATATAAGCATATCTCCTGGCCACTAACATGAACGTTATATATATATATATATGTATGAATATAGAATCCCTTAATAAATATTTTGAATGAATTTAAATTGACTTATTAATATAATGTTCAGTTCAGAAAGCTAAAACTTATCAGGTTTTTATATAATTAACAATATGAAAAAAAAAAAAAAAAAAGATAAGTGGGTCAGGTGTTGATATTAAAAATAAAGAAGGCATCTCCTGACCACGAGCATATGTGCTTTTTTAGATGGCAGAGCGCCATCTAGTGGAGCAAAAATAAACTAAACGTTTATTTAGCTTGCTCCGTGATATTAGGCCAACCCAATTTCTTGATAAATCAAGAAAAACCATCCACGAACGCGTTTCGCGCTGTTGGCCAAATATCACAGAGCAAGCTATATAAACGTTTAGTTTATTTTTGCTCTACTAGATGGCGCTCTGCCATCTAAAAAGCACATGTGCTCGTGGTCAGGAGATGCCTTCTTTATTTTTAATTAACAATATATATTAAGTAGCTAAATTGGCTAAGATGGCTATTAAAAAGGTTGAGTTAAAAGAAAAGAGGAAAAATAATATAAAAGATATTTAAATATATTTGAGAAATAAATTAAGGACTTTAATAAGATTCACGTAAAACTCTCGGCAGTTGCACGTCATACATGCAGAACATGTGAAAAAAGGGAAGAGGTGAAGAAAGTTCGAGATATCTGTATACAGAACCATAATAAAATGTATGTTCAAACAATTGAAAATAATGTTCAAAGGATATCTATAAAATACATTTTTGTGTTTTTAATTTTTAAAGTTTTGAATTACAATAAAATTTATAGTTAATAGACCTTTTTGCATATCTTCAGATGGAAACCCATAATGGCTTAACTGAAGTTGAAAAAGATTTTGGAACCAGGTTGGGTCTTGTCAAAAGTTATCCTGGCGGATGTTTCGACCCTTAGCCTCACAGCTCTACCAATCTCTTAGACTTTGTATGGAAACAAAAGGAGAAAATGGATTTTTGGGAAAGGGAAAGAAAGGATGCTCTATGATTATAATATCCCTTTTCCTGGTGTGGAACAAATGTCTTATGTGCGTTATGTATGACTGAAATTAATATATATTTAGGCATTTAAAAACTCATACGTTGCTAATGAAACGAAAATAAAAAGTAATTCAACATATTGAGTATAGCAGCGGATTGTGCAATGGCATGTTGCCGAGGCTTCGCATCAATATATCAGTCACACATACATTTGTTTCACACCAAGAAAAGGAAAATTATGAACATAAAGATTCATTTTTTTTATTTTTATCCTTTTGGCTCCATACAAAGTCTAAGTGATTGGTAGAGTTATAAAGCTAAGAGTCGAAACAGTCGCCAGGTTAACTTTTGATAAGACCCAACCTGGGGTTACCAATCTCTTTCCACCCTCGTTAGCCATTATGATTCTCATCTTAAAATATATAAAAATTACTGAAAAATGTCATCTTCAATTTTCACTAGGAATTTTTATTATAATTCGAAACTTATAAAGAATTAAAAACACAAAAACAAGTATTTTAAATCCCTTCAACTTTCTTTTTTCTCAAATTGTTTGAATATACACTATCGTGGTTCTTTCTTCTGCTCTCCTTCTACTCTAATTCTCTTCACCTTCCTTTAAGTTACTCACATATGACGCGTAACCGCCGAAGCTTTGCGTGAAACTTGTTATATTCCTTAATATTTTTCAAATGAATATATATATTTAAATATATATATACTTTATATTTTATTTTTATATTTTCTATTTTAAATTTTCAATTGTCAACTTTATTAATTCACCCACTTAACTTCTTGATAATTATTTTCAAAAATATTATATATGTACAAAGATTTTAATTAAAAAGCCATATATTGGATCAAAATATCATTTATTTTACCAATATTAATATAACATATTAATATGTTATAATACCTTGATAAAGGTTGGCGTTCAGCCAACTGAAATATTTGTAAAATTTTGATCCAATATATGCCTTTTTAACTAAAGATTTATTTATGGATATCTCTATTTTCAAAACGATATGCCAAGATGTTCAAAAAATCTCGGTAGGGTCAGAAATACAAAATGATATGGCCATCAAAGAATAATTTATTAGTGTTTTGAAAAATACACATATCTCTTACCTATAAATAGCGGCCATTTTTATACCACAATTAGAAAACATTTTAAAGCCATGTTTTAGAATACTTTTCAGTACCTTTTTTTTGTTTATCTCTGGTGTACTTTTTAGTGTCAAATCTACATTTTTTAAGTTCCTATTCCAATTTTGGATAGAGCAGAAATCGTGAGTTTCTAAGACAGGAGACGATGGCTGGAGTAATGGGAAACTACTTTTGGACAAAAAAGTCAGCACAGATGTAATGGTGTGTATGACCGAACAATGCCATGATGAATAATCCCATTTTTTGAAGTCCCCATTTATTAAGCGAATGGATTCATGGAAATGTCCCCGGATGTTCAAATAGACTTCCCTGTTTATTGTTCAGCCCTTTCTTCAAGGTATCAGTAGTGTACAAAAATCTCTTTAATATGTCAAAGGTAATGTAAAACCAACGAGTGTTCCGTTAATCTGGACATTCAACATGCTTTTCTACTGAGTTTATTTCATTTTAAAATTACGAAACCATTCAAATTTTGCAGTTTGTTTCAAATATCCACATAGACGAATAAAATCTGAAGTTCCAGAGGCGGACTTACAGGAGACAAAATTTGATACAATTTGGATGTTCTATTTCTAGATCCATAGCAACAAAGAAGATAGTTTTTTTCATTGCGATATTTAAAAAGCATTTTACAAACGTTCTGTAAGTAATGACATATGTAACGTTGAATACCCCCGTGCTGCTAACTATTAGATTTGGTATAAGGATTTATTATTTTGAGTTATTTCCAACATTTACGGGAACTTATCATGTAGATTGTGACCAGATTAATCTTCAATACACTTTACCCATTCGTTGCTCAACAATAATTTAAAAGGTGAGGTAGTTCGATATTTTTCAATTTTACAGTATTCAAAAACAAACATCTTTGCTGGTCTTCAATACTGTAATGTTTTTGTTTGAGTTTGCAACGTTTTTTTTTTTTTTTAATATTTTTAGAAGTTTTCGAGTCCTGCCTCTTCAGAGATAAAACCTGGATTGTCTTAATGATTGTAGAGAATGACCAAATCCGAATGTTTTCAGTAAAAAAATGCAAAACAACCTTTTAAAACTAATTTATAAATTCCTTTACAGCGCTGCTGATGTTGCCTATCCCAAGTACTCAGGTTGCTCAAAGACATTGAAGTAATTGATTTCTGGAACAAAACCATTCAACCCTAGGTGACGGGGAGTGTCAACCAGCCCCTAAATACGTCACAGCTGTCATCGCCAGAGTCCATCACTACCGGCGGTGGAAACAAGGAGCTACGCCAGGCCCAAATAAAACCCGACGTTATGTCTTCTAAATCCGGGGCATTCCTCGTGATCAGGGCAGGTTTATGTCCAGCGGGGCCTAATTGAGTGGCTAAATGGAATTTGTGGGCGACACTCGGATAAACGAGGTTAGCTCGCCGACAAATGTCCCGTCATTCGGACCCGCGCCTCTCATATTTTGGCCTTTAGGAGGAAACACACAATCACATATCATTATAATATTTTATCTTTTTATGAAGGTTTGGCGTTTTGTATCCTGTTTGAATGTGTAATTCTTTTGGTATATAAAGTTAGCCTTGAATATATTTTAGGTTTATTTATCAAGAACTATAACCATTTCTGTAAAAAGTAGGAAGGTAATATTTTAAAATATATTATTTCTCCACAATTTTAATCAATAAAATAGAAATAAAATGAAATTTCTAAAAAATTAGCGTTAGAATTTGTAATGCTTTCCACATACTTTCAAAATATATTTCACAAATTATTTTTTAGTGTGAATCATATCTGATATAAACTATATTTTGCTTCACTTCGTAGAGCTCTAATAAGAAATGTAGTTGAATAATATGATCATTTTTTTTAAAGCTAAAATAAATGTATAGAATTAGTTTTTAGGATTCAAAATGGTGGATAACACTTCAGAAGACAAATCAGTACATACCGAAATACTCGTTCTCTCTTGAGATGATCCAGAAAAACATTTGAAGGACAGCTTCATTCGACCAGTCTGGTAACCAATGTTACTACACAATGAAGTTTTTCATATTTATAATTACTCACGGAAAATCTCTGACAATGGTAATGAACAAATTTATAACAAAGAGTCAGCTGACATCCGCTTTATTGGCCTGAGATATTCTACTTGTGTCTACTCGACATTCCTGTGACGAAGAATCAGAGTCTATAAAAATGAGTAAAAAGATGAATAGCGTAAAATGAGGGATCTTTTGATTGGTGGATGCTTTCTTTTAAAAATAAACTGATGTAACTCTTGAGTGTAAGAATATACTGACCGTACAACTGGGCGTTGCTAATGGCTCAGCCAATGAATCGGAGGAAATATTAACCAATAATATTTCTTTGGTAAGACAAGAAAGTTAGCTACATGCACGTTTATCTTTTATTTACCTCTCTAATCCTGTATATTATTCTACTTTCAAACATATTCACATCACCCAGAGACACTAAAGCTACCTCGGATTTGACGTATCAAGAAGAATAGGACCACTTTATATAAGTACTTTATAAAGTCTAAATGGGACTCCGTGACTTCAACTTTTCAGAATCAGTAAAATAGATGTACGCGAATGTTCAAATATTGTGGGCTCCATGTCTGTAGATCTGAGGGCAGAAATAGACAATCTGAGACATTGTCAACAGAGAGCAATGGCTCGTGTTTATCATCACCAGACGACAACAGCCATTCCAACATCTCGCTTGCTTTGATTTCACATTGCCGCAATCCTGTTCTAGGTTGGTTTGTTGTTGGATTCACACACCGCTGGTTATAATGTTTATACCCTTAACTATCTAGTGCTATAGTTGTGTCCATTGTTCACAAATATTTTAATAGTCATATTTTATTAACCATTTAATTGTTAAGGCTCTGACTGTCCTCATATGTTGTATATTAACTGATACAATGTTTTAACCTTAATTATCTCTTGCTATACGATTTATATTAATTATAATAAAAATAATTGGATATTCCTTTGACACAGATTATCAACAAATATCTATCTCTATATATATATAAATGTCAATGTCTGTCTGTTTCGCGATAAACTCAAAAACTACTGAACCAATTGGTACCAAATTTTGCATGTCGCTTTTTATAAACCTGAGGAAAATTTTCGGCTACATTTTGATTAGTATTTTTGGCTATTTCTTTTTTTCATTTGAAGAACTTTTTTTAGGCGGAGTAAATACGAGGCGAAGTAACAACACGAGGCCAATTAACGCTCGTTCTGCATTTCTTTTCAAGTTGCTTGCGTACTTTTTTTTAAAAATCTTTTTATACGAGTGTCACTTTTTTTACAAAAGTATTGAGAGAGAAATTTATATTACTAAGTTATGGTAAGTGCACACAATGCAATTTAAAAAGAACTTTACAAAATTAGCGTTACTGTATGTAAAAAATGGCTTTCGTATTTTTTATTAATTTTTGTTCTGGCCTTAGTTTTTTTATATATAATAAATAAAAGTTACAGTCAATATGATAATTCTTAAAAAAAAAAAAAAACAATAGTCAATATGCAAAAAATACAAACTAACTTAATAAAATATTCTAATATCAAGCAATATGCAAAATCTCTCCTAATATTTAAATGTACATATTATTAGCATCTTAGCGGCGTTTATTCGTTTTTATGTACTCCTGTAGGGAGGCAGAAATACTCGAAAGTTCGATATTGTTTTAATAAAGTGTAAAGAATCTCCAGAACTATTTTTTGCGCGGCAGTAAATACGAGGCGAAGTGACAACACCAGGCGAATTAACCGACCAATGAGCGTTCTGCATATTTTCCAAATCGCTTGCCCAACTTTTTTTTTTTAAATATCTTTTTATAAGAGTCCCGGGCGAAGCCGGGTCATTCGTCTAGTTTCAAATATAAATTGTTGTGTTGGCGCAAATGATAATTAAAATATGCAATAGTATATCAAGCGAATGTTTCAAATATTTCACTTCTGGGAATAGGCTATCTTCCTTTATGATACAAGGCAGAAAAATGTCTGTCAAAATTCAATAGATAAATGGAAAAAGGTATTTTGATAATATTCACATCAATAACTGACAGCATTTACCAAATTAACATGGTATTATAAATTGAACTTTTAACAATCATTACTAAATATATTATCTATTAATAAATAGGGAAACGAAGGAGATAAATTAATATTTTTCATGGCGTCAAAACTTAGCTTGAATCGAAATTAATTAACACAAAGCAATAACGAGCCATCTTTATATATAAAATGAAAGGATTTGAGCACTAATGTTTCTTTTATTTACAAAACAAACTGTTCTTACGGCGATGAAAATATATTGGGAGGGCTTGGCTCATCAGTGGTGAACCCTTAGTTCAAAATATCAGTAGAGATGGCCAAACAGGACAGTGGTCAGTGAAGGCTGAGATCGAAGAAGAAAGAATTTTCCAAGGAAGGACCTCAGTCAGAAAGGAAATATTTCTGTGGGCAATAGGCAGATCCCACCTCCGTCAATATTGGTCGGTCTTAATATGATTTCTTTGTTCAGCCCCCTTCACATCTCAATGCACAACATTTACTTCCAATTTCAGACAATAATGGGGAGGAAAAATTGATATTTTATTTCCTTCCTATAGCGGGGTAATAGGTTTAAGGAGAATCGCTGGAATATCGAAATCTGAGAAGTCTAAATATTAATCTTCCAATAAAGGGAATATTATGGGAAATTGAACAGAAAATAAATCTCTTTATCCCCATTGTATCTCTTTGTCAAATTGGCTACAAAATACATACAATTTGGTGACGGCGGGAGAAATATTTGTGATATCTCGTTTTGAAAATATGAAACCACATCAACCAGGCTTTCCTTATTGCCTTCCCAACGTTTCAGCCACTCAGGGGAATGGTTATTTCTGAATCCTATCTTCTATATGTACACGACTTTATAAAATACACGTATAGTTGTTTATATCAAGAAAATAAGAAGTTCAAAATAAAATATTTTGAAATTTTAAAAATATAAATTATAAACATAATATTTGTCCAAAATCGTCCATATTTACACATATTAAATTGTGTTTTAGACAATAAACCGTAATGATATACATTCGATGGAAAAACCATATTTTTCGCCGAATAACTAAATAAAGGAATGTGTTGTAATTCAGCTAAAGAACTAAATTTGTGTAAAGGCGTCTCTTTATTTAGCTGAAGAACTAAATGAAGGGGAATGGCTTCTTATTTAGACGAATAATTCAACGAAAGGATGTTATAATTTATGTAAAGAACTAAAAAAACGAAGGCGTCATTATTTAGCTAAAGAACTAAATAAAAGAAATGGTCTTTTTTAACTTCAGCTAAATAAAGGAATATATTCTTATTTATCTGAAGAACTAGATGTAGGTGTCATTATTTAGCAAACGAGCTAAATAAAGGAATGTGTTCTTGTATTTAGCTGTAACTAAATTAAAGGATGTTCTTATTTAGTTGAAGAACTAAATTAAAGGATGTTGTTGTTTAGCTGAAAAACGGAATTAAGGGATGTTGTTATTTAGCTGAAGAACTAAATTAAAGAATTTCTTATTTAGCTGAAGACTAAATTAAAGGATGTTGTTGTTTAGCTGAAAAACTGAATTAAGGGATGTTGTTATTTAGTTTAAGAACTGAATTAAAGGATGTTGTTATTTAGCTGAAGACTAAATTAAAGGATGTTATTTAGCTGAAGAACTGAATTAAAGGATGTTGCTATTTAGCTGAAGACTAAATTAAAGGATGTTGTTGTTTAGCTGAAGACTAAATTAAAGGATGTTGTTATTTAGCTGAAGACTAAATTAAAGGATGTTGTTGTTTAGCTGAAAAACTGAATTAAAGGATGTTGTTGTTTAGCTGAAGACTAAATTGAAGGATGTTGTTATTTAGCTGAAGAACAGAATTAAAGGATGTTGTTGTTTAGCTGAAAAACTGAATTAAGGGATGTTGTTGTTTAGCTGAAGATTAAATTAAAGGATGTTGTTATTTAGCTGAAGAACTGAATTAAAGGATGTTGTTGTTTAGCTGAAGAACTAAATTAAAGGATGTTCTTATTTAGCTGAAGAACTAAATTAAAGGATGTTGTTGTTTAGCTGAAAAACTGAATTAAAGGATGTTGTTGTTTAGCTGAAGAACTAAATTAAAGGATGTTGTTGTTTAGCTGAAAAACTGAATTAAGGGATGTTGTTGTTTAGCTGAAGACTAAATTAAAGGATGTTGTTGTTTAGCTGAAGACTAAATTAAAGGATGTTGTTATTTAGCTGAAGAACTAAATTAAAGGATGTTGTTGTTTAGCTGAAGAACTAAATTAAAGGATGTTATTATTTAGCTGAAGCACTAAATTAAAAGATGTTGTTGTTTAGCTGAAAAACTGAATTAAAGGATGCCAACAGAAAGCCAACAGACTGTGGGATACATCTAAATTTTAATTCTAATAATCCTATAATACACAAAAGGCAGGTGATAAAATCTCTTGTACAAAGAGCAAAACAGACATGTACAGACCAAGATATTTATAAAAAAGAGATGAAAATTAGAGCGGAGTTAAAACAATCCGAATATCCAGTTGGCTTCATAAATAAATGGATTAGAAGATATGAAATAGATAGGCCAAATTTGAATAGAACTACAGAAGGTTACAATAATATAACAATTCCTTATATTAGAGAAGTTGATAACGAAATATATAGAATTTTGAAAAAAAGGTATAAATATAATATTTGGTATAGTACTGGGACAAAAAGGGAATTTTTAAATAGAAATAATATAATGAAGGATAACATAGGCACATCAAAACCAAATAACGTAATTTATGGGATTAAATGCACAGAATGTGACAAAATTTATGTAGGAGAAACCGGCCGAAATTTAGAGACCAGAATTAAGGAACACCAACAGGGTTTATTGGGGAGTAGGGCGTTAAGCAAAATTGGGGAACATGCATTATATTCAGGACATAGGCCAGATTGGAATGATATTGAGATATTTCATAGGATAATATAAATTTTAAAAAGGAAAGATTATTTTTAGAGGGATGGGTATCACGAGAATTTGGGAAAAGAACTATAAATACTTTTGAAGATATTCCGCAACACAATATGCTTCATTTTTAAATTTAAAAAAGTAGTTAATAAGCAAGATAAAAAATTGGACATAAGAGTTAGAAATCTATATAATAATCTTTGTGATTATTATTATTATATTACTTTATTCATTTATTTTTACTTAATTTATTATAATTTTATTATTATATATTTTTATTTCCAAGATCATCATAGTCTTTGACGAGTTTAATATTTGTTTTTGACTCGCGCTTTAGATGTTGTACTAAATTCGAAAAATCACGTGAGAACGCCCTTGCAAACCTCAGAACAATTTTTAACGCCTTGCTAAATGCTTTATTTTTATTTACTTCTCCTGACGAAGACAAAAGATTTTTGTCGAAACGTTGAGAAAATAAAAAAACTCCAACTGGCCGAAGTGTCTATTTTTTATATAAATATGAATGCCGGCCAGGCAACCTCTATCTTTTCGATAAATTAAAGGATGTTGTTGTTTAGCTGAAAAACTGAATTAAAGGATGTTGTTGTTTAGCTGAAAAACTGAATTAAAGGATGTTGTTGTTTAGCTGAAAAACTGAATTAAAGGATGTTGTTATTTAGCTGAAGACTAAATTAAAGGATGTTGTTGTTTAGCTGAAAAACTGAATTAAGGGATGTTGTTATTTAGCTGAAGACTGAATTAAAGGATGTTGTTGTTTAGCTGAAAAACTGAATTAAAGGATGTTGTTATTTAGCTGAAGACTAAATTAAAGGATGTTGTTGTTTAGCTGAAAAACTGAATTAAGGGATGTTGTTATTTAGCTGAAGAACTAAATTAAAGGATGTTGTTGTTTAACTGAAGAACTGAATTAAGAGATGTTGTTATTCAGCTGAAGAACTAAATTAAAGGATGTTGTTGTTTAGCTGAAGAACTGAATTAAGGGATGTTGTTATTTATCTGAAGAACTAAATTAAAGGATGTTCTTATTTAGTTGAAGAACTAAATTAAAGGATGTTGTTGTTTAGCTGAAGAACTGAATTAAGGGATGTTGTTATTCAGCTGAAGAACTAAATTAAAGGATGTTGTTATTTAGCTGAAGAACTAAATTAAAGGATGTTCTTATTTAACTGAAGAACTAAATTAAAGGATGTTGTTATTCAGCTGAAGAACTGAAATGAAAGATGTTGTTGTTTAGCTGAAGAACTAAATTAAAGGATGTTGTTGTTTAGCTGAAGAACTGAATTAAGGGATGTTGTTGTTTAGCTGAAGAACTAAATTAAAGGATGTTCTTATTTAGCTGAAGAACTAAATTAAAGGATGTTCTTATTTATCTGAAGGACTAAATCAAAGGATGTTGTTATTTAGCTAAAGAACTAAATTAAAGGATGTTTTTATTTAGCTGAAGAACTAAATTAAAGGAAGTTGTTGTTTAGCTGAAGGACTAAATTAAAGGATGTTCTTATTTAGCTAAAGAACTAAATTAAAGGATGTTCTTATTTTGCTGAAGAACTAAATTAAAGGATGTTCTTATTTAGCTGAAGAACTAAATTAAAGGATGTTCTTATTTAGCAGAAGAACTAAATTAAAGGATGTTCTTTTTTAGCTGAAGAACTGAATTAAAGAATGTTGTTATTTAGCTGAAGAACTAATTTAAAGGATGTTCTTATTTAGCTGAAGAACTAAATTAAAGGATGTTGTTATTAAGCTGAAGAACTAAATTAATAGATGTTCTTATTTAGTTGAAGAACTAAATTAAAGGATGTTGTTGTTTAACTGAAGAACTGAATTAAGAGATGTTGTTATTCAGCTGAAGAACTAAATTAAAGGATGTTGTTGTTTAGCTGAAGAACTGAATTAAGGGATGTTGTTATTTATCTGAAGAACTAAATTAAAGGATGTTCTTATTTAGCTGAAGAACTAAATTAAAGGATGTTCTTATTTAGCTGAAAAACTAAATTAAGGGATGTTCTTATTTAGCTAAAGAACTAAATTAAAGGATGATGTTGTTTAGCCGAAGAACTAAATTAAAGGATGTTGTTGTTTAGCTGAAAAACTAAATAAAAGGAAGTTGTTGTTAAGCTGAAGGACTAAATTAAAGGATGTTCTTATTTAGCTGAAGAACTAAATTAAGGGATGTTCTTATTTAGCTGAAGAACTAAATTAAAGGATGTTGTTATTTAGCTGTAGAACTAAATTAAAGGATGTTGTTGTTTAGCTAAAGAACTAAATTAAAGGATGTTCTTATTTTGCTGAAGAACTAAATTAAAGGATGTTCTTATTTAGCTGAAGAACTAAATTAAAGGATGTTCTTATTTAGCAGAAGAACTAAATTAAAGGATGTTCTTTTTTAGCTGAAGAACTGAATTAAAGAATGTTGTTATTTAGCTGAAGAACTAAATTAAAGGATGTTCTTATTTAGCTGAAGAACTAAATTAAAGGATGTTGTTATTAAGCTGAAGAACTAAATTAATAGATGTTCTTATTTAGTTGAAGAACTAAATTAAATGATGTTCTTATTGAACTGAAGAACTGAATTAAAGGATGTTGTTATTCAGCTGAAGAACTGAAATGAAGGATGTTGTTGTTTAGCTGAAGAACTGAATTAAAGGATGTTCTTATTTATCTGAAGAACTAAATTAAAACATTTTGTTATTTAGCTGAAGAACTGAATTAAAGGATGTTCTTATTCAGCTGAATAACTAAATTAAGGGATGTTGTTATTTAGCTAAAGAACTAAATTAAAGGATGTTCTTAATAAGCTATTTCAGCCGAAAAAGCGTGCTCCAAAGTTTCAGTAATTCCCTTCAATAAAACAGTTGATGTGCTGCCACTTACGCTCTACAAGAGCTCCATATAAACCACAATCGACATAATTGGACATCAACTTCTGGAAACACCAACCAGCTTTTGTTGGAATCACGCGATGACCTTGAGAAACCGATTGATGAAAGAATGAAAGGACACTCGATCTTCCAACCAGGAGACTTATAGTCTGGTGTCTTAGCCGAGGGCAGGTACTAAATGTGTGGGCGGAAAGATATCAGAAACTTTACAACTGTAACGAAGAAAAATGAATTCGATATGGAATATAATTATACGGTGAGAGGAGGCGTTAGAAATAAATCTACTGTAGTTTGAATGTATTGAGGTAATATTTTAAATTGTAAACTACACTATTAAAACATTAGTTTAGAAAAGTAGTTAGATGCGTAATACAACAAAGTGGACTTTGAAACGCCTCTCATGAAGGCCCATCTGTGTAGAGAGACAACCACGGGATCAATGGCGGGGAAGAAGGACAACAAAAAGTGTCGGTGGAGGAGAAGTTTAAAAGAACATGACACGACGACTAATGGAAGTGCGACATTCCACCTTTATTGAGGCCATTTGCTATTAAATCTTTCTCCAAAATGTGTCAATGTTCGCCATCAAATGTTTTCTTTAAAATGGATTTATTTTATTTCTGACATCGTCTCGAGTTTTTGGATTAATTTGTTGTTATTCCTATCTAAACGCCGCGGTCTATTTCTTAGATTCCGTAGAGTTTGTTTAAGTAACTGGCTTTTGATTGGATTCTAAATTATATTTTAAATATTCAACCTTGTTTGTATAGAAATAACCGAATTTTTATTATTTCAGCGATGAGGTTAAATAGATTCCATTTTCTGAAAAAAAAGGAGATAATTTGGGAAAGGTTTTGTATAGGATAATTTATAAACGAACTTTTTTTCTATTAATTTGAAATTGAATAACGGCAAGATCTTTAGACGTGCTAGTTTACACAAAACCTTTATGAACAGTTAAACCTTAAAAAACAAGGTTAAAATACTCTTTGTTGAGAACCTTACTTCCCTAAAAAAGCATGAAACAAAAATCAGCTAATATTTTAATCAAACATATACATAGGGATATCTGACATAGGAATATCTACATAGGGATAACTGATATAGGGATATCTGGCGTAGGAATATCTGACATAGGAATATCTACATAAGGATAACTGATATAGGGATATCTACATAGGGATAACTGATATAGGGATATATGATATAGGGATATCTGACATAGGAATATCTACATAAGGATAACTGATATAGGGATATCTGACAAAGGAATTCTACATAGGGATATATGATATAAGGATATCTGACATAGAGATATCTGACATAGGGATATCTGAAGTTTCCTGTCTTACAAATACACATCTTACCTCTAACTAAGGAAATCTAGAGATTTCTGTTGTTAATGTTGCTTTTCTAACTCAAGAAAGCCGATGATATTGCAGACAGTAAATATAAGGCATTTCATTGAAATAACTCTGACAATCTTGGTGATAAGAAAACAGTGAAAGCTGAATATCTCTGAAAGTCTGCTACTACATACGAGATGATTGAGTGAATACCGAACATGCCTCTGCATAGGGAATGGTTAGGACCGCGGCAGCAAGTACAGAGCATGTAGATAGATATGGTAAGCTGATGGTGCTTGCAGAAAATGTGCAAAATGGTTATAATTAGGAAAACCCGAGGATCCCTGAGTAATGACATAGTTAGAATAGAAGATCTCAGCATGTGGCGGGGAGAATATTTATTTATAATTTGAAGACGGCCAAAGAATTGTGTTTACGGAGGTGACTATATTCAATGGACTCCGAGGTTCGTGAAACAAAGAGGAATTCTAACAAGAGAGTAAAGCAATTTGAGATTTCTTTGTTTGCAAGTTCCATTTTAATTTATTTTTGCCAGAGAACTCCTATAATTTTTTACATTACGATATCAAAAATAATTTAACGAGGAAAAAACTTATTTCAGATTTTAAAAGAAGTTCATTAAAGTAAATTTCTAATTAGTGACAAAGCAAACAAACTTCTTTCAGGAGAAGATATTTTTAGCCGTCGCCACACGAGAGCAAACTTGAAACACAGGGGTGATGGTAAGTAAATGTAAATCAAATAAAAAAGCTTTTATTTCATAAAAATATGTTTGCCACCGCCTCTCAATGAAAGGTGTAGCTTACCCAGGAGATAAAAACTTCTTTGGTTTCAATTTTTTACATCCCAGTTAACCTGCAAGCACTTTTTCCCCGCAAACGAGGTTTCCAATCTACGCTCTATTCAGACGCAATGTTTATTTTCCTGAAAGAAGTGTTTTAAATCGAAATGTTAACAAGTTTTAAAAATGCTCTATTTCCGTTAGTCGTTCCACCGAATAGACTAATCGGCGGGGAGTCGTGAATATTTTGCCGAACCGCTTAATGCTGAGGAGCACTCCAAAAGAAATTTGGTAAAAAAATATTTGACCAAACGCCGCCTTAATTGAAATTTGTAATATTTTCCTTAAAAAATTTTTGATTGGTTTTATCAACTCTAGTTTTTCATTTATACCCCAGTCTTTTGAGATTTCTTTTTTCCCCAATTTGAAAGAGTTTGGAAAGAGATTTATTGAATATATTATAGGGTTTATTTGGTTAAATTTTCATATTTATTTTTCTTAGATTAGTAATATAAAAATTGAAAAAATTAGGTTTTTAAAGAAAATCTGCGTAGATATTGGAAATATGCCAGAGAGAGAGAAACATTTTGATCAAATTAAATCTAGTTAACTTTCTTCTCTTCTCTTTTTTAACTTTTCAATGGGAGTTGTTGTACTTTAAACACTATTCTAACACCCGTTGATTGGAATATTTAATGAAGCTGTAGTGTGTATGTTGTGCTGTATGTGTTGTTTGTGTTTTGTGTGTATTTCATGTGTTGCTTGTGTGACGTGCTGTGTATTGTGTGTGCTGTATTTTGTATTGTGTATGTTGTATGTTCTGTGTGTCTGTTGTGTGTGCTGTGTTATATGTAGTGTATTATTCTGTGTGTGCTATTTGCTGTGTGTGGTGTGAGTTTTATGTTGTTTACTGTGTGATGCAAGTGTTGTGTGTGATGCATGTGTTGTGTCAGTGCTGCTCTGTATGTGTTGTAATATGCTGTGCGTATCAATGGACAGAGAGATACAAAATACCAATACCGATCTCCTAGGAATGAATTTTCTTTTACATAATCGAACGACTTGTTAAGGTTAGGAAATATAATTCAATAAATTTCTAAAAATACAAATATAGCAAATAATTCCCGGATTTTGTGAGTGAAGTAACTGCGGTTCGAAAATATAAAAACAAGATTTGTGCCGCCCCGTAATTCACAACCCTCGCGAAATGAGTCCATGTTGTCGCGTTAGAAGCAGAACCGTCTGTGGACTCGACAGAAGGTTGACTCGACGACACTGTGCGAGGCGGCATCTTGTAATAAATTGTTTTCATTTTTAAATGAGCTATTCATTTGTTAATTCTCATAACGGAATAGGCACTTCAAATTATGCTCATATATTTTCCGGCCACACGATAGAATCGGTAAAAAGAGCTATATAATGGATAAGAATGCTGCTGAAAAAGAAATTAATTCATTAGAAAAGAATGCTTGTTTGAGGGCATTGTTAAAACGGGTGGTTAAAGAGACATTTAAAACTGCCCTTAAATTGAATGTGCCAATAGACTCACCCTGGTGAAATGAATATCAATTCAGAAATCGCATTCTTAGGCTTATCAATACTTATTTCATATTAAATACACAAATGTGGGTTCATTTCTGTTTTGTATATAATGTGAGAATTTTGAAATATCTTCAATATTGCCGCATGGACACGAATGTGTGTAGTCGGCACAATTTGGAACTAGAGATTTATAACCGCATTCACACACACACTAACGTATATAGAAAATGTCTCCTTCCCAATTTCTATTTGACATATTTCCATAATGGCTGAAGTGACGAATGGAGCGGGATGATAATTGTCGTCTGAATATATATATAAATTTATATTTAATTATTCAAATTACTAATAAACACAAACACAACACACACAGTACCAAAGTTTTCTTTTTGTATATGATACTGCTGTAAAAAATGGTAAATATATATTATATAGTTAAACCTGTCTATAGCACCCCCTCTAAATAGCGCCTTCTTCTCTATAGCGCCCGATTTTAAACATTAAAATGTAAGCATTTTACATTAAAAGTGACCTGTCTATAGCACCCCCTCTCAATAGCACCCTATTTTGGTGAGTCCCAAGAGTGGGCGCTATAGACAGGTTTAACTGTATATCTTTATATAAAAAGGGCGTACCTGGATCTGTAAAGTGTAAAAATATTTTTTTTTCTCAAAATATTTCGAGAGATTACTCCCTCTTTATCAATTTATTGCGCAGTGATAAAGAAGGAGAAATCTCTCGAAAAATAAAAAAAAAGTTTTTTTTTCTTTATAGATCCAGATACGCCCTTTTTAATATAAACATATTTAATTTAACTCAAATATATTTTATAGTTTTGAAATATTCTATTTTATTCTCCTTATTAATTATAAACTTTTTTTTTTTTGAGAAAGAGAGAGACCATTATCTTTAAGACGTCGTTTTTTATTAATTAATATGTGTTTGCTTTAGTTAGCTCTTAAGAAAATTATCTGTAAATATGTAAATATTTTTAATCTACCCCCCACATATATATTATAACTACTACAATCCTTTATATTGAGAAATATATTGTGAAAATAGCACAAGAACAAAAATCTACTTTCCAAAGTTTTAAGTTCTAGGCCTTCTTATCAAAGCGCTTCAAGCTGTCGTGGAATATCTCCTTCGTTGAGAAATACACGTCAACTTCAGAGAAGTGAGGAATCCATTGTAATTTGGATTTCAAGTCTTATTTACATATGCTATTTGGCAGACCAGGGTGATATATTTTATATATACACCCATATCTCGCTTTGCGTCGGGGTTACGTTCCAAAAAAAACACGACGCAAATTGAAAATAAAATTTTGATGGCATGGCGCAATCAAAAACAAAGGTGTTGCCATATTTTAGGAAAAAAAATCAAAAAAAAAATATATATTAAAGACTCGAATCCAAAACAACGCAACTTCGAAAATCTAACGACGCACAGTGTAAAATCAGTAAAAATTAAGCAGCGACGCAACTTCGAAAAAAACGCAAAACGAAACGACGCAAAGCGAGGTATTGGTGTAGTTTTATTTGATATTTTACCTATTGAAAACTATGGAAAATAGGTTACAATGGTTGTTAACATATAACCTGATCTTGCAACTTAGCGGGTGGTCATTTAGCAGTAAATATAATCTAACAATTTCAAATAATAGAAAATTGCCTAAAATATTTTCATTAATAAATAAAAGGTTGTGTGTTTTCTCAACTTCAACTGCACAGAGCTCGTGGATTCTGATGTTACAGTTGTCGATAAATATTAACTGAATGTTGATATTTTGACGAGGGCAAACAATCTAAAGAGCCTATAGGGTTAATTATTTATGTATCTGAATGTATTTCAGCCAATAATCAGGAATATAAACACATTCAACGAATAGTTTATATTTGTCCCGAGAGATGTTATCACAAACGCTTAGTTCCACGATTGTCTTAATACAACACCACGGACTCCTACATTTTGCCCGTTATTTTATTTTTCAATAAACTTTATCTAAATCCTCTTGATATAAGTTAAAATAATACAAAGGGTTTCTGGAGATGGGTTTATTTTCATTTTCTATACTGTAATCTCAAGGTTTCAGACATCTCTGCCCTTCTACAGGAGTACAAACACCAATAAGCGCCGTTAGATACTAACTAATAGAAAATTAGATCCTAACTAATAAATGGATAATTAAAAAAAAAGAAACTAACTAATTAGTTGGTAATTCTGCTGTAGAAGGGCGGTAATGCCCGAAGCTTGAGATTTAATTAAAAAAATGAAAATAGACTCGTTCACAGAAACCTTTTTTATCATTTAAATTATATTTTATCTCAATATTTCAATGTCATAAACTTGGAGGTTTATAGCAGATGTACCATCACACAACATTCACAAGACGCAATGATTGTTCTGTATTTCACGTGTGTGGGAAGACATTTATATAAAGCTCGGTGGAGCGGGCGGCTAGAGTTTCACCCCGCGGAATTGCCCTATTCATGCGACTCAATGGCCGGTCTTCTATAGAACGTTTAGCAGAAATGGCAATAGATCCTATGGCCTGCTCGGGTTTCTAAACTATGCTGGTTCCTGAATGTTTATTCCACGCTCTGAAAGTGACTTTTGGTTATTTAAAAAAATAGCTGGTGTTATAATAATCATTTTATATTTCTGGTAATAACCTTTCTTTTTCTCTACAAGCTGGCATATAGTAGCATTTGATGTGTGTTGTGTGTGGGAAATAGCGCGAACATAATATACTTTTTAAAATAGAGATCTTGCCTCAGTAGAATGAGTTAGTCGTTATTTCAAGTAGAAATAAACGGTGGTGGTATAATCTTGACAAACTTCCAGTACACAACAAATCCACCAGTTTACGCCAGTAGTCTCACAAAGACAATTATTGCTGGCAACACCAGAGGTTAGAGCCGTTGTGAAGGAGAGATCATAGCGATGTTATTGGCTTCAGATCTCTTGGAATTCGATGGGTGTTCAGTTGTTTATCCAACTTAGCTGCGTATCCGAGATTGTTTATTTAGTATTATATTCATAATTTTCTATTTCTAATTAAGTAAAATAATTGAGGAATATTATATTTTCACAGATGTCACACACACAACACAAGTACATCAAATTTCTACGATCTTAGCTTTTGTTGAACAAGACCTGGAGCTTAATGGCGGTTCAATCAGTTTGAATGGACATGCGAGGATGTTTGTAACTGTGTTGAGAATGTACACAATGTACGCTATTAAAGATATTTCACGGAGTTGAAACGTGCGAGAATATAGATGGCTACAGGTGCAGGAAGCTCTAAAATCAACGTGAAAGATGGTTTTACAACAATCTGATATACACACGCCACATACAATCCAAACAACTCCATATTAGAGCTCCATAATTTCCTGGCCTATGGTATAGCCCAGCGCGTTGGGTCAACAAGAGAACAAAGGTCGAGGCTGGCGATGGAATTTGCTTGCTGAGCATTCCTCCTGGAGGTCTTCCATCGTAGAAGTTTTATTCTAAGCTGCCGGAGCCTTGTGGACGCAGTCAAATTGTTTTGTAGAGGGACATATCAGTATAATAATAATTGAGAATTTGAAATAGGATTTATTTTATCTCGCAATTGATGATATTTATTTGATCTAAAGATTTTATATTGAAAGGTAAATTTCAGGTATGTGTGTGTGAAGTTCATTTTAAATTCTTTATTTGGTTCAGCTTCAAACGTTCAACATAAACTCCGCTGTCCAATTATAAGGAATCGCGGAATAATGCTGGGATTTAATATGGAATGTCATTCTTGAGTGGAAAAACAATTCGTAAAAAAGCCAAAAATTTATTTTTGAAAAAACTTGTCGTTCATTTTAACGATATCCACAGTTAATACGGATCATATTTCAAATACTACATGAAAGTGATTGGTCTACTTTCTGGGCCTGTGGTAGACCCCAACTAGGCGATTGGTCTACTTCCCGGGCCTGTGGTATAGCCCAGTAAGCCGATTGGTCTACTTCCCGGGCCTGTGGTATAGCCCAGCAAGCCGATTGGTCTACTTCCCGGGCCTGTGGTATAGCCCAGCAAGCCGATTGGTCTACTTCCCGGGCCTGTGGTATAGCCCAGCAAGCCGATTGGTCTACTTCCCGGGCCTGTGGTATAGCCCAGCAAGCCGATTGGTCTACTTCCCGGGCCTGTGGTATAGCCCAGCAAGCCGATTGGTCTACTTCCCGGGCCTGTGGTATAGCCCAGCAAGCCGATTGGTCTACTTCCCGGGCCTGTGGTATAGCCCAGCAAGCCGATTGGTCTACTTCCCGGGCCTGTGGTATAGCCCAGCAAGCCGATTGGCTTCCTTGTACCATCCAATAAGGTTACAGCATGTCCGGGGCGGCTAAGTCAATTTAAAGAGCAGCCTCATCGAAATAAATTTGCATTGTAAATATGCCGCACCCCGCTTGGATCCCTCCCTCCTCCCTTCCTGAATTAACATCTGTTCAGACGTAACTACATTTATACGGCTAACACGACATAGAGCCCCGTGTGTAACCCGCTGTAATCCTAATGGGATGGATTCCGTCCTCGTGTTGGGGGCGTTCGAACAACACGCTGAAACATTGAAGCTCTCATGTTCCAATAGTCAGATAAAATAAGGTTAACATTATGTTTCTTTATTGTATACAGGCGCTAACTTCGGGACAAGAATAGACTTTTCGACGGTATCTTTGGAACGACACACGTATTGTCTCTTCCCAGACCTCTGTGGAACGACATGCCCGGAAGCTAGCTTATATACAATAAATAAAAATATTGTTAACTTCTTATTGTCTATTTTATCTGAGGCGTTGTTGTCAATAAATAGAGTAGATTTTAGAGTGAGTCTATAGTCGCCACTGAAACATACAATTCACTCTGTCATCTGAGAAATAACACGCTGGAAAATATTCTCGCACATTTTGAACACAGTTTGTAACTTTGACAAACTATTTGTCTCGGTTATAGATCTTATATTTATTTCCAGTAGATAATACATGTCCATATTCTCAGGCTCGGATATCTTGAATGAAATGGAGAAAAAAATATTTTATATACTATAACGTTTGTCCTAAGTATGTGTGTGTAATATATTGTCATGTCGGCAAACCACTTGCACAGAACATCCCCGGATATATAGAGCTATGGAAAAATTATCGAAACAAAATTATTTTCTCTTTAAGAATATATATATATATATAAGTCGCCACTCCCGCAAACACTTTCCATATAGAAGTATTACAGATAAAAATATAGTAATCAGACATGGGTAAATACAATAAAGCCAAAACTATTATAAAATTAGAACAGAGTTTAACGCATCCAAGACACTCTGATGAGAGCTAGAGACTTTATAGCCAAGAAACGAAGTACTCAGGTTGGATGACAGAAAACATGAAATGTTGCACAGATTAGAGCGTGTCATAATTGGATCGATCCATTGGAGAGTCAAAAGTTTTTAGAGGATGGAAACCAACAACATGATCAAACTCTCTCTTTCAACTAATTTATAGAAGAAGGGAAATTTGAAAAATTCTGAATAAAAATTCAGCTAATTAGGTTTTTTAAATTTAATTATCAATACAGTATATACATACAGAATAATTTTAGAGCTTGAGTTCCACCTCAACGAGGCCTGGAATCAACTCCAAGGAAATGAGCTGAGTATTCGAAGCCAATGGGATGAATAGATATTTATAAGTATTGTTGGAGGAAGTATGTGAAATAAGGAACAGGGATGGGCAGTGGTTGTATTTATAAATACAGTTTTGTCTTGTCGCCATTCGAAACGGAAGCTCTCAACGTACAACGTACACTTGTACACTGGGGCAGAATTATTGTTTGTTGCATAGATGGGATTACAACGCAGAAAGACAGTTCGTGAGAGAACATAATCTCTATTTGTGGAAAAATAATCTATTTTCAAAGGCGTTTCCAAAATTTTCGGGGTGAACCTATTGCTACGCAAATAATAATTTATGAATATTTCCTAAATACAGAAAAATGTTAATATATTCAAACTTGTGTTACGAAATTATACATTTATATATTGAAAAAAGATCAATAAAACTTAATATCTACGTAAATAAATTCTCGGAGAACGAAATATTATAAATAAATAAAAAATGCCAACAGTTCAATAAAATCATTTAGAATAAGTTTACCACACGGCAATAGCAACGATACTGGGGGGAGAGGGAAAAAATAAATAAAAATCAAATTTCTCGCGCCCAAGTTTATTCTAAGAAGCAATCAACTAATTCAATATGAAATTTGTCAACTTCGTTTGGAATAGCTTTCCATTTGAGATGAATTTAATTCGGCCACGTTGTTTCCCGCCCATTGAAGCTATTGGTAGCAATTATGCCGAGGATTAAAATGGAAATCTTTTCAATTACGATATGGAAATGGAGGATTTGGACTATGGAATCCAATTATTCTAGTTCGGCAACAGTGTTGCGATTCGAGCTGGCAGCCGATCGTTTACAATCGAAGCTTATTTCATCAGGAAGTTTTTGTCTTTTGATTTACTTTCCTTATTGCTCTCCATCTGCAGCCGCTGTAAACTTTCACAGTTGGGTTTGGTACCGGCCGGGGTCGCTTTACAAAAGCTAAAAACAACCCAGGAGCGTCGAATTTATACTGCTGACAGTTTAAATAAATATTCTGGAGAAAATTTACAAGTAATAAACAATTGAATGTAGAAACTGCCCTTGTGTTCTAATCCGGCTTCTACATACGACCACGATGACTTTGTGGCAGTGACAATAGCATCTTGGTTACATACAGTACTGGCGTGGCAATATTGGTACCCTCCCTGTCACTTGGCAATCAATTTTATAACGTCAGCTATTGGCTGCTGATAAAATTGGCTTTTACGGTTTGTTTCCAGAAACACAAGGCAGATAGAACTCGCCGTACTTCTCTAACGACAAAAGCCGCAGCTATTTTATTTAAACGGAACACAAGACATGGCTTTCATCAGGTAGAAAGTTAATGCCGCGATAGTGGGTTTAGGATCTCTTTCCCGGGTATCACTTGAGCCGATGAGGAAGGACCAGGTCTGGAACTTTCTTGGGTTTAGTTGGAAAATGTTGTGTATTCTCCTTTCTTTTCCAGTCTCGTTATTTAAAGTAGCTTTGTCCACAGACTGTCAGCTGCTATCGCCCAACCTGGCCGGTGGATCCACCACGTGGCGGCCCAGGAGAACCAATCCCAAGTCGCGGCAATCGTTTACTTCCAACTTAAATGCGGACAGATTCAATTTGCTTTGATCATGTCGAGATGACGGGATTACCAAAATTGAATTTTACCAAAGCACTTTCCTCTAAGCCTATTTTTTGTTGCCTTCTTCCTGCCTTCTGAAAAACCTTCAATTATTTATGCCATTGCGGAACTTGTTGTGTTCATGCCCGCTGGAAAGTAGTTTTCAGAATTCAGTTAAAGTCTTTTTGGCCGTTTAAAAAAATATTAAAATTGGATTTGGTTATTTTCCTTTTCTCTATAAATATTGCGCCGTAAATCCCACTTTTAAAATATTTGCCTCTTTTATCTATTTTTACCACACTTTAAAAGTAAATAAATACGAAATGAAAACCAACGACTGCAATATTATAAACACTATGTTGATTATGCCTGTGTAGGGAAATAGAATATCGTTAAATAAAAGCTACCGTCGCTACAAATACTTGCTGAATAAGTATTTATCTTTCATTCCCTGCGGGCCAACGCAGTAAATCTTCGAATTCGTCCGTGGAACAATAGAACGGCCCAACTCTCGGTACTGTGAAGTGTGATTAACTACCAACTAGGGTAATACTATATTGTTCGAACTTATTGTTCGAAAAAGTGCTGGAAGTTTTCATTGATCTCTTTCATGACGCGTGCCGTTTTTTTTTTTTTTTCTTTCGCGCCTTCAACGATCTGGAATCTTGTTCCTTTTAACACATATTTGACCTTGGGGAGCAGTTGATACTGGAACATGCGATGGATGATGCTACACTGGGATGCTACATGGTCAAAAAAGAATTTGCGACAGATACGCTGCATTGCCATAAAGAGCCCATGACTTATTCTTTAAAAAATCGGGTCGTTTTTTAATCGCATTTTTCAAGCAGTTTTTTTAGCAAAAATCTCAAGTTAACTAACTTTTAATCTTTAATGTTCACATTAATCAACATAACTATTAATATTTTGAATTACAGAAAAGGTACACAAATTCAATTAATATAGCAAAAATCATTATTGCATTGAATTTTAATTTTGTCAGGCGATCCTTTTCTCGGTAAAATTGGCACTTTCTAATGCATGGGTTGACGCGTAGTGTCTGGATCATGAGTGAGAATCCATTTCTTATGCTATCACCATTTTGAAGAAGTTTGCTCTATTTCAAATCGAATCCAAAGGTCAGTGTGCCAACATTTTCAGGAACTACTTTTGGTTTGTGAGAATTTCAGGCATCATTTTCGCACCCTTTTTTAATTTTTTTTTTTTTTGAGCAACTTTTTTTGTAAATTCCTATACTTTTCGAAATCTCCCAAATAGTTAGACGACTGTCATATTTGACCTGATTGCCATTTCTCTAATATTTCTATCCGTTTGTGGCGTGTGGAGGGCGACCACGGGCGTGAACCATGAATCATCGACCATCTTGGAAATGCTTGAACCACTCCAAATTTCGCGCATGCGATGAACCATTAATTGTTAAATACTATTTCTCCAAAATAAGACACTTCGGCCAGTTAAAGTTTTATCTTATTGTCACATACTTATTTTAATAAATTTCAAGTTTCAAAAGGGCATGTTTTCATATGAAACTACTCAGGAAAAACGGTTCTCAACACCAAACCTCGGCTGGTACACACGGTGGCAATACACAGCGTACGACATTGCCGAGTTCTTCGGTAGTAGCCACAGCGGTGTATTTATTTACCATCAACTTCGTAGAGCCAGTACTCATTGTGGTACTTTGTGTGTTCTCTTTTATTCAACTTTAGCTCGTTAGCCACTAACTTGGAGAGTATCACATACATTTATTGTAAAGTGTAAAAACTACCAATTACCAACAAACAAAACGTTGTCACATGTCCATCTGTATTTATCTAACTATAGCTGTATTTATCTAACAAGTACTGTTCGAAGACTTATCTAACCTGAGCAAAGTACTATAGTACGTCGTACCTACAGTAGCGGCTTCTCCTAAACACCAATTGTTTCATTCGATTCCACTCAGAAAAATGTCTTCTACAGAAGGAGCAAAAAATCACTTGAAATATTATTAATTTTACTTTCATCCGTTTTAATGATATCCACATATTCGCCAGATGTTGGCGTGGATATATTCCCATTTGATGATTACCAATGGACTTCAAACTTTTCTCTATATCCAAAATATAAACCTTTGGGAAATAATTAGAATCCCCGCGTCTTTTATAAAATGTGTTTAATTCATTAAGTTCTATAAGTTCCATATTTCAGTGTGGAATACCTTCGTAAACTCGGTTACTTTTGTCTTCATCACTTACTATATTTTTAAATATTTAATATAACGGATAATACGTTGTCTTTTCTTAATGAAACAAGGTCTTGGAAAATTTCCTTTTCCACAGAACTTAAAAAAAAATTGCTTTCTTCCCTCCCAATGCACTCTGACTGACACTTGAAACATAGACTGGAAGCCGCGGTGCTGACGATGTGTGGGCGGCAGGTCTCTACAGCCCGAGCGACCGGCGCCACACCGACAGCGGCAGCGCCTCGCCCAACTCCTCGGATCCCGAAAACAAGTCAAAGAAGTCTAGTCAGCGCAAGAAGAAGACGAGGACAGTGTTCACGAGGAGCCAGGTCTTCCGTCTGGAGTCGACGTTCGACGTGAAGCGCTACCTGTCGAGTACGGAGCGCGCGGGCCTGGCGCAGTCGCTGCAGCTCACGGAGACGCAGGTGAAGATCTGGTTCCAGAACCGGCGGAACAAGTGGAAGCGGCAGATCGCGGCGGAGATGGAGGCGGCCAACCAGCGCCTGGTGCGGGTGCCGGTGCTGTACCACCACCACGAGGGCGACCTGCCCCCGCTCTCGGCATACTACCACCCTCCCTCCTTCAGCCCCCCCGCTTCCTCGGCTGGCTCGCGGCCCCCGCTCCCCGGCATTGTCTAGTGCCCGCCCCCCTGTACAAATACGTATACTGTACATTGCCCGCTATTTAATGAGAGATTGTTATAACTACGTCCAATTTCATTAAAACTTGGACACTTCCTCTGGGACTCGGATTTATTCAAACACACACCAACATCCCAAGTCTATACAAATGTCTATGGCTTATAGGTCGTGCTAGAGTGTAGAAAATTAAATTTGTAATTTAAACTCCAAGGTAACATCCCCATATGCCTTCATAGGAGGACATTAGAACAAAATTCCATATTCATGATATGCACAGTTACCGTTCTAAAATCGAACACACTTATGTAGCATGTATTTCACAATACGCTTTATTTATTAATCACATTTTTAAATATTAAAACGCTTCTTTTTTTTTTTTGCAAACCGTGCACATATATGAATATAATGTGCAAAATTCCTTGCACTGTTTGCCAACGCTTTAAGAAGTGTTGTTTGCAAAAAAAGGGGCAGCGGGGATTAGTGGTAAGTTTGTTTATTTGGAGCGTCATAATAAAAGAACAATAAGGTGGCCATCCACATGCTGATACCGGACTGCTGTGACGGCAGATGAGGCTTTATGTACAACCTCAGCAAATTCCTAGAAAAAACAGCAGAAATTCCTGGAAGGAGAAAATATTTACATATCAAACAAGTACTCAACAAATTACAATTTATATAAAATTAATGGGTTTTAATAAATTTTTACATATTAATTAAAAATGGTTATTTAAATGTACAATTGATAAAAAGGAAAACGTGGGATTTTAGAAAATATTATATTTATATAATATTTGTTAAATTATATTAATGACTCACAATTCCCAATAATCTTATTCTAGTACTTAAGTTACTGCTTTTTCTGTGGGATTGACGGATTACATTGGAATCAATGAAATCAATCAGTATTACACCTAGAACGTCTCAAAGGACAGTTGCCATCACCTTATTGGATAACCTTTGCACTTTGAATTTTTTTTCTTAGGTGAGTTAAAATATTTGCAATTCTAATGACTGTGCCTTAGTCTGTGGGTCATGATGGAATGCCCAGGTTTCACTCCAGTCACTACATTATCAATATTTGAAATTAAATGTCTTTTTGGGCCTCATAGAGATCCAGTAGCTCTTGAAATGGTTGAATCGTTTTATCAAGTTCAATCTGGGGTTAGTTTCTTGGAACCATTTCAAACATTCTTTCTATAATTTAAATTATTGTTAAGTTCATCAATTGTTTCTATTGTGAAATTAGATCCAAAATTTATTATATTACCCAAATTTCTAATAGTTATTTTTTATATAGCGGTAAGTTCGTCTAACTTGTCTTAGTTTTCAGGGTTGGTCGCTGTTGATGGCCTCCCACTACGTGGTTTGTCATCCAAAGAATTCTCATCACTTCGGAATCTTTTAATCACTCATTTTATTTCATATCAATACTGGCTTCTTAGAATACATCTGGTGAATCTCTGAAGCTGAACATCCTTCCAAAAATTCAATAACGGCTCTTTGTTTCTGTCTTGATTCCATACTTTTA
>CP092867.1:95118175-95136139 GCA_030710605.1 Cordylochernes scorpioides
ACTAAGGTATCTGAAAACAAAACGGATAATTATTAGATAAGACTTTACCTAAAAGCACATTACACTTTGAGTGAAATTGGTCCAATAATATTCGAGTTATGGGCAAACAGGCCTTACTTTGGAACGCCCCTTGCGTATTTAGCTGTTCCAGTTTATCAGCAAGATAACGAGGGTAATTGAGGGGAGTTGATCCACCTGCCCTTCCACTCCGTGTTGATCCACCGCAGTGACGGGCGACGTTACCGATGAGAGAGTGCGCTATAACCTTGATGAAGATGCATCAATATACAAAAATAAACCTCTCTTTAAAACCGAATGTTGGCCTAAATATATAAAGAAATTTATGTTTAAGCTATTTGTAAAAGAAAAGATTCGTTTTCACAATGTAAACAAAGAAATCAACATGAAAATATGGAGACTTGCAAGACAAATGGTAAATGGTTTTCTGGTTTTCTTCGCTATTCACTTGAAGAGTGAATGAAAAATAACATTTTTTAAAATCAAATTTTAACTTTTGTGTCGTAATCTATGAATAGTAATTTAATTATTTGTCACGATTAATTGAGAAAATATAAGTAGATGACACACACACATTAATGGGCACTAACGGCCGGAAGAGATGTAAATTCATGATAAAGACAAATTGGTGTGCCAACTGTATTCTGTATTATAAACTATTCACGCGCGTAGGTTTTTATTTTGTTATTAAATACACAATTACTGCAATGATCAAATATGGGGGGCCATGCTATCAGTGATGAACTCTCCCAGCAATTTGGCAGTTTTAGCTGTCTTACCGCTGGAATATGGAATCTTTTGATTTTATAACCGTTTCTAAGGACACTACTTGGTGAGAAGGTGATTTTTAGAACATTATGAGAGATTATATGGGAAATAATATTCACATATTTATACAAAATATTAATTTGAGCATCTTACTTCAGCTAATAAATATTCCTACTGCCTTCTTTTATTCGTTCAATGTCTTGACCAAGAGTTCATCTTCAGTATCGGATATAGAAGCAAAACAATACAGTACAATATCAGAGCAGCATGTTTGATTAAACTGGAGAACCGCTTGGTAGGTTCACCACTGATGAGCTAGGTATCCTTTTTATTTTCCAATCACATTCCAAAAAGAAAGAAGTTTTGATTTAAGCGCTTAATGGCTCCAAGTGATCATAGCAACAATGGCTTAAAAATCCCAAGACGGCCAGTTTTTAAATAATAGCCTTAAGCAAACACGTTGTACAAAACCTGACTTTCATCTTCATGTTGATAAATTCGAATACTGATGTAAGGTGTGGGGTGAAGTACAATCAGACAAACCCGTTCGTTATACGGGGATTTATTCCTTAAACGACAGCCTACATACGAAGGTCCAGTGTAATATCTCGTGAGAGAGGAAGTAGTCCTCAGGCCCTCTGCTGGGAGATGTGGACATCCTTGTGAACTGGCTGGTCAGCTACAGCTTTACCATCGTTGTTTGGGTGGAATACTGAGTGAAGGGTGTTTTAAATTTGCATATATATTATGATGCATTAGCGCGCCATCTGTTATGAAAATTCGAAACTGTTATAGACGCGTATGATTCTTTTACAAATTAAACAATTTCTACTGCCCTTACTGCAATATGGAGAAATTAATAAAATAAAGATTAAACTGGCGAAACCGCTGGGAGAGTTCACCACTGATGAGCCAGGCCCTATCATTAATTTTTCCATTGCAGTAAGGGCAGTAGAAATTGTTTAATTTGTAAAAGAATCATACGCGTCTAAAATAGTTTTCTCAATTTACAAATAGGTAGCGACAAATTGGTAAGTCTCAAATGCAGGTAGGCGCATATTGTTATTCAAATAAGAACACTGATGGTTGCTAAGTAATTGGGGAATTATTAATTAACTCTTCCTAGTAGAAAATCATTATGAATATTTTCAATTAGAAAATTAACAATTCGTAGCTTTTTATTGAGAAAATAGACGACTTCTTATCAAAGCCGCCCTTCTACTGATTTAGCATCTTAGAAGTAAACACGGACTGTGTGTTGATAGAATATTTGACTGTGTTATATCAATAGACCCTATTTTCACTAAGCCAGTAGATATATGAGTGGCTTTGGTAGGAAGTCGTTTGCTTTATCAATAAAAAGGAACGAATTGTGTGTGTTATTGAAAGTTTGATAAAACTGCTCTCTAAAATTATTTATATAGCTATACATTATTATATTAATATTGTCTTTTTCAAAAACTATTATGATAATTCGTTTAATAATAAAAGGTATAATTATAAATCCAATGATATCGATGTACTTATCTACATGTACAATTATACACGTGGGTATGTACGTATGTACCAGGTTATCTCCAAGTGGCTGAACCTACTTTGTTGAAATCCGCATGCCTATATGTAAAATGGAAAAATGAATAGGCTATTCAAAATTTTGTGTTCGATTATATCAATGATGGACTAAATTACTTGATGCACAAGAGGTCAGAAATATATTATAATAAATATTCTACGTATATATTTTGACCCATCCAGATGCCACAAAATAGGTCAGAAGGGTTTAATACCGCAGTTCTAAACCTGTGTAATATGCAATTAACCCCAATAGTTAACCCAATATAGAAGGTAGCGTAAAATGATTATAATAATATATTAAACGGGGATTTATATGCTCATTAAACATCTGAAGCAAATTTGAATATAATATTTCTCAAACGAATATTAAAAAATGCTGAAAATGCTAATGGCTGCGTAAATGTTTACCCGTTTAATTGAACTTTTGTGAGTTTTAATGACATGATACAACTTTTTATTTGAAACTTTGTAATTGTGAATATTTATAAATTCACATATTCTATTTTAAAAAACGTTTTTTATTATGTACAAGGGTAATTGTTTCAATTTTATTTAGAATGATTGTCCATCTATTTAAAAAATAAAATTTTACAATAAATTTAATCGGTTGCTTTTATGATATTTCGATGTGTCCATTTCAGCCTCTCAACGATCTCCAAGAAATCCAAACATATTATAATACACATTTTATATAAGCTTGAAGCATATACAGTGAGATTCTCTATAACCAAATTTGAACAGCCAGAAAGTGTTCGTTTTGGATTTTATGCCATATTTTTCTATATATGCTTAAGTTGATAACATTTATTTTTTAGGGGGGAAAAATTGTAAAGAATATAAAAATTATATATATAATATTTTCACAATGAGTATCTTTTTTGAAAGCTTTTTATTTAACTTGCTCTCTCTCTCTCTTCCATGTTTGTCGTTTGTTCTGTTTTCCACAAATCTTATAATCAATTTTTAATTTACTCATAGAGCACCTAGGAACCTGAAATTCGGTGAACTTGTTCAAAGCCTGATGACATTTTGCAATTTGAAAAATTCCAGACTTATAGATGGTGGTCGGGAATAAACTAGAGAAAATAATTAGCATATTTCGTTTCAAACAAAGGGAAATAAGCGCAGCCGTTTCGCTGCTGTGCTGAGCGGGTAAAAGGTCGGGGAGGTCGGGACTGGACTAATTTACATATTTGCGCTCAATTTTTGTGATCAAGATCTAAAATACTTCCAGACATAGAAGTCAGAAAAATTGCATACTCGCTCAATCCAGCTAGGAATGCAAGTATGAGAAATATAATACTTCTGGGTTGTCGGGAATGAACAAATTTATCTTTTTGTTTTCACATTTGGGGTTGAACTTTTAATGTACTTCCAGACCAGGTAGAAGTTATAAATTTATACATTTGCACAATCAAGTTAACAACTCTAGGGTACAAAATGTTGACATCAAGAAGACCTGAAAATAAACTATAGAATAGAAAATTGGGACAGACGTTTTGTAGTATTATGAGCGGCTGGCTACCATAAAAATAAATCGATAGTATGAACTATAGAGATATAAATATGTATAGTAGGATATTTCCAGAAATATTTAATAATTTAAATAATTTTTAAAATTTGAAATTCAATATTTTACATCTATATTGTAAACAATTTGTAAACTTGAAAGTTAGATAGTCGATATTCATCCTTCCTTCACTTCTGATCTTATGCATCGCGGTGATTGGCTACGTTATTCTAAACATAAAATGGGAATATCCTGACCGCTCACACGAGTATTTTTAGAGCGCCATCTAGTGTAATAAAAATTGACAAAACGTTGATTTAGGTTATTCCAAAATATTTGGCCGTACTAGATGGCGCTCTGCCAACTTATACATTTAAAAATGAATTCATTTTAATTATTTTATTATTGATAATTTACATATATATTTGCATATATATTATTATAGATATTTATATGTTAATATATCATATAGGTTTAATCTAGGTTTAATTATAATATTGGGTTAAGAGAGTTTTTTGGGACTTATTTCTATGGATAAGACTCTTGTACTGCTGTGGAATATCTACATATTGTCTGTTGGTTCTATTATTTGTCTTTGTAATTTGCACGTTATGCCGGAAGGCAGAATTGTTTATGTTTAGAAATCTGGTTTCTGTCCCCTGTTTATTTATGATGTTGAAATAATTGAGTGTGGGTGTTTTTTTTTTTTTTTTTTTTGGGTTTCTGAGGATCGGTCAGTTTCTCTTATGTATGGTTTATGAGATATTGTGTATGGTATTTGATAAATCAGGCTTTATTTCCATTATGGTTCATAGATTTAGCTATAGGATTTCTGATTATTGTAGGGCGTGGACACTTAGAAAATGTTTGTATTCTGCGATTTTTAGCTTTCTATTTACAAGTATTGTTAGAGGTGAATATATGGTATGTTGATTGATACTGAATCTTATAAATAATTGGACTTTAGAGAAGATGAAGTAAAACATTCCGAAATTCCTCATTTCATAAATAAATACCCCGTTAAATATCTCTTCAATTTCTCAATATGATTTAATATTAATTGTCGTTACGGCTCACAAATGTAAATACAAGAATGTTTTGTATCTCCTCTCACGACCACTTATATAACCATAATGACCAATAGCACCTTCAGTTGCACAATCAGGAGATTCCTTTTTCTTAATTTACCCACCTGATCCCAGCACAATTACACTTTATAATATTATTTTACAATGGCAGAGTTTGAATTATTTCCCTATCTATATATATAAAAATGAATGCTTGTTGGTCCGTTCGTAAGTGATAATCTTCTACATCGCTCAACCGATCGTGATGAAACTTTGGGAAGTTGTTTAGTATACTACCGGGATGGTTTCTGGCTAATTACTCTTTAGAAATAACCTTTCGTTGCATTTTTATTTACAATAAAACGTAAATTCACTCGCAATCAGCGCCCCCTCGCGGCAGGCGTATGGCCTGAAATAGCCTCGCATGAGCGTATTTGTAACGTCAAGCTTAGCCTATAGGTTAGGTACACAGCTTCGTACCCCCACAACCTAGGTTCGAGGCTCAGCGTGGGTGTTTTTTTTTTCATTTCTTTTATATTATTGTAGCAAATTATTAAAAATATTATTTTATTTAAAATGTAGGCTTTTTAAAATAAAAATTAACATAAACAATTTTTAAATAATATTTATAACAAACCTAGGTTCGAGGCTCAGCGTGGGTGTCTTTTTTTTTATTTTCATTTCTTTTATATTATTGTAGCAAAGTCTTTTTTTACAGCATTATTATATTTTAATTGGTTTATTTTAAATATGTTTGTTATGAAGGCTCTATGTAATACTATTTAGAGCACATTTTACATTTTAAACAACTAAGCACCCCTCTTTTTAATATTGTAGCAAAGTATTAAAAGTATTATTTTATTTTAGATGTTTGCCATGAAACTTTGGGAAGTTGTTTAGTATACTACCGGGACGATTTCTGGCGAATTATTTTAAAATAATATTTATAACAATAATTATAGCAAATTTTAAGACATATTTTTAAATTCTGTGTTTGTGCATATATAAATATTTTACAAAAATTGTGAGAACGTTCTATTAGAATATCTCAAAAACAAAAAACAATACATATAAACAAGTTCACTGACATTTATTAATGCAGTGATTATAATCAATAATTACAATAAAGGGCTATATTATCTATATATATAAAAATCACTTTCAAATTTTAACGTAACGTTTCATTCTCAATCCCGTAGGGCTTTAGATCGGCTAAAACATTTTTATCTTTATAAGTGAATATTAACTTTACTGTACTGAATAGTTTAGTATAATATTAATTTAACATATTACAACTTAGCCACAGCAACGCGTGGCCGGGTTCGCTAGTAAAATATATATTATGCATTTGAATGTTTATTCATAGGTCAATTGAAATTCACAGGAATGTTTTCTAGTCGTTTTCTCTGATATCTTCACGATTCAGTACCTCGATCTTAATACCATCAGGCAGTAGGTGAATCGTGTTATTCACTCCTTTATTTTATATAGACATTATATCGTTATTACACGGCTCGCTCAATATATCATGGCTCTATGTAAAGTCTAAACAGGACAGCGCTTCTAAAAAATCTGTTATAATTGAACAAAGCAAGTTCGGGAAACAAACCAATGACAGCCGAGCCAACAACTCCATTAGAGATCACCCCGGCAACAATTGGATCTACGAGGAAACTTCCTACAATGGACTTAACCGGCAACACTCAAGCCCATTATTGCCGTGCTGTTACCACAAAGTGTCCAACTCGGTCTCAAATATTGACCCAATGTGTGGGCGGTGACAAAAGGTTGTTGCAACGTGGGGGAACACTCCAATCAACAATTTGTATCCTCTCCGAAAGTGGTGTATATATATGTTATAATAAATTTTACTTAGTGGAATCAATAAGCTTGATTTTGAATACATGAGCATTATGCCAATGGTTTTCAGATGTGACATTTTGGGGAAATATAACAAAAACAACTTTAAATCACTATTTGATTTAATTAAGATTATAGAAATAATTGAAAATGAAACACCTGGCTTGAGGGGTAAATAAAATAAAAACTTGAATGCGTGTTTACATAATTACAAAAGGTTTGTGCCGGCCAAAGGAAACAATGAATGTAGACATTACCAAGTACCATGGCGGCCGGCTTCACAGAGTTGTTATAGAACTTGGAAATTTTTAAATTAAATAAATATTTTATATAACATATATATTAATTCACAGACAGAGAAGTTATATAAGTATTTTAGTCTGAAAGCATGCAGAATAAAAGTGCAGAGTCCTATATCTAACTTCTCTATTCTATTAGAAGAACAGAATAGAATAAACTGGGAGGAGATCCCTACAATATTTGACACCTCTATGGACCAAACCTTGATACTATATAAGTCTCTACGCCAAAGGCCACAGTTTCAACGCCACAATATGTAAATTAACCGATTACAGGCCAATTTGCATATTCCTTCCGTATACATGTTCACAACATTCTGAAACAATTTCGATATTATATATTTATATCATACAGGCGGAAATATGCAATTTCACACATCATGAACTTCATTTTATAATTTCACACTATAGAGTTAGTCTGGCCGGAGTGCAGAGTCTCGGCGCTGTGCTATGCACATAAGCTCAAGAATAGGTTAATTTGCATATTGGTTTCCCTCTCTGGCTGGTTGAGGCCATAATTAAGAACCAGAGTACGTCTTGAAGCATGCCCAGGTAAATATGCAATTTAGTCTGATAAGCTTAGCATATTCTGGATAAATAATTAGGGTAAAATACAACGTCCTACAGTAATTATATATTCATATTCCACTAACAGAGCTTTCAGGCGTTTAAGCTCTATCCTCCGAAGATACTAAATTATCCATAGCGATCTTTACACCAATATTTTACTTTTCAAAATTTAAGCAACCCGTTTTTTATTATTAAATATTACTCAGATCATATTGAAATCTTAATTTATAAGAGGGTTTTTATTATTTTGATTTTTAAAATTTTAATATTATTCTCTATGGATCAGTTGGATGAACCGAGGAATTAATATGTGTATTATATATTTGCTATTTTTTAATCTGTTTCATATAATCTATAATCATCTATAATACTTCTATATATGTATGTGTGTGTGTGAAAAAAAAAGTAAAAATGTGATATAAGGTGGGTGAATAAATTAAGAAAAACGCATCTCCGTGCAACTGAAAGTTGCTGATGGCTTGCGTCATCTATCGGAATAAATATCAACTATTCTCGTTGATTTTTAAATATTTCAATAATTTTTAATCATTTGGACAATTCTGGAGTAATTAAAAATCAACGAATAGTTGATATATTTTCTGATAGATGGCGCAAGCCATCAGTAACTTTCAGTTGCACAATATGGAGATGTCTTTTTCTTACTATATATGTGTAACACCAACAGATGTTTGTAGCGTGTTTCTACCATCTCTCCTCCAAAGGTGATTAAAATTCTGTAGTGGGATCTATAAACCGACATTGTGTACTTCCACACCCATTTTGCTTTATAAATATTCAGTGTTATATTTATATACATTGAGAGAGAGAGAGAGAGAGAGAGAGAGAGGTGTAGAGAGTAATTCCCCGGTACTATGGACAATTTATTTGAACAATCCGACCCCAGAAAAGTTCACCCTATGGTCTATTTTATGTTTTACTGTCTTATCATTTTCAGTTTTCTTCCGGGTTGTTTTCGCTTTAATATTATTTTTATTTATAAATCTTTCCAGAGAGTGAGAGAGAACATTGATGTTTTGTCCCTCATTTTCTTATATTTTAAATTTATATCTAGGAACTTAGTTGTAGTCAGAGTAGGTGCGCATTAATAAACGTAGCAGCTCTCTCGTTGGAGGTGAACACCATATTACGATTGAAAATTCAAAAAGATGGAAAGAACTAGTGGAAAATGGCGATGTGTTGAAACCACTCGATACTGATGCGTCAACAATGGAAGGATAAAGAATTCACTCTCATAGTTGAAATCTCTATGGTACCTTATGAATGACTTTGTATGATAGACTCTCGTATCAAGCAGCTGAAAGCGGAGATAAAATCTTATCTTGAGGAATCAATGTGTTGCTCCTTGGCGACTTGATGCAGATACCACGAATCAATGGTTAGACTATATTTCATATATACATATATATAATTGCATATATTAGTTTATACTTATATTTTAGGCAATATAAATTCAACTGAATAAACATATAATCGCCTAAAGGAGTCAACCCACAAACCTTTTGATCAATTTAAAAATTATTTCTGGCTCCTACGTGGTGGGAAATGTGTTAGGCAGTAATAAATACATATATATAAAATAAAAGGATTTAAAAGCGCGAATGTTTCTTTTATACATAAAACGAACTTCTACTGTCCTTACTGCGATGAAAAAATATATTGGGAGGGCTACTGTCCTATAAGCTTATGTCCATAGTTTACTTGAAAACCATTTCTAAGATTCCATCCTTCAGTGTAGCATATAAAAGCAGAATGATCCAATACAATATTAGAGCTCTGAGAAGCGGTCTGGTGGATTAAATTGGCGAAACCGCTGGGAGGGTTCACCACTGATGAGCCAAGCCCTCCCAATATATTTTTTCATCGCAGTAAGGACAGTAGAAGTTCGTTTTATGTATAAAAGAAACATTCGCGCTTTTAAATCCTTTTATTTTATATGTATAGATGGCGCGTTATTGCTTTGTGTTAAAATACGTATATGCAACTAATATTTACTGGTATATTTACGATAATTAATGTACTAGTTAATTTACTAGTTAATTCAATTGTAATTAAAAAATGCACAAAATGTATGAAGACAATTATTTCAGCTACCGACATTAAACAATTAGATATATATGTTACTACCTTTAAAAATATATCAATTATTAAAATTAAAAAACAATTATAGGACCAATATAGAAAGGTTCATCTGTTGAGTGAAGAAATAAATAAAGTTGTCAAACATAACAATTATCCAATCCGGAGTTAAATCAAATAAAGTTGTCAAACATAACAATTAGCCAATCCGGAGTTAAATCAAATAAAGTTGTCAAACATAACAATTATCCAATCCGGAGTTAAATCAAATAAAGTTGTCAAACATAACAATTATCCAATCCGGAGTTAAATCAAATAAAGTTTGAAATTCTGCTGATTATCCTTCGTCATTTTTGGTCATAAAAATCCAATTCAATATCTATCCGGTTTATTTAGTTGACACATCGGACGCGATATCCCAGGATTAGGAAAGAATTGTTCTTCTCAAAACAAAACACTTATTCACTACTGCCCTTACTGCAATAATGGGAGGGTCATTAGTGGTGAACCCTCCTAGCGGTTTCACCAGTTTAATCTACTATACCACTTTTTACTATTGTATTGGAAGATTATGTTCCTATATGTCCGTCACTGAGGGTTGAATCTTGGCTGTGGTGTTTAACAGTATGGTATAGAACAGTATTCTATGCAATAGAACAGTAGAATTACAATTTCTCAGTTGAATGACAACATATTATTTTTCATGTTTTTTAATTTTTTTTAATATTTAAATTGAAGCTTTTTCTATATGTGTTTTTCGCGCAGAGTAGAGTTTTATACTTATAAATTAAATATAGCTGTGATATATATATAGATAGATACCAATAGCATTATAATTATTTTTATCATTTTATATAGAGGCAGAAATAACTAAAATACTTACTTTCTAAATCCCATTGATGGGGAACCCGGGTATCTGTCTATTAGTGAAATATTTCCACGGGTCTGATAGCCATGAAATATTGTATTGGGTCTCATAGATAGAATATATGTATACATGTAGGAAAATTTCACCGAATGGACATGGGTGCTCTCGTTTTATTACTGTTTCTGTTGGGCTATATCAGAATACAAGGCAGTTAGAGGTAGTTCGAGGGAGTACGGTTTAACATCAACCCTTCATTCCAATAAAAAACTGATTTACATATTTTGGGGAAGAGAAACACTGGTGAGAATGATACAATGACGATTTCCTACCACTAATTACTAAAACAATTGTCTTTAGGTGATTATAAGGCAATAACGCGCCACCTATATAAGAAATGAAATAATTAAGTCGCGAATGCTTCTTTTACACATAAGACAAAATCCTACTGTGCTTACTGCAATGAAAAAAAAAATTTGGGAGGGCCTGGCTTATCAATGGTGAACCCTCCCAGCGCCAATTTAATCTACCAGACCGCTCTTTAGAGCTCTAATACTGTATTGGATAATTCTGCTTATATATGCTACACTTAAGGTGTGAGGATTCACCACTGATGAGCCAAACCCTCCCAATATTTTTTCATCGCAGTAAGGACAGTAGAAGTTTATTTTGTCTGTAAAATTAACATTCGTGCTTTGATGGTTTCGTTTCTTATCTTCTTTAGGGAAACTTCACTCGGGTAAAATCAGGCGAAGCCAGGTACTTTGGCTGGGATCGAATAAAAAATATTGAAAAATATTCTATAAGCATCTATTGTACCTATTTAATTTCTATATAAATCAAATGATCCTTTGTTAAAAAGACAGTGAAGATATTCAATTAACGAATTCGTATTCTAACCTGACTCTACTATCAAGAAACGAACTGAATATCGTAGACTAAAACAATCATAGTGATAACAATAGCCTCTTAAACTTCTTTACCAAAAGTATTAATTATGGTAGAAGAAAATAATAGAGAAAATAATTTGTATGAATGATATGACATCACTGGATGTCTGGGTTTATCAAAACTTAATTTTAGTTCCAAATCACAACTTTGAGGTTCAAAATGGAATGTCCTCCTTTCGTACATTTCCTGACACGTGTCGGGAGTGGAACAATTACTGTACTCCTCAGCCCAGCTTCCATAATTACCCCAGCCACTTAGGCCAACTATCTTCCAGACCTGTTTATTAACTTAATTATTTGTCTTTTATTAAAATTAATTCGAGCGTTAACTCATTAGCAGCTTCAGGTTGCAGCGCTAAGTGGCGGTTTTTCTGAAGCGCTTCTTCATTAATTACCAAATGTCGGGATCATATTTTAATAAGGTAAGCTCCTTTTTATTCCCGGAGCTCGGTCTAATTAGGCTCAGAGAGATTAGAGGCGCGTTTCCAATTAATTTTAATCAATTTGATTGTTTTTAATCATTTAGATGTGTTTTAATTTATTTTCTTCTTTAGCAAGTAATTCTCTACGAGGAATTAAATTTGAATTGTTTTCAAGCGGTTTCTCCTGGAAATAATGCAAGTGTAGTTTTCCATGCTCCGTAACACTACTTTATATATATTTTTTTATTTTAATAAATAATCTTCAGATATCGAAATTTTTGGTTAGAAACGGCAGTCATTTTTCAGCCATCCAAACTGTTGTTTAGAAAAGGCGACCATTCTTTAGCCAAATTGTTGTGTATAGAATTTTTTTAAAAAATTATTTGTCATTATTTAAATATCATTTAAAATATTTACGTTTATCTATTAAATAATTATGGATTTATTTTACAAATATATTAAGGAACTTATTGTAGTTACAACCACCCCAGAACGAGTCTTCTATATTATTTTCAAAATGATTGTTTTTGTAATGGAATTTAACAAAACACATGTATGAGAATTCCAAATAATATATGAATATAAATGTACTCTATATATGGGCCCTCATTCACCTACCTAAATCTCCAATTTCCCAGTTATTGGCTTTGCCAATTAGCCATGATTTAATGGAAGGGATTTGAAAGAAGGAAACAGAGGATAAAGAATCGGAAATATATTTTCTCCTTTTATTTATTAATTTCTCACTTTTGATTATCTCCTCTTTTTAACATTCTAAAAAGAGGTTGAAATTTTTAAATTAAAATTGTAAAACCAATTTAACGGTTTAGCAGGGGCACGAGATAATTGGCCGGATGCCCAAGGGTAATTATGTATGGTAATATTAATAATATTTTAATGCGATCTTTTCAATAGCCAGCGCTTCTTTTTGTGCGCCTTCTTCCATTCAGGCTAAATTATGGAGAAATCCGGGACAATGCCAGCTCTGTAAATAGCAAGGAATTCATTAGGATTGAAAGGAATCTTAAATATAGATTTTTGTGCATAGATAATAGGTTTAGGCACATTTAATTTTATTTTAAATAAATTAGTAGTTTCGTGGAGTGCATCTAACCTTACCATTTATTTTTAAATTCGACTTGGAAAATTAAATTGCATTTAAATAGTCTTTTGTGACCTAGTCGAGGGAATACTGAAGTCAACGTTCGGCCATCAGTGTGGGTGGTGAGCTCGTGTAGACGTCCTCAGCTCTTCTGACCGAGAACCTGAAAAATGATGTATTACGCCATCTATCGGAATAAATATCAACTAATCATTGGTTTTAAATTATTCCACAATATTATCCAAATACCCGTTCTTGGTAAATCCAGTAAAGCCAACCACGTACGTTTTTAAGGCTGTCGCCTCACGTGGTGCAGGCTCAGCAATTAAAATGCTGGTCTTAGGTTCCTCCATAAAATATTATTGAATAGTTATTCAAGTAACATTTTTCTGTTGGGGATAATACATATAATTCTCTCATGTCAACAGTTTGCCTAAATGCCACAACTAAAATTCCAACCTTCCTTGTCGCCTATAATCGTACAATACAAGATCAGAATCTTAAAAAAAGCGGTCTGGTGGATTGAATTAGCGAAACAGCTGTAAGGGTTCACTCCTGATGAGCCAAGCCTTTCAGATTTTTTTTTCATCGTAGTAAGAATAGTATATGTATGTTTTATTTTTGAAAATAATTGTGATTGATAGTTTTATTTATGATAAATGGATATACTTGATATTAAAATAGTCATTAACTAATTATAATGTCAAGTATATCCATAGAATAAATATGTATTTATATTTTTCCATCAAAGAGAACCCCAACGTGCCATTAGAGAATTGAACTGGAATATCAAGTTATAGGAGGGAGGAATCGCTGGTGGAATATGCTTCGAACATTAAACTATGGTTCTAAAGATGTGAACTCGGCTCCCACAGACATCAGAAAAGAAAGCGATTCAACTTTAAACTTTGGAGGCCAAATTGATCGGAATCTGTAGAATAATCCAAGTTGGCCGCAGGTTATTGGACATCCCAACGTGTGTCGTTGTTCCATGACAACTACTTCCCAACATTGACGGGAGAATTGGGCGACTGACAAATGGGAGACTTCTAGACAGAGATGTGTGCTCGAAGACTCAGATTAACTTTATAAATAGAAAAACAACATCGGCTTATTAAAAGGTCACTGAGAAAATGGCATAGAGGTGTAAACGTAATGTAATATAAAGGTCTTTAGAAAATAATTTTGTGAAATATTATTTTGTAAGGAGCAAATTTAGAGTTCAATAAATAGAGACGAGCTGCTATGGCCACGTGAATCAGGCGCTTGGTGCAATTTGTGGACGCCCATTTTGTATATTGCCGATGGATAGGAGTCACGTTGTATGTTTAAACTGGTTGAGACACATTTGATTTATCAACACATCTTCGAGGAGACACACAGCCGCAGCTTATGAGGAAAAGTAACTTCACCTGGCAAAATGGATTTTGAAACGTTTGCCCCAACGCCTTCGTAGTGGTACAGACCCGAGTAAGTTGGACTGAAGAAATGAAATAAAGAGGACCTTGGCGTGTGGCTATGGTTAAGATGGGTTCAATTTCATGAAATACAACAAAATAATAATAAAATTAAATAAAGATATGTTATAGCTGCAAAGTGGTTCGACCTGTTTCAAAGACAATTTTTAAAAATAAAAATTTTGCTCGAAGCAATCAATCTTGAATAAAAGGTCCCTCCTCTGTCGAAATATTCTGCGCTGTTTAATGGCCGTCTCTGAAATTCTCTCAACGTGTAGATCAGACAGAGTGACACCACGTGGTCTCTGCCATCAACTTCAGTCAGTCAGTAGATGGCGTCGTCGCCTCTTTTTGCCAGGAGAGATACTTTGCCAATATGTAGATAGATAAATACTCGCGTACATACTACTTGTTTGTCTTTTACACGGTTTATTTCCTTTCATCTCTGGTTGTTTGTCTAGCAATACCATTTTACTGTCTCTACAATACTACCTTGGCAAGGATTGTTACGTCTTCCCTCTAATTAGTTAGCAAAAATTGTTTCACCTATTTCGTCTCGAAAACTATTACAAAGTGAGTGAGTTGAAAACAAAACAAAAAGACAGAATTGTAAGCAGCCAAATTATCATTTTATACCTTGGCGAAATTAATTTGAGAAAGTGTGCTAACTTCTATCATGTGGGATGCTTCAGTAGAGAGAATTATTTTCTGAACATTTCACAGAGCCTTCTGAATAGGCAGCTTTTAAATACCATTAGTCAAATATATTTCTGTTTTGATGGATAAAATAATATTATAAAATACTTAACCAAGTACGCCGTGAAATGTTTCTTCACTAATGTATTAGTCTCCGCAAGCTTTCAGGTTGAAAACTCTTCCACGGGGATTTCTTCTGAGTATAAACATTTCAAAATAGATATTTTCAACTCGAAAGCTTCCGAATACTGATGAATTATTGAAAATACCTTTCGTAAAGTACTTGATTAGTTGTTTAAATATATTTTCTGCAATTTTCAACGCGATGAAAATGACATTCGGCAGAAAAAAACTTGGATAATAAAGTAAGGAAGTTCGAAGTGTGTCTACCCGCGGGGGAGAGACAATCACCGACCAAATCACGGCAGAAGCCAACCGACATTGATTATGGAGCGATGCCGCACAAAAGGAGATGAGTCCAACTTTTAGCTGGGTGGATCGGCGGCTTTTTGGAGGGAGGGAGCTGGATTAGGGCCGGGGACAGAAAAGCCGCTAATAACCTGGAGGATTAGGTCGTGACGTTTGGTCTTTGTGACTTGAAACCATCCACCGGGCGTCATTAGGATGACGTTTAATACGGATCCCCAAATTACTTGGCAATAATGTGTCCGATCATCCTGTGAGGACTTGATTTGGAGGGATTTGGAGAGGACAGCGTGGATCTCCTGTTTCACACTCTTGTTGGGGGAAAGCACGGAGTGGCCTTTTTATTTCTTCGATGGTCTTTTCGACATGTTATATGCAAGTGTTTAGTTGAATGCCGTAGTGAATAATTCAGACTTATCAGACCTGAGGAGAAATCTGTGTTAAACAACCGCAGCGATTATATTGCGATTTCATAAAGAGACCTAGAACAGCGCCGATTAGAGCTGGACGAATGGAAGGAATTTAGCGCGAGTCTCAATCTGGGTCCATAGAGAAATTCCATCATTTGTTTACTAATCCTTATATGTTAAATATTATGCAAATATCTAAAGCCGGGTTTATGTCACAAAATGTCATAGACATAAATAAGCTTATAAAATACAATGAAATAGATAAAATCAATAAATTGCTTATTGAAAATTTGAAGACATGCTAGCAAGATTCCATGTGGACATAGAAACTCGGATTGAAGAGTTTTATAATTTGCCAACATTAGAATAGGAGAACATTGCATATTAATCTTCATGTCAGTTTTTATCTTAGCTGTTAGCGTCTATCAAGTCGGGGATTATATGGGCTCTCCAATTTGATCATCAGTTTGATGTTCAATAAAAAAGACCATCTTTAGTAAGTATCCTTCCAGATATAAGATTTCTTTTGAAAGAAACTTATTGCGTCGTTTTTAGATATTTCTATATAGGTAAACTTTGTCATGTCCCAAGAACTGGTTCAAAAAAGACGAAAGTTTGTGAAAAGAAAATCAGGTAACGCAGCTAAATGGCAGAACAATGGCAGTTCCTTGAAGTCATCTATAATTGACGTTCATTCCCTTTCAGTCTCTCACAATATTAGCGAAAAATAATCTATTCGCTGCGGTGAACCACACTTACCAACAGCTGTAAGCGTGTTTTAAAGTTTACTTTTATATGAAATATTTATTTTATTAGTTTGATTCTCTATTTCTTCTTATTAACAATTTTGTATAAAATTCCACCACGGTCAGCGAAAACACCCTGTACGGGTATAAAACCTTTGCTGTGTATATTTAAGAGAATACTATCTGAATAACATAAGGTATTGATTAGGAAAAAAATATAGGTACATAATGTTACTCATTGTTTTCGAAGGATTTCTAAAAGTGTCAAACATCTACTTTGGTCTGTTCATTTGTTAAGGGAAGTTTTCACACAGATACAAATCGCCAATTGAGATTTCTCTAATCTGAAATATATATCAGATATGAAAATATAATATCCATATAAAAATATGCCCATAAACTGAAATTTTGACCTGAGCTCTGCGAATATTTTACGACTTTATCAAACTCTAACAACAAAGCACGCTGTACCGCTAAGGGCGCTGGCGCTGAATGAAAAAGATAGAAAATATCAATATATTATATATTTTAAACCATATATACAGGAAATTATAATATGTTTAAATTCAATTTATAATAAGATCATGTTAATAAGGCACAATTTGGATTATAGATTATAAACACAAGGTAATAAGACCAAATCCAAATAAATAAATAGTGTGTGATGTTTTTGTAACAACGTTGTTACCGAAACGTCACACACTATTTATTTATTTGGATTTGGTCTTATTACCTTGTGTTTAAGATCAAGTTAATTTTAATTTAAACTCAAATTGAAATAGAGTCAAAACAAATATAGTATATATATTTTAAGTTTATTTATACTTAACAAATGAGATTATTTTAAAAATAGGATAAGTAATTATAAAATGTATTGATATTCAATACAAGAGACATTACTTGATATTTTGTCGATTTGAATTAGTACAGATAATACGGTTACTATGTCTGTAGTATAGAAATGCTGTAGGAACTTGAGTAAAAGTTGAGTGAAATCCTGAATGTGGCATCCACAGCTTGGATCTTCCACTGCGTGGATTCTTTCCAGAAAAATCTTTAAAATACCATGGTTGGTTCCAAATTGGGGCGGAAATAATTTAGGATACCATGTTTGAAGAAACTTTTT
>CP092867.1:95136239-95234029 GCA_030710605.1 Cordylochernes scorpioides
TGTTACTTTCACCTGTATATTGCAAACGCACTTCAGAATACAAAATCTAAGTTGATGGCCTAATTCAATAGACCCTTCAATCATATAGTTTAAGAGTTGGTAAGTTTGTTACGTCAAACGAAACCATGAAATGATATCTACAATAACAGAGAGAAAGGTAAAAATTCTAAGTAAAAATAGAAATTCAAAAATAAGTAAAATCTAAATAAAGTAACCCACGCGTAAAGTAAATCCCATTGCACATCGTTTAAAGGATTTTTAAGCAATTTAAAAACCCACGGGCAAAAATGTTCTTCAAATATTTTCTTCTTGTTGTTGTCTACATAACGCCTAAAGATTTGTTCAAAATTCCTAATGATTTTTAAGAATGCTCCCAGAATTCGAGACTGGCTGGCAGATTCACGTTATCTAGTTTTTTTTTTTTTAAGTACCGCTTGGCCGATAAATGGCGTTTCAGCGAAGCCAGTCATGTCCTTGGGACTTCTCGTTATCGGCTCAGGCTGGCGTGTCAAGTTCGTGAAGACGGTACTGCGGGGAAATGCTCAACGTCGACTTCGTCGAGAGAGGGAGGAATGTATCTCATCACTCCTAACACTCGCCACAGGATTCTTGGTATCTGTGTCTCTAAGATCCTGGCGCCTTCTTGGGTAAGGCACATCACTGGAGTTTCTCCAGATGATGGGAACACACGTCGAAAACTTCCCTAGACCTCTCTTATCTTCTCTCCTTTCATCTCAGGCGAAACTTGGCGCCGCGTTCTTGGGTGATTTGTTTCGCTGACCGGTGTCTTAAAACTTTTTTAATAAACAAAACCCATTTTTAGAAAGTTTAATATGCAGACTAGAAGCAATGGCGTTAGTCTCGTTAGTCCAGTGCGGATTTGATCTCATTAGATCCAACAATGGACTCACGAAATATATTAAGATGGTGTTGAATTGAGCAGTCGAAGGTAGTGAACACATTGAGAAGCAGGAATTTGAAGGTGAGAGCCTCACAATCGAGAAGAGAAATAAGGCCAAGAATATCTGACCATATGGTTCACGACTGCGGATGACAAAAAGGCTTTCCAAACTGTCTCTCAGGGGTTTGATTAATGTGTATGTGTTTGGACGTATGGAAGGAACTGGACCCTGAACTTAAGGCGAGGTACTTAAGAAAGGAAGTCGATAACGCCAGCCGTGTGAGCTCAAAAAAGAGTCTAGACTAGCTCTCCTTCTGTCTCCTCGATCGTTTAATATTTTATTTAGTATTCAGAAAAACGCAAAATTAGATGTGAAATTATTATAAAATAGGCTCAATATATATTTATAGCAAAAATGGAGATGGATATCTGCGGCATTTTCGCTAACCCCGAATCTTGTTATTTTCAGAGATGTTCGCTCTAGCTAGCTTGGCAATATTCCGACGGCAAAAACTGTATTTTCCAGCATTACTTTCCTCCGGAATTAACTACATATATAGACAACTATGAAAATTGACGATTGTGCACCGAGAATAAAACATCGGATTGAAGAGAAATTGTTGCAGTGACTCTACGAATTTGAAACAAATTCTTGATCAAAGATCCACGACAAGTTGGTCGTTTTAATTGATCAATCAATAGTGTGCCAGGCCGCCTTTTGCTGCGATGACCGAGCTAACGTTCTATTAAATAGCTATAGAATGTTTTGCCTAAAGAGTAACAATGGGCCTTTATAAAATTGATAATTCAAGTTGCGATAACATGGCTGCTAGTTTAAGGGAAATATTTGTAGCGCTGTTATGTGTACATTTTGATTAACTTCAACCTATTATATTTTATTGAAAACAAAATTGTCATTTCCTGACCGCTTACGTGAGATTTTGAATGGCAAAGCGCCATCTAGTTGAACAAAAATAAACTAAACGTTGATTTAGCTTGTTCCAAATATATTTGGGTAACTTAATTTCTTGATAAATCAAGAAAAGTCAACTACGAACGCGTTTCGGGCTGTTGGCCCTTGTCAGAGTGGTGCAGACTGTACCTCTACGACCAAATATTTGGCCCCAGAGGCTTCCTCGTTCCAGGAAATGGGTATTTTAATATATTTTATGTTCATAAATGGCCGTATATTGCATTCAATTCTTCGCGATATCTTTCACCTAAATCTCTTTGGAAAATGTCAAAATAAAATTAGATAAATATCAACTTTATAATGTCTATATATTATAATATATTCATTATATAGGGAAGTGTGTAACTTTAATGTTATATTCCCTCTGTGAAAACAAATGACAACATAGAGAGACATATATATTGGAATATAAAACGTCTCTCTTTATGCCACAGACGTAAAAAACTAAATTGGTTTTATTATTCATAAAAATAGTCATCAGACAAGAGGGGATATTAGGCCTAACTCCAAAATAATCGCACCACAAAAAATTTGCATTTATTATTCAATTCCTTAATAAAAATAAGTAAGGAGATATCCTGGAGTAACTGGAGAGAATTTTGTCCATTAAAGTTTCCTTGCCATTATCCGCGCGGGGGAGAAAAAGGTAAAAGCTTTCTAAGCACAAATTTAAAGAAACGCCTGAAGTTTCTTGGGCACCATTTACACGTGGCAACAATTGGGTAACCGCCGGTAAATACCAGCTGAATATTTCATTAGTCAGTGAGCTGGTGGATTTTTATTCCTTTGACCAATGACCGACCGAGTTAAGAAGTTCCTTGACCGCGGACAATCCTTTTAGCAGCAGCCGACTGATCCCGTTAACTGCGCACAAAAACAATCTTTGTGGCTGATTCAAACTTCCTGGGGCTAATCATCTTAAACACAGCTCAACTCATGTGTGGAAGGGAGCACTCAATATTTTAAATATTGAAGCCAAGGTTTGCCTAAATTACTTTCTATCAATTATAGAACACCTTATTTCTGTCCCCTAATTGATATCCTTTGTATCATTTATAATATTCATGAAATCATTGCTCATATCCCCATCACTCGAATCTTCCCCTTCCAAAATATAACTCTTATATTCGCTATTTCTACTAAAAATCTTCAGTTAAAATGACAATTCTACAAATAGGTATAATAAAATGTTGATAATATGATTGAAGTGTCAGGGTAGACCTTTTCATCATTTCATCATGTATCAATAACCATATGGGTTATATGTAAATATGTTTAAACAACCAAGATGTAAAGTAAATAATTTCTGGCTGCTTCACAGTTGACTTTTATATTTAAAATAAAATTAAACTATATAAGCATGATGTAAGCGCATGTATGAATTATATTTTAATAGAAAAAAAACGTAATCATTAATCTATTTGTACAATTTGGATTATTAGTGATGAGCTAAAATGTTGTCAAGGATCTGATTAGAACGGCTCACTCACTGGAAAAAAAAGATAGTTTTTTTTTCAAGACTCTGATTGGCTGATTACGATCCTGTTACAGTGTGACATGACCAATCAAGAGCCGATCAATTCATTGTCACGTGGCCTTAATCAGACATTCAGAGAGCTAATAAAATATATAACTTATATACTTAACAATATACGTCCATCTTCTTCTTCTTTTTATTATTATTTTTTTTATCTCTGAAGTAGAAATCATCTGCCTTTGTCATTGAGACTGGGAGCACTACCCAGTGGTAGGTCGACTTAGCTCCAAATCAAATGGCCGCCTCTGACATAAGGAACAGACGCTATGTGCAGCCACTACTAACTTGGAGTACAGACTCATCCTGTATCCCTGGATTAGGAGCCCTTAAAGGATACAATTAGCCGGGCCAGCTGAGCCCAGGTTGTCAATGCTTGTTACTGCTCCCCTCCTCCTTATCATCCGGGCTTGGGACCGGCAATGTTCCAATGTACGCATATCACACCTGCAGATTAACTTAAAGGTTATATGTATATAGTTGCTCTATATAATAGGAGCCTATATGCACCACCTAAAATATCTGCATCTCTCCGGAGTGTCCATTCGTGTGTTTTCGCACCATACGGGGATAATTTACATAACCAAGTGTTTCCTAGATATTATATCATAGTTTGTCGTCTATAGTATGTTTCCTTCTTGGTTCATTTCATTGTCTGTGAGTGCGCATGTCTGTTCATTTCTAAGTTGGTAGGCAAAATTCCACTTATGAGGTGAAACTTGATGTTCCCCACTAGTGTCACTTCAGCGAATCAGAATGGCTGGATGTGAGTTGTTTGATGAAATAGGAACTAAGTTTTTCCCAAGTACGTAGTAGGAGGATAATGGCAGGGCGTGGGGCCACGGCGGTGACAAATGGCAGACCCGCCCGACATTTACTGGACGGTAGTGGTCACAGGATGGATTGGCTCCGCAGACTGCTGGTAGAGGATCACTGGACTTCACAATTCTATCGAATATCAACTAAGTCTTCCTATCACTCGCACACAGCGCATATTCTTAATTTTATTTCTTCACTTAAGATTTTACTTTATTATTGGAAAAATATTATCATGGTTCTGTCTTTACTATTTTCTATAAAAGTTTCTCTTCGCTTATTCCTTTTACTACCCAGCATGTGACGTGTAACTCCCGAAGCTCCGCTGAAGTTTTATATCACCAAAAGTGTCAAAACAAACAGACCTCTTATTATGTTTCAACTTTTTTATACTTGCTATCTAAAATATATCTCAACCATATTATATATACGTGTAGCCGACAATACGTTGCAGTTATGGGCCAGAGCGCACTAGCCTGAAGACAAATGAAGTGATAGGAGCGTGGTTACCTTGGTTTAGAGGGGGCAGCACACGGGAAGATGAGAGAGGACTTGGGAGCCCTGGACGCTGGTCAATCGGGCAGAATGGCGACCTAATGCTACTGTCTTGTCTTCTTCTTATCTTGGGCTCAGAAAGAACCTAACTTATGTTCTAATGGTGACGTCAGAGCGTGCGGACCTTTTTGGACGTCCGTGTTCAATCAAGGACTGACTTGAGCAATATGTTTATATTTACCCTGAGTCGCATGGACAATGTCAACGACTTGTTATTCGACCTTACTTGGTGCCGTGTCCTTCTTTTCTGGTAGTACTTTATAGATGCCATTCTTAAATCACATCAATCTTGGAGTTTCTATGTCAAACATTCCTATGTACAACATTGTTTTAGGTAAAGAACAGAGAGGCAATGGGAAATATTTGCTGAGTAACAAAATATTGGAACTAATAACCCCTTTTTTTTTTAAATAAAACTACAACCTTTCGCAATAAGTTTCTTTTATTATGATTGCGCGAGCTTTCGGGCTGGAACCGCCCTTCTACAGGCAAAAAATTAAACATTTGATTCACGAGAGACACGAGAGACAGTTATATACATTTGATTTGTTACAAATTTTAAATAAAATATCAGAAAGAAAAGTATTAAAACTACATAAATTATTACTATTTTACTTTGTTTAACAATTGGAAATAATTTAACCTTAAATTTCAATATTTTAATAAAGTTTTAAACTATGAATTGGATAAGCGAGAAATCTGATTTTTGTGGTATGGAATATGACAAAATTGTTCTGGGATATCTATTCTACGATTAATGCTATTGTGTTGTTTGGAAATCAGCGATTCAAGGATTAATCTTTCAGATTTGGTGGTTATGTTACTGTAGTGGCAAATCGACCACAGACCAGAACCCCCTTCAGAAGAAAAATGCCATATATTCCGTGTCATGCATTGATTGTCCATCTATATACGTAGGAGAAACAAGCAGGAAAATACAGACAAGATTGAAGGAACATACTTACAATATGAAGACCAAAGATCCAAGATCCCTCATTTTTCAACATACCATGAATACCGGCCACAAATTTAATTTAGACAGTCCAACTTGCCACTACAGTAACATAACCACCAAATCTGAAAGATTAATCCTTGAATCGCTGATTTCCAAACAACACAATAGCATTAATCGTAGAATAGATATCCCAGAACAATTTTGTCATATTCCATACCACAAAAATCAGATTTCTCGCTTATCCAATTCATAGTTTAAAACTTTATTAAAATATTGAAATTTAAGGTTAAATTATTTCCAATTGTTAAACAAAGTAAAATAGTAATAATTTATGTAGTTTTAATACTTTTCTTTCTGATATTTTATTTAAAATTTGTAACAAATCAAATGTATATAACTGTCTCTCGTGTCTCTCGTGAATCAAATGTTTAATTTTTTGCCTGTAGAAGGGCGGCTCCAGCCCGAAAGCTCGCGCAAATCATAATAAAAGAAACTTATTGCGAAAGGTTGTAGTTTTATTTTAAATTTGTAGCGCAATTTTTTCGTTTACTTTAATAACCCCTTGATGAAATAATAAATATTATGTTATACACACACATAATAAATGGAATGTTAAATCGATGGTTGTTGCTCTTCTCCGCCAAACCTCCTCCAGACCCAAGAATTAAAAACTCCCACTTGAACGTAGTTGAAGTTCACCAGATTGACTGTTTGAATACACATCATGGAGAACGTTTCATGTGGTAATTTTAATAGATCGAAAACCACAAAATATCTTAATTTACGTTTTTATATATACTATTAGGGGCAGTGCTGCTAAGGCTAACCAATAAATTTGATTGATTGAACTGATGACGGCCATAGCTCGAAAGTTCGTTTAAACGAAGAAATTATAAAATAATTACATGCTTCTGCTTCAAATTCATTTAAGCTCTCTTCCAAATTTCCATCCTGCAGCAATTTTCGAATCTGAGTTCAGACGAAAATTCCTTTTTTAATTTTCGTATCACACTTTCGCTAGGGAATGTTTGCTTCGAATCCAGCATCATTTGGATTCATTGCCTTGATACAGTTCTTTATTGATCCCAATTCAATATATAATGGTGGTAAGTATATCTTTTCAGATTTTACCAATGGAAAATGTGCAATATTTTCAAGTCCTGGAGTAAGGGTTTTATGGTTTGGCCAGTTCTTTTTTATATAATGCCTTTCCTTGTCTCTACTATCCCACTCACACAGAAAACATTTTTCATATCCAAGCTGTAAACCAAGCAAGAGAGCAATGAATTTCAAGTCGCCACAGACAGCTGTATCTGTCGCACTCTACGTTTTTCAAAATCAGTTTCATGCTTTCGTAGCTATTTTTCATGTTGAATGCGTGTGCACCGATGGAAACTTATTACCGTTGTGAAGGAGAACAGATTTCAAACTAACTTTAGAGGAATCAATGGATAAGCTCCACTCTTCTTTATTATGTCCATTACCAAGCGGATCCATTAGACTAACAACATCATTGCAGTAAACTGAGTCATTTTCCTGAAGTTTTGAAATTCAGCTTGTCGTTTGAGAAAAAAAACATACTTTTGTGTCCTTATGCGGTAGTTTCCAACCTTTTAATCTAGAAACTAAAAGTTCACTCTGTTTTTTAGATAAATTCAACTCACGTACGAGGTCATTCAAATCTCTTTTATTTAATAAATGAAGTTCAGATGAAATATGTGTTTTTGAATTTGTGTCATCCTACTCTTGCTCATGACTATTTAAATCATCGTCACTAAATGTCACATTTTCGGGAGACTGTGGAAGGGGTAAATCATCACTATGAGGAACTGGTCTCATAGCAGATGGCAAATCTGGATATTTAATTGTATGTTTTATTAAGATGTAATACTTGTAGTTTTTGTCAAACAAAAATAACGGTCTGAATAATGGTCTTTTGGTTCCCTCTAAACCATTGGAACCGTAAGTTGGATATGGCCTTTACCTTTAATCCACCTTGAAAGAGGCCGAGCACGAGCTTGACAACAATGATGAGGGGCCCAAGTCTTATCTTGGTCACCTACTTTGCATCCAAAGTGAAGTTCATAGCACTTTTTTATGAGCGGTGTAAGGTTTCGCCTTTGAGGTTTGAAAGTTAAATCTCCACAGATGTAGCAGGAAGAATCTGGATTATTCACACAACACCTTATTGGCATATTGGCACCGTCTTGTGAGCACGATCTATGGATAGAATAGGAAAAGTAAAATAAAACTATTCATTGTTGTAAAATATAATAATTTGTTCATACATTAATCTGCCATCTCCACTACAATGCTACTAAACAAATCGTTGGTTTACATGTCAACTTGTCCAAGAAAGAATGTATCAAATCTATCACAACTAGCTAATGTAATGAGGTTTAAACAAATAGTTTACGTAACATTGCGTGCATTCATTACCGTATGTTTATCTTAATACGAAAAATAAGTTGTCACTCAGAAACCTTGCGTGATAGAAAAAAAAACTAATAGTATATTTGGAATCAGCTTAAAAAGCCACATTAAGGTCAGTTGTTGTTCTGAGGAAAAGGAAAACTATTTTTGTTTACCAGAGGTTCTTCATATCATTAACAGATAAGTACCTTTATGTCTAACTTTAAAATCAAGACAATTCCTAGGCAAAAGCTTTATTGATTACTAGCGGACGTACCCGGCTTCGCCCGAGGTTTTACCCGAGTAAAGGTTTGTCTAGCGAACATTTGTTAAAACAATTCTCTAAAAACTTATTTTAAAAAAGATATATTTTGATAATTTGAAACTCGTAAATTTGAATCTCTCGATAAAGTGAACATTTTTTCCCGGTCCCTGTGTGCCGTGTCATCCTGAATTTTGTCTTTCCTAATTTTCTACATTAGAAAATCATAGTTTTATCTAGTGAACATTTTTTCCCGGTCCCTTGAAAAATACTCGATAAGTTGAATAAAATCAATATTAATTGGTTCCCTCGGTAATTGGAAGTTAAAGGAATAGTATCTTCGCCTTGGAATTGTAACATTATTCTTGTCTCAAATAAATTGCCGTGTCATCCTGAGATAATCTTACTTTTGATAAATAATATTTAAGATAACAAACTTAGTGATAAGAAAACTTGTTATCATCGTCACAATGGGGGCGCTGCTTGCGAGTTAAATCTGCAAATAACTCTAAGGATATTCAAGATATTCATGAAATTATTTTTCAAAAACCTTCCCGGTGATATACCTAATAATATCCCAAAATTTCACGGCGATTGGATGTATGGTTTTTGAATCTATAGAGTACAGACAGACATTCAATTTTATATATATAGATATGTACATATATTAAAAGATATAAAAATCTTTCTAAAAAACAACTTTATCATATTATACTTTTGAAAATAGAGCAATCCATAAATAGATATTTAATTAAAAAGGCTTATATTGGATCAAAGTATAATTTATTTACCAATATTTCAGTTGGCTGAACGCCAACCTTTATCAGGGTATTAAAAAATATTAATTTCTAAAAGAGATGCTCTTTATTCATACGGGTATTTTTACCGAACAAAAACCGTCAAAAAGAATATAAAAAATACCCTCTTGGCTCTCAAATACAAAACATTTTTAACAATGGAATGGAAAAAAAAAAAGGTTCGAGTGTAGAGTCAGTCCATTGATAGGGGCGGTGGGTTTTTCCAGGACTGAGCTGTGATCACGTCCCGACATCTATCGTCAACTTTTGGAAATGTTTTGAATGGCGAAACAAATTTTATTGGAAAACATCCACACAACTTCATGAGGTTTTTCATGTAATTGTTAAAATGTATAAGTTATAATTATATAATATTTTTTAAATTTCTTATGGAGGTGGTCACTCATCAGAGGGGACGTTCATGGGAGGTAGTCACTCATCAGAGGGAGCGTTCATATATACAAGTGTATATATAATTGATTCAAAGTATTTTCTCAAACTTGAGACAGAGCCTTCTTATATTTAGCCATTCTAAAGTAGATGATCCTTGAAAGCCTAGAAGAAAAAAATAAAGAATTTACTCAGAACAAATTATAAAATATGCATCAATATGTCTCAACCATGATACATTCAGTTTCAAAGAAAATTCTATTCAAATATCAGGTACACTGGTGGGGAGACCAGTACCATCATCATTTGCAGAAATTGTATTACTGAAAATAGACAAATACATAGGTGATATTTTATGCATCACAGAAAGCAAAAGTTAATAAACAATCTTTCGACACTTATAACCCATCAATTGAATTCACTATAGCAAAAGATTAAAGTAAACACTTACCGTTGCTAGATATTTCCGAGCTGCTCTTGAACCAGATTTGTGAACCTTTCAATTGGAATCGACAAAGATTTTTCTACACACGGGCAATACCGATGGTGAAACTTCGAAGCCTGCATCTGTGCGATGGGCTCCCATGCGGTCTATGACAAAAGCCAGACTTGGCGTCTCTATATATTTTCCGAGTAGCTTGTTCCTAATGGGACATATTTTAGTCCTGGACCTACATAAAATGCCATGAGCCAGAATTTGCAGCCCTGGATCCGACCATTAGGGTCCCAATTGCCCCATGCCAGACCCAGATTTTGTATTTTTGGCATCCCATATAGCTTTGCAAGCGATCTATGCCGAGGGCCAGATATTGCAGCCCTGGTATCGCTCAAAATGTTTCCATGGGGCATAGAACCAATTTTTTCAGCCCTGGAATCGCCACAGAGGTGAAACGCGATTTATTTTGAGGGCCAGATCTGCTACCATTGTGCCTGCCATGAGAACATTGTCAAGTTCCAAATATTGCAGCTCTGAACCAGCCATTAGGGTGTCAACGCATCCGATACCGAGGGCCAGTCAACAGCCATTATGGCGTCAAAGATGAATTTATTGAGCCTAAGCCGAGAGCCTAATTTTGCAGCCATGATTCCTTATTGATATGATTCTTCATATATTGCGGTTGATCTTTCTTTTCAAACCTGTTTGCCAGAGATTCTTCGTTTGATATCATTCCGATCCAGAGGAATATATAGTCGATAGTTCGAAAGGCGATTGCTTAGAAGGCAATTTATTGCCTAAAACTCCTATTTGATCATAGCATTTAACATAGCGCGATACATTTCAAGCGGCGACTTTTCATTTCTTGGATCGATTTGGCTAAATTTCAGCCAATCCTTTCTATATATTCGCTCACCTAGATGGTTTTCAGTTGTTCCAAAAAGAAGTTTTACAACATATTCCAATCATGATAGGAAAAAGTTGAATAATCTAAAGTTTCCATAAAAATCGTAGATGATCATCAAACATGCCTGCGCTGTATATAATAGTTATTTGCTTCTTAGCGGAATCTATCCAACTGCATTCAAAGTTACCACAAATTGGATTGTTGAATGACGCTACAAGGTTGACAGCATTATCAATCATTGGGCTTATTTCTGCTGATATTATTTGATTTTAAATCGGATTTCTTGTAAAATTCTGCCCAATAGTAATTCATCAAACTTGAAATAAAGCTCCTGTATTTGTAGGCATCCCTGCACCGAACTTCATAGAATTCCGGGTTCTTGGTGCATTGTGTGAAATGGCTTCTAATAGAATAAAGAGTGTAGTTTAGTTAAAAGCCTGTATACCGCAACTTTAGGTCTCTTGATGCAATCTCATAAACCTCAGAGATGGGAGAATGATATTTTGAGAAATGAATGTTCAAATAAATATCCTGGAATAAAATATAAAGTGGCTTTTATAAAATATATCAATTGTTGTTACTATGAGAATCTAGATAAGGAGAAAACCATCTTTAATTTTTAACTTTACTCAAAATTATCAATTCAGTGTAACGCGCTAATTTACACTTTAAAAATTTAGCTTTCAGAATTCAAAACTTCATATTTTTATTTTGATTAAATAAATTAATATTATAATATCAAGCACACAATATTTTAATATATTGAAATATTATTTTGATATTTCAAAAACCATCTAAATAACTACGATGTCTGTCTGTGATCTCAACTCGGAAACTGCCGGGAGTTTCAGCGATTGTTCAGGAACTGAAAGGAGGAAAGAAACTTGAAATTTGTCAGGTTTCTATCTCAAATCTCCTTGGAATTACAGGCAAAAACTGGAAAAATCAAGATCAAAATATTAATACATCCGTTATAATTAAGTAATTTGCTTCAAATTTCATCATGAATTTATTTATTATATCATCTTTACCTGCAACCTCAAGACACATCATTGACTGTATGGACTCATCCATTGATGAGCTCTACTCATCCCCAGCAGACACCGTCAACAAGCTCTACAAGCTTGACACCCTGATATGATTGAGTGGAGATAAGAAAGAAGATATCATTTTATTTAATAGATATTGGCAAGTCTTCAAAAATTCAGGTTTTATTGTTTTTTAAATAATCTCTGATCCACTTTAAGTATTTATATATATTCTAATCAAAAGGGTCATATAGTTCTATTGTTTAAAATATGACCCAATTCAAAATACTCCAAATAATTGAATTCTCATTATGAGTGAGCAAGTTGAAAATGTATCAAGAAAGAAGTTTCAGAAGATGAGTTTCTTTTAATTGTAAAAAACAATTACAAGCTTTCGGGCAATGCCCTTCTACAGGTAAAATAAAAATAAAAATTAAAGGTAAATTAAGATAATTAAGCAATTAACATCTTCTGAAACTTCTTTCTTGATATATTTTACTGGAAGAGTCTTTGACCTTTATAAGTTGAAAAAATGCTTAAAAGTCAAATTTATATTTTAATAAACGTATTATTTAGGGGCAGGATGGCTGATGTCATTATATAAATTGATGGAATAGATGAAAGAACTATATCTTGATAATCAGCTTCCAATTTATTTACATTACGTAAATTTAAACATCTATTAGGGAAACATATACTTACTTTATGATGTGGTAAAACTTTGATAAGACTTCTTCTTTCTTATCTCCTCTCATATTAGTGCTTTTCACATGTGTAGACATGTGGTGCGCTTACAGTAAAAGCAGTCGTTAACTACCCACCATGATTATCATGGCCTGTATCATGTGTACTAGGGATAATTAAAAAAAAAAAGCATGTAGAGCTTGAGATTTGATAAAACTACTGATGCTGTACAACAAAATTGGAAAAGGAAAATAAAAAAGTGGAAAATGTTTTACATCACCTATTAACCATCACCATGTTATGAATACAAAACTTGCTTGCTCCAGGCAACAGAGCATTCTCTGGAGCTAGTTGCGATAATCCCACACTACGACCTTTTCTTAAAATGGAATTCCATAAGAATCCAACACCGTACAACCTGGAAATTTAATTTTGAAATTCAGAACTTTGTCTTTTAGGAGATACTTTGAAGCAGAGAAGCATCGGAAACATAAATAGCTCAATATTTGATAGAATAATGTTTGACAATACACGTGATGTGTCTTAACAGGACCGATTGAGAGATATGTATGTGCACGTTGAAAACAAAAAAATAGTTTGGATAATTGTAGAATTGATTATTGTTCCATTTGCTGGAAAGAAGGCTGTTGACGTCACACAAAAAATTATAGATGACATTGAATGGGATGGGACATAAACCTTTGTCGTTGTCAAGGCTCTGGTAATGCTTCCACTTTGGCCAAGGATCTCTTGGAGCACAAGCGTGGTTCCAGCATGCACTTTATATGTACCTTCAACTAATCATCCACTGTACTAAGTGGGGTGCATGCATGTAGAAACTAGAATGCATTTAGAAATTCTCTTCATCTCGACTCATAGAAGAACACACATTGAATTGAATGGCTATTGAGAACCAGGTGGTGTGAGCAACTTTATACAGCGAAACCAGTGGTCAAACATTTTTTCATATTGGTGCAGGCTTTAGAAAAGGTATGTAATCCAACAGGCACGAGGGACTTACATTTGTGATTTCTCCGAGTTACCTTTATTTATGGTGTAATGTTCTTGAGGAGGTCAATCATGCTCAAAAGTACTTTCAAACTGAAGGAATTAGCTTGTATAAATCAATACAAAATTTGACTAAGTTTTTTTGGAAAAAGCTGAGATAAACTAGTTCAAAATGCGTTAGCATATTTTCCAAACAACTTACAAACAAAGGTGATAATTCAGGAGACTTTGCTGGCCATGGAAGAGTTTGGCAAGATAAAGACAATCCATAGTAATATGTGCCATGAAAAGTAAGCCCGGGGTGATGTCAGAGGAACAGCAACAGACCAGGCTGTAGAATGTCATCTACGTACTGTTGTGCTGTTGGAGAGAGTGCCAGGAATGATTAACAAACTCTGTATTTTCATTTAAATCTGACAAATGCTCTTGGTCCTTATTTAGAGTATAATTTATACACTTTTAACATATACAGAACTGAAACTTGACCATTTAAAAGTCAAATCCCTTCTTTAAATTAATTATTGTATGTGATGAAAGTTATGTTAGTGATTCAATACAAAGTTTGAACTGAACAGGCTTCCATAATTGGTGACAAGAGCATTGGAATATGTGGTCATATATTAGGGTGCTGCTCAATTACCTTGAATGGCTGGCCAACAACAGTAACTTGGTCAACAGATATTCCAAGGACAGCTCCAATTTCCTATCATCCTATGAAGAGTTATGACATTGAAGCCACTCTTCTGTACTGATAACCAGAAAAACCATGGTGTACAGGATTATTTATTTTTGTCTGAATTTATCAAGACTGGTGTTGCAGCACATTCTAAGACTAACTTGTGCATTCTACACATAAATGTGTTGTTTTGACACATTTTTTGAACAGGATTGGTGACCACAGTAATATCTTCTTCCTGTGAAATTACAATATTGTTACAAAACCTGCCCAAATTGTCATGGTCATGGCGGCACGCCTTGAATAGCCTGAGTTGAGGTGTGTGTGAGGGAGTCTGCTTCATGTTACCATAAATAAAAAGGAGCCAAACAGATCCTTATCAATCCTGTGTACTCACTTGACCATCTTGATACAGCGATGAGGCAACAATATATATATAGGATTTGAAAAATAATAATAAAAAGATCCTGTGAGTGCAGTCAGGATATGCATTTTTAAATATATATATATATATATATATATATACATGTGCATAAACTATTGGAGCCAAGTGATGCTGTTATAACCATGGTGGAAACAATTAGGTCTTAAAACTTGGGACTTTACAATTATGATGCTATAACCCCACTGCTGCTATAAGATCATTATTACATAAAATATTGGAGCCAAGTGATGCTGTTATAACCATGGTGGAAACAATTAGGTCTTAAAACTTGGGACTTTACAATTATGATGCTATAACCACACTGCTGCTATAAGATCATTATTATCACAATTCTCAAGTCCCAAGTTTTAAGGCACAACTATTTTCATTGTAGTTATTACATGAAACCAAGTGAAGTTGATATAGCGAGGTTTGACATTGTTGACATATTGTGAGCCTGGTGTCTGATGGTGGACAACAAGCTGACAGGGTTGAGGAAAATAAGGAAACATTTTATTTAAACAATAATTTGTGTTTCTTTTTACAATAATATAAGTAGTTTATAAAAAGCTTTCCAAAATAAAAGGTAAAAATGGCAACATAACCAAAAATCTAATTGGGACTGACTCTACAAATAATGGATGTGTGTGGATGTTAGGTGGTGCGGCCGACCTTGGCAATCAGCTCGTCGCAGATGTTGGACAGCTCCGAGTTCTCCTTGGACTGGACACACAGCAACACCTTGGAATCCTAGATTATCTACCTCAGCAATCACTGTAGACACAGCACTAGTGAACCAAAGATATACAGCATTCACTCCCCAAATGTCTTATTGCCTTTTTGAAAAAGACATGGTGGAGCAGAGCATGATTTTCTTATTTCTCTGATGTTTGGAATCATTCAATAAGCAATAGGTTGAGTGCACCTCGAAGTGAAACTCAAAAATGGAAAAAAAGATGTTTGGAACCAAATCTGCCAATCCAGAAACCCTACACAACAACCGGTCAGACTACCAGAGAAGTCTTTACAACAACTCAGCAACCAATGCCAGCGGTATCCAGCTACCACCACCTCAGCTCAACTTGCCATAAATTATTGTGTTGGCTATGTTTTATAATTAGGTAAATTCTCACTGTAATTTAGAATATTTATCCTTTAAAAAAACGCCATATATAAGCTATCTTCTCCACCATGACCCTGTTTTTAGCGGAAGAAGAGCTTGCAAAGCCACTTTAATTCTTTAAATAGAAAGTTGTAAACGCCACCTATTCCTTTCTTTAAAATCCAAGTGTTTGTCAAGTATTCAGGTGTTTGGCTTACAGTCATTTCCAAGAGAAAGGCAACGAAAGTTTGGCAATAAAGCAAATAGAAGCATTCTTAGGTCTTAGGTAATCATCTCTTTGTGGTGCCCAAAACCTCAGCATGAAATTCAAACAAAAGAAGTGAGGATTGATGAATCCAAACTGTGGCACCAAGGTTGACTGATATTGCCGAGAGGACACTGAGATCTAGAAGAAGGAAAATTCTGCGGGGGTAGATAGGGGGCTTGTATAAAACTCCTGTGGTTGTGGTGAAAGATGGAACTACATTTCTTAGGTAATGTTGAATCTTTCCAACAAGTCTTAAACATCAAAGAGGCACATTTACATTGTTGATCCTAGCAAACATCCTAGTATTCTTTGATAATAAGGCTGCCATTGAGTGAGGTGTTTGGTTCACCTGAAGATCTTCCCTTCCCTTGCCCAGATGGCAATCACGGCCCATTTATTTCTATTGCTGTCCCCATGGGGGATGCTCCTTTCTTTATATTCTTTCTCATCACGGGAAGTGGCATATTAAGTCAAATGCTATTATAAGGTTTACTTCTTCATCCATCATACTTTAATTTTCCACTTCTGGGTTTTCCTGAGAAATAAGAATAATACATTTTTTACAAAGAAAGATCATAGGCCTGCAAGGCAGCTAAAAAAGTATATTTGCTCAGAGGGTAACTACTACATCCCCAAGAAGAATGTGTAGAACATTCAATGAACATTCCTGAAGGTTGGATGCCATGTCAGCACTGACCTTCTGCTCCAGGGTCTTCTCCAAGGAAGAGATCTGCATGTCCTTTTTCTTGATCTGGGCACGGAGGGCGAGAAGCTCTGCCTGTTTGGATTTGCTGACTGCGGCTATCTCTGCGTTGGCGTGAGCCACCTGGTCTTCAGAGCGCAACCTGAGGGCGTTGTAGCGTTTGACCTGCTGGTCCAGCTGAGTGTGGACGTCCGCCAACTGCTGCCGCAGCGCCACCTCGTTGCCCTTGAACTCCTCCACCACTCCCTTGGTCTTCTCATAGCGCCGGTGCAGGTCTGAGAAGGCAGTCTCCACGTTCTGGAGGTCTTCCAAGGCCTGCAAAACATTTCACTTGGGTTCAACATAGTTCCATAAGAGATAAATCAAGAGTTATTTATAATATTTACATATACAGATAGACAGCACAACTTTGTTATAACATCCTAATTTTAAGTCCCAAGTTTTAAGTAAAAATTGTTTGGCCATGGTTATAACAACAACATGGTCTTGTACAATTGTACAAAACGCCATGTACCAATTTATTGATTTAGATTTGGTGTAGTTACCTCAGGTCCCAAGTATGTTGTTATAAAGGTTCAACTGTAGTTAGTGTGTGAAACAATATTTTATTACATCACAACTTCATGTTGTTGCCAAATGAATTCACAAAACCTTTGACGGAAATTTTAAATTAGCCAAACTAATTGAAAGGAGACTTGTTAATTACATTTTTATAGATTTAAGAAAGATATTTTTGTTCTTCAAACCTGTAGTAAATAGAAAAGATAGACCTTTAAAAATATAATTTTGAAAAAAAAAAAAAAAGTTTTGAATCACAAGGAACTTCAGCAATGAACAAGCTAGTGTCTGGGATGCACCAAATGCCATGTTGTGAGGAAGTGCTGGCATTCAGGTATTGCTTCAATTTCCTGCAGAAGTCACACTGGGTCTCAACAACAAGATTTTAGAATTCCACTTTCACCATCTCTATATGCTCTACAAAATATTAAAGTTTCTGGGTGAGTTATGGCAACATAAAAACTTGGATGATAACAATTTATTTATAAACAGTTCCACCCCTACAGGATAGCTTGGAATTTAAAATGTGATACTCTCAGCTCTGATGGTATTTTAACAACCTCAAGTAAAATAGCTTTACTTAGGATTAATTTGGTATATAAATACTTTACTGTACATCTGATACAAAACTTGGAATGCCTGAATAAAACATTTTAACCCCAAGAGGGCCATAGAACAATATAATCACCCTGAGGAATATTTGAAAAGTGCCACAGTTCACCCCACTCCTGTTCCTTGCTATTGCTTGTGGTTTAATAATATTAGAGCCTTCAACCACCATTTTTCACCACTTTATTTATCTTTTGTTTGTTTTTCCTTTCAGTTTTGGCTTGTCCATTGAGATGGAGTCTGCACTTCCATCAACTAGCTCCCATGAAACTGACTCGACTTCCACCCTTATAATGAACCTGAATTTCTAACTCAGAATAGCTGCTATTAGTGGCAATAAAAGATGAATTTGCTTTTACCACATATACACACGGTGTATATTCACCTTTTTCTTTATAAGATTCTCACCTATTTTCTCTAATAGTCCCATATACCAATAGACCAAATAAATTGTTGACATAAAAGTATTTTGAGAATGTTTTCAAAATAAATATTTCACAAAACTCTGCCTTTGCCGGTCCCAAGCCCGGATGAAAAAGGAGGAGGGGGAGCAGTAACAAGCTCGCTAAAAAACCTGGGCTCAGCTGGCTGGCTGATAGTACCCTGTAAGGGCTCCTAATCCAGGGATACAGGATGATCAGCATTTGTACTCCATGTTAGGAGTGGTTGCACACGGCGTCTGTTCCTCATGTCAGAGGCGGCCATTTCTTTTGGAGCTAAGTCGGCCTGCCACTGAGTAGTGCTCCCAGTCTTAATGACAAAGGCAGATGCACTCTACTTCACCCAGTCATGATGGTTGTCAAACAGACACTATCAAGGGTCACAACTTGATATCCTAATATGATTGAGTGGAGATAAGAAAGAAGACAAAATTCGTAGAAACCAATATACACGCCACCCAACAGTTTTTATCAGTAGTAAATCTTTCTCCAAATCTAGAAGCTACAATGGCTGCTTCTTCTTTCTTATCCCCACTCAACCATATTAGGGTATCAAGCCTGTAGAGCTTGTTGATGGTGTCTACTGGGGATATGTAGGGCTCATCAATGGATGAACCAATAGTCAATGATGTGGTTTGGGGTTGCAGGTTGACACTTAGTACATAGTGGGAAAACCTTTCAACCATTCTGAAAAGTCATTGTCCGTAGATTACCAGATTTAAGTCTGGAAATCGAAGATTTTTGTTCTCTTGGGAGAACAGAACTTGTCCCTCCTGCTCTGTACCAGTCATGTGCAGCATTAGATTTCTATTCCTGCAGGAATTGGGTTTTGATACGGAGGAGGTCTCTTTCGTCTAGTTAGGTGGTAGATTTCCTGGCCTCAGGGAGGCCAAGAGCTCCAGACTGCCAGAGAGTCTGCTAGATCATTTCCAGGAATTCCAACATGAGCTGGAAGCCATTGCATTGTGACAGAGCTGTTGGTTAGGAGTCAGTTTACAGATTTAGCGATGTTCTTGAGAAGAGGTTCTTGGCTGGAAAAGCAGGTTTGAAGGGTGCGACAATGGCTAAAGGAAGGCACTGTTGATGTGAATAGGAATCCTTCTAAATATAGTGAAATGTGAAACACAAGATGTTATAAGACCAAATCTAAATTAATAAATAGTGAGTGACATATTTTAGGAACAACATTGTTATTAATTTGTATTTGACTTATTATAATTTATCTAATCAGTTTGATTCCCCCTTTTAAAAATGTCTGTGTTCAAAAAAACTATTTTCTTTATATGTAAACATCAGCTTATATTCCCCACCTAAAGGCAGTTAACATTAAAAATACTTAAAACTTTTTTATATAGAGCTCAAATATATGGAAAGAGTTATTTGTTTCCTTTTGTATATTTTTGAACCAAATAATATCTAGGGGACCAATATTACATCTGACTCACAAGGTAATAAGACCAAAATAAATCAATAGTGTGTAACATTTCGGTAACAGCGTTGTTACTGTCACACACTATTGATTCATTTGGATTTGGTCTTATTACCTTGTGTTTATAATCTATAATCCAAATTGTGCCTTATCATACATCTGACTCAATAAAAATGATTATTTTAAGAAAAAAGTAATATAACATTATTTCTCTCTGTGTTGGCCTTTTATTTTTTAATTCATTTATTTATTGGCATAATTCCAATGACTAGGGTGAAGAACAAGGCATTAATGACTATTGGCTTTAAGAAGTTGGAATATTTCTGTTTCCTACTTCATTCCGTCTAATTTCTTGGTTGAAGAGGTTTGTGTAGTAAAGAAGTGGTTTTCTTCAGAAGAGGCCAACAACCTGAGCCCCAACCTCTCTTCAATTGGTCTAACCTTTATTGGATCCATCCTTCTTGTTAGGATTATAAATCATGGAGACATCTGAGGCTCTTCAATGGACAACAACAAAGTACATAATGGAAAGTCAGCAAAAGAAAGTACCTGGTCTCTGTCCTTGGTGAGCTTGTGTGCCGTGGTGATGAGAGCCAGGCGGCCCTGCTGCTGCTCCTTCTGCCACCTGGGGATCATCCCCACCAGCTCCTCCAATGCCACCCTGGCGGAACATTCAACACTCTGCATTTATATAGGCAAGTTTGGTGGAATGGCCAAATTTACTGATTATATTTTACGTTGTTGACATCTCCAGACTGAATATAATGCTCGAAGAGCATGGACTCAATGGACTCATGGAATTTGTGTAATCTTTGCACATGGGGGATTAGAAACACAACAACAGAATTTTTCAATTTGAATTTGGCCCTTTCACCTGGCTTGTCATTCTTATCTATAATTGTACCTCTCAGAGTTCAGTGTAAAACTACTTCAACAAGAATATTGGCAAGATAAATGCTAACTCTGATATTTGTTCCAAATATCTAAAACGCCAAAGAAAACTTAGATATTTCAAAATAAATTTAAGTGCAACATAAAGTTATGGGAGGAAGACATTCATGTATCACACATCCTTTAATTACACACCAGAACACACAATGGATTGTTTATCACCCGAGTAAAAACTTTACTTCTTTCTCATCTCCACTCAATCATACTTGGTACTTTACTGGTGATGATGAACCACAACACCAGCTTTGGTAAATTCTGACAAAAACCCAACAACCTATATACCATGGTTTCTGGCCTTAAGCCCTCATCAGTACAGGGGTGGCTTCGATTTTATAACATTCTATGAGAGGGGTTGTGGAATTGGTCAAATTTATCAAGAGATGTTTAAGCTGGTGAAGTGACAAGGGCTAGAATACAACACAAGGTTGAAGGAGGAAGTAGTCATGAGGGGCACCTCCCCCTTTAATTATGAATCAAGTTTACTGGCCAATGATGGCTGGAGTGCCTACCTCTGGGACTGCACTAGGTCCAGGAAAGTGTTCCTCTGGTCCTGGAGCACGGACTTCTGTGCCTCCCATTCCTTCCTGTGTTCCTCGGTCTCTTGGTCCTTCTTCATCAGCCGCTCCTGCCACACCAGCTCCTGCACCTTCAGTGCAGCGGCCACCTCCTTCTCTGACAGGCAATGCTCCTGCACCAGCCAACATTACCCACTGGGGAGAGATGTTTGAGAGGTGGAGACCTACCTTGGTCCTATGTGGAGGAGAGGCAATGTCAATCAACTTATCACATTGAGTGTCTGACCGCCTGTAGGGGGCCACAGTTAGAGTGGTCACAGTTGGCTGGCTGCTACATTACCTGCTGTGATGGGATTTCCTGCCTGCACACAACAAGGGGTGGCACATGTGGAAGTGTCATAGGAGCAGTGATTAGATATGTGGTCATGATGTCTATGTTGTATTTAGATTAGGCTGAATAATTAGACTTGATTATTTACAAAATGTCCTAAAATAAGAAATGAAAAGCTAGGTGTCCTATTTGTTTCCTACACAATTCCTATATGGTGAGAGCCTGGAGGGATAGCCTTCTATTGTTCTAATACTGCTTGCTACCTCCAAGTCTGCATTTGATGATGACATCACAACCAATCAATTGACATCAGGGAAAATACACCAACCTTATGATGTAATATGCCAGTAGCTACTGATGTGTTGGGCAGTTTCCATTTGGTCTCTTATTAACTTTTGAATTAGTTTTGATGTGCAATTGTCAATAGAGCCTTTGCCAATCTAATTGGTAAAGCTTGTATATATTGTGATGGTATAAAATGGTACAATTTGGGCCAAGGTTCATTTATCATCTTAAGTACAGGCCATGGTGATCTACGACCAGTTTGTGGTACTGTAAGTGCACCCACCTATCAGAGAGAGAGAGGCAATTGCATTTCTAAGGTGGCAGAGCCCCTGGTGGTGAAGTGAGAATTACCAACCAAAAAAGCAGGTCCACCTATGTAACAAGTTGGGTAAAGCCAGATTGTGATGGTGTGTTTATCTGGTCTGCGGGAGTGCAGATGTGACAGAGTTTATGTAAAACTGTACAAGTGACTAGCTGTAGATTAGATAGGAATGTGTAGACACAGGAATCACTACCTACCTTCTGTGAAGAGGGGGTCAAATTTGGCCAGAAGGGAGAGGCGGGAGAGAGCAGACTCTTTACTCTACAACAACAAGACAGGAGCAGATAGCAACAGGGGACTGAGGGACACCAGGTACCTGGGGGGCTTGGAGGAAGTCCAGGGAAGCTGTGTCCTTGAAGACTGCAGAAACCACAGAAGTCATTGACAGCCCAGGAGGATGGCAGTTTGGCCACTCACAGTCTTCAGGGGAACAGAACGGAGCCACATCCGGCCCAGCTTCACTGTGGTTGGCTTCCTCGGAGTCAAGTCCTAAGTCCTCCGGGGGTCCTTCCACCTGCTACCTTGTGTGAGTGAATGTTGCCTCACAACAACTTGACCAATGATAGCACAAAGGAAACTTTACATTTATAAAAAAATAATGTAAGGTAACAATTTTTAAAAGGATCAATTTTATGTAGCGTGTTCCAAAATCACACAACATCGGCACCAGGTAGAAATTTTTCTAAACAATCTATGGTGAAAGCGACAAGGTTGCATTTTGTTTAGCTCATGTTACCTTAAACTAGGCAGGAACGCAGTGATGAAATTGAACACAATTATCAAATCATAAAGATAAAGGCTGCCTGGCCGGCATTCATAGTTCTTCAAAATAATTTCTAACGCTTTGCCAAATGTTTTAATTTTTGTTCACTTCTGACAAGGACAAAAGATTTTTGTCGAAACGTTGAGACAATAAAAAGATTTACTGGCCGAAGTATCTTTTATTTGAAGAACAATTATGAAAGATCAAGGCATTTCTCTTAAGATATATAAAAGAGAATTTTAAAAAATCAATAAGCTTGAGGGATGAGTATCTTTAGTAAATAAATTTATTTCAAGCTTTCGGGCTCAACCGCCCTTCGACAGGAAAATTACGCTACTGTGGTTTTCGGATCTAATCCATATATATATACACGAAGAAGCCGAAAATATACTACAGTTATGCAAAAAGCTGATTTACAAAGTGAATAAAACAGAAATATAAGTATGCATATAGAGATAATTTGAATGTCTACAATATGAACTGGTATGGAATAAGACAAAGAATATGGCATATTTTGGAAACACAGGACAGACTAACTATTGAATTTGCGGTCTCAGAGTTCATGGTACGGTGGGAGGTTTGGTGGCTGCAGGGAATAATAAATTGTAAATTTCCGGTAGATCAATTTTTCTATTAAGGCTGTGGAGTTTGCTTGACAGGAGGGATTCGATGACTAGTCTTTGATGTTTGCTGGAGATATTGGAATAATGAATTTTGGGTGATGCAATGTTGAAGGAATGGCCAGTTTCGTTGATATGCTGAACTATTAAGGATCTATGGTCTTCGTTATCAATATTTCTTTTGTGCTCATGAATTCTGATATTGACCTGTCTTCCAGTTTCACCCACGTAGATTCTTGGACAATTTGAACATTCTATTGAGTAAATAACGTTACGTGCCGTACTGTGAGGTTCATTATAATTGAGTTTCATTATTTGGTTTCGGAGAAGGTATCCTGAGGTAGGTGCGCAGGTGAAGTAGGTTTTAATTCCGAATTTTAACAAGAATCTGGCAATGGTGGATGCTAAAGGTGAATATGGCATACTGCAAATTGATCTGTATACTGGAGGCTGTTTCTTTTTGGATGAATCGTAAAAGTGTCGTAATATAAAGGACATTGGGTATGCACAGTTTTTGAGGTTAGCTATTATGTTTTGTGTTTCAAGGGTCTTGTACTTCTGGAGGGAGCAGTGGGTATGTATTCGTTTTGGAACGTTTCTACGTGGGTGAAACTGGAAGACAGGTCAATATCAGAATTCATGAACACAAAAGAAATATTGATAACCGAGACCATAGATCCTTAATAGTTCAGCATATCAACGAAACTGGCCATTCCTTCAACATTACATCACCCAAAATTCATTATTCCAATATCTCCAGCAAACATCAAAGACTAGTCATCGAATCCCTCCTGTCAAGCAAACTCCACAGCCTTAATAGAAAAATTGATCTACCGGAAATTTACAATGTATTATTCCCTGCAGCCACCAAACCTCCCACCGTACCATGAACTCTGAGACCGCAAATTCAATAGTTAGTCTGTCCTGTGTTTCCAAAATATGCCATATTCTTTGTCTTATTCCATACCAGTTCATATTGTAGACATTCAAATTATCTCTATATGCATACTTATATTTCTGTTTTATTCACTTTGTAAATCAGCTTTTTGCATAACTGTAGTATATTTTCGGCTTCTTCATGTATATATATATGGATTAGATCCGAAAACCACAGTAGCGTAATTTTCCTGTCGAAGGGCGGTTGAGCCCGAAAGCTTGAAATAAATTTATTTACTAAAGATACTCATCCCTCAAGCTTATTGATTTTTTAACATTCTATTAAGGGATTAGCCTATTAATTAATAATAATAATAAAGAGAATTGTAGAGGCATTGTGGTATTTCCTGTGGTCACTTATGGATGTGAGAGCTGGATTCTTAGAAAAGAAGAAAAATTATTGGAACTTTAGAAATGTAGACATGGATAAAGTTACTCAAAGTGCCATGGACAGATAAATGAACAAATATTACAATCTTGAATGAAATTAATTGTGATAGATCCCTAAAAGCATAAAATGTTGGTCCTAAGTGATGTGTTGTTATAGCGAGGTATAACTGACTCTAAAATACTACAAGATGATTGTAAACATCTCTCATCTTCAGAATATTCTGCTTTTCACATATGTAGACATGTGGTGCACTTACAGTAAAAGCAGTCGCCTTCTTCTACCCACCATGATTATCATTGCCTGTTCCATGTGAACTAAGGATGAGCAAAAAAAAAATTAGAATATTAACTAGAATGGGTTTCCTCCTTGGAACCTCAGAGAGAAATGTGGCTCAACTGTAGTGGAGAGTTGCTAAAGTGGCGAAGATTTAGAGCTTGATAGAAACCTACAATGGGATTATCAAGTTACGTATGTCACTCGCTATGTACTGGCTGTATTTGCATATACAGAAAAAGATGAGGTAGAATTAGGTTAGACATGAATCACAAAGTGTCATGATGTCATTGATGGTTATAAAAATAGTGAGTGTCACCTGTCAGTGACTGCAATGTCAGAAGTGAAGGTTGAATGACACCCCGGGCGTAGGAACACTAGGTTTCAGAATCTAACAACAATTCTCGCTACAAGTAAAGTACGAGCAATTAACTATTTAAACAAAGCTTTCAATTTTTAACTATTTTCTTAAAAGCAGAAGAAGAATTTACATTTTTAAAATTTATCTTTCAACAAAAATTTGCAAAGCAAAAATCTTGCAATAAAAGATTGGCACACACACTTCCAAATATAATTTTAAAACTTGATAGAGAGGGGAAACAAGATTAAAGCAATCCCCGCGGCCATCTTGTGTTATCACACTGAATCCACTAGGTACTGTGGGTGGGGTACCAACCTCTACTGAATCATCCTTCTACATTATTTCAGTGATGTTCTTCTGAAAATGTTTTTTTTTTCTGTAAGTTCAATTGTAGTATTCAACAAAGATTCCTCTCAAATATAGACCTGAAATATAAACAAACAAACAACATTCTCCAAGGTTTATAGTAACACAACCAGTATGAGAGAATGAACAATTTCATGTTTCCCAAAGACTATCAATTTAACCACCTCATAGATGGTAGAGAATTGTTTATTTCTATGAACAGATTATTGAATTTGCCCTCTGTTTACTTCCCTATATTGCTTTTCTTGTATTTCAGAAACTTGTGCCTTAAATAAATTGCTGCATCAGCCTGCCTGGAGTTTGTCTTTCCTCATTTTCTATGTGACAATATATACAAACTATGTTTTGGTAACAAATAGTTGTGTTTGGACAACCAATAGCTTCCAATCCCACAAGGGAAGGGATTTATATATTGGATGTTAATGTAAAGAGGCAATTTGTTAGAGATGACAAGGAGTGAAACAAAAGGGGTTATTTTCAGATATGTTTACACAATTTGCTGCAATTTACTCTTAATACTGAAGTATATTAAGTCTCCACAATTTTTAATGCTTTTTTTTATCAGTGCCCATTTTGACATCTATTTGAACGAAAATATCCCTGAATGAACAATATCTGCTGTTGAGATCCCGCTGTTATATCAACAGCTAGGTCGCCTACAAACGGGCGATATAACGGTGAAGAATCGTAACGTGAGTTGGATGGATCAAGTTTCAAAATAAAGGCTTCTTCCAAAACGTCGATTTCACCCTTGTTAAGCCTAACGACACCAAACACGAGTCCTGGCGCCCACCCTCAGCAACCATGGGCCCACGGCAGCGGGGGCAGCTTGGGTTTCCCCAGCGAGCCGAATTAGCCCCCTCTAAATCTCGAGACGAGATTGCTCGACGAATGGTGGAGTGAAATTGTAGCGCACGCCACTGGGCCGATCTGTTGTCTCACCTGGAACGCCGTGCACTTCATCACATAGCGACGGCCCGATTCTAGCCGGGCCAGCTTAGCTGCGGGGGGGGGGGACAAGCTGTGTCGAGACGGGCAGGGGTTGTTGCTCAAGGGCTCGGTTCCCACAGCTGAGCCATATACGGGCAGTCTGCTCACGTGGGAGCGGCGCGCATGCGCGGTCTCGCTGCCGACCCTTTAAACCAACGCGACGACGCGATGTGGGGTATATTGAGACAACTGCCGTTGACTCTTTGACTAGTGAACCTTCATTTACCATTTATACGTACTTCAATTACATGGAAATTAGATGGAAACACGTTACTTTGCTAACAATGGTCGCGATTTTAAAAACATTAAGTGGCAGGTTTACGTTATTACGTCATTATAATACAATATTAAACTTATCTATAATAATATTATACTTCGATTATGCGCTTGGCCTCCTTTGTTATTATATTAGGTTTTATACACACATTGTGTAAATTTATATATTACATATTATAGAATAAAATATATAAAACATGTTTAATTCAATATAATCAATTTATTTTTCATTTCAGCACTTCAATCTGTAAAAAAAATCTAAATAATGTTCATGATGGCAAGAATTGAAATGTTTTGAAACTCATGGACATCATAATTTTTATTGGCATGAGAGTCTAGCTTGTTTTATCTGAAATGATAATATTTCCACAGTGCATGAAGTAAATAAAATTGAATATTCCAAGTGGGAGCACAAACATTTATAGAGTATGTAACAATATTTTTGACAATGTGTTTTTTCAAGAATGATCTGCAACTAAAAGTTGCTGATAGCTTGTGCCATCTGTCGGAATAAATATCAACTAGCCTTGATTTTTAATTATTCTAGAATTGGCCAAATACCCATTCTTGATTAATCAAGAAATACTAACCAAGTATGTGTTCCGGGCTGCTAGCTCTTATCAATCTGGTACAAGCGGGTACCTTAACCTTTCCAGCTATAAATACATGTTTCAGGATGCCTCAAAGACAATAATTATAAATCAACAATTAGCTTATATTTATTCTGACGATGGCATCAGTAACTTTGTTGCACGATCAGATGTCTTAATTTACCACCTGATACAATTTCACTTTGTACTGTTGGTTCAAATGTGTTTCTTATATTTATTTATTAAATACATCTCTACCTCAGTGCAATAATAAAAATTATTAGTGATAAGGCACAATTTGGATTATAGATTATAAACACAAGGTAATAAGACCAAATCCAAATAAATAAATTGTGTGTGACGTTTCGGTAACCATTCAGTACTTTTGTCTGAAGATGGTAACAATGCTGTTACCGAAACGTAACACACTATTTATTTATTTGTATTTGGTCTTATTACCTTGTGTTTAAAAATTATTAGATGAGAGGGCTTGGCTTATCAATTATATATATGTACCTCTACAGACCTATAAGCTATGTCCATAAGTTCCCTAAACACCCCTAGGCTGTCTTACTTAGTAAATGCACAGTATACAATGGAATGTAATTTGGATTAGGTTATTTTCTTGTAACAGTATTTAAGAAAAGCAATCCTATACAATTGTTTTTTGTATTAGCCCTAGTACATGTGGTACAGACCATGATAATCATGGTGGGTAGAAGTTGGCGACTGCTTTTACTGTAAGTGCACCACATGTCTACACATATGAAAAGCAGTTCGACTTTTGAATTTACAAGTGAGCCAGAGCCCCATTTGGTTTACTTGCACTCTCTGGTGGGGTTGGACTTTTGCAAGAATTGGGGCCCATTGGAGCATATTTTTTTTATCAGAAAAAAGTGACCAATGCAGGATTCGATCCCAGGTTGTAGCGGTCGAAAACCAACGGTTTAGAACACTTGTCCACCGACCTCATCCAATACAATAGTAGAGAGGTCTGGAGAATGATTTTGTGAAATTGCAGAGTGGAGGCTGATGAGCCAAACCCTCTCATCTAATAATTTGTATAATTGCAGTAAGGTCTGTAGAGAGACATTTAATAAATAAACATAATTGATAAGGCACAATTTGGATTATAGATTATAAACACAAGGTAATAAGACCAAATCCAAATAAATAAATTGTGTGTGACGTTTCGGTAACCATTCAGTACTTTTGTCTGAAGATGGTAACAACGCTGTTACCGAAACGTCACACACTATTTATTTATTTGGATTTGGTCTTATTACCTTGTGTAAATAAACATAAGAAACACACTGCAAAATGAAATTATCATTACAAATTTTAACACTAGATGGCAATACAAGTTATAATTGTCTATAGAGGATCCTTACAGAGGCCAGATCCAAAGTTCCTTGAAGCACATGTTAACACGGCTGTGGGGTTCATAGAGAGCTGAAGACAAAAATTGAAACTGCTGCGCTGAGGTTTTATCAACCTTGAGACACACACAACCGAGCTCTATTAAGTACTTTCTAGAATCAGATAAGGCACAATTTAGACTGTAGATTATAAACACAAGGTGATAAGACTGAATCCAAATAGTGTGTGACGTAAACACAAGGTAATAAGACCAAATCTAAATAAAGTGTGTGACATTTCGGTAACAGCTTTGTTACCAAAATGTCACACACTATTTATTTATTTGGATTTGGTCTTATTACCATGTGTTTTATATTCTATAATCCAAATTGTGCCTTATCAGTGTGTGACGTTTCAGTAACAACGTTGTTACCCATCTTCAGACAAAAGTGCTGAATGAGAAAATATACCACAGCATGTTTTATATAGTTGTTGTTTACACACTTGATAACAACAACTATATAAAACATGCTGTGGTATAATTTCTCATTCAGCACTTTTGTTTGAAGATGGTAACAACGCTGTCACCGAAACGTCACACACTATTTATTTGTATTCTGTCTTATTACCTTGTGTTTCTAGAATCAGAAAACAATTCTGTCCACCCCATTATTCTACTTGAGATCCCTCATTTACCTCAGATTTACCCAGTTCCTGTCAAAGAGAAATAAGACTGACATAACCAGAATACATTGGTCTTGTCTCTCTATCCTATGGTCTATATAGACCATGGGTCGGCAACCTGCGGCTCTTTGGCTGTGAAGCTGAGTATAGTACTCAGCAACTATGGGTATAACCACATGGTTAGAACAGCAATATTCTACTTGGGGGGTTGTGGTATAGAGAGATTTAACTATAGAAATATGAACTACAAGGTAATAAAACCAAATCCAATAAATTAATAGTGTGCAGGTACATTTGGTTTATAAACCAATCAATCAACCAAGTCAACACACTATTTATTTGGTCTTATTACCTTGTAGTTCTAATCTATAATCCAAATTGTGCCTTATCATCATGGTAATAATTTAGATATAAAATTAGAAACTTTGATATTTCTAACATGTAACCATCTTCTCTATATCGTAAAGAAAGAGGCTGCCTGGCCGGCGGCATTCATATTTATATAAAAAAATAGACACTTCGGCCAGTTGGAGTTTTTTATTTTCTCAACGTTTCGACAAAAATCTTTTGTCTTCGTAAAGAGAAGTAAATAAAAATAAAGCATTTGGCAAGGCGTTAAAAATTCTTCTCTTGACGAAGACAAAAGATTTTTGTCGAAACGTTTGAGAAAATAAAAAACTCCAACAGGCTGAAGTGTCTATTTTTTATATAAATATCTTCTCTATATTTACCTAATTGTTGCACAGCAATACTTGAATCCACCTTGAGCAGTAATAAACCAGGGTGCTGTTGTGGGTACCAACATTCTTGTTGGAATATTGAGTTACCAGAAAGACCTCTGTTGTTCAAATTTTGTCATATTATTTTTTAAATTGCCCCTTTAAATGCCCTGTGTGTTATAAAATGTACTAAGTATGCCAAGAGAGAACCTACCTTGTCTTGGGCGGAGTGTGCAGTGGGCTGGGGGCCGTCGGATGTTCTCCCCTCCCCACTCCCCTCAGCAGGTGATACATCTGTCTGCAAGGTATTGTCAAGTACTTGGGTCACTGCTGTTTTGTCCGAACTACTTTGTTCTGAAGGAGACTTTACAAGTGTCTCCTCAGTTGACTTCCTTGCTTTTGGTGTCTTCCCTGACATCTCAATTTGTTCTTGTGTTGAGTTCAAAGATTCTACTGGTTCACAAGTTATCTGAGACAGATGGTCAAGATGGAGTTCTTTGGTTGATTTGGGCGTCTCTTTAGAATGTTTTGGTGAGAGTGCTTCATTATCCTTGGATAGCTTGGCTGGTGTGGCTACTCTTACAGTAGGCTTTTGGATCTTGCTCATCTTTGTTAGCTTGGGTGGTGTTTCTATTCCACTAGAGAGTTCTTGAATCTTGCCTGTTGTTGTTGCCTTGGGTGTGGCTAGTTTAGGCTTTGTTGGGGAGGTCTGGATACCAAGAACTTCTGTTGAAGCAGCTGTTTCTGGGAGTTCTTGGATCTCTTCTTTTTTCACAGCCTTGGGTGTTGTGGCTGCTTTAGGCTTTGCTGGGGAGGTCTGGATACCAAGAACTTCTGTTGAAGCAGCTGTTTCTGGGAGTTCTTGGATCTCTTCTTTTTTCACAGCCTTGGGTGTTGTGGCTGCTTTAGGCTTTGCTGGGGAGGTCTGGATACCAAGAACTTCTGTTGAAGCAGCTGTTTCTGGGAGTTCTTGGATCTCTTCTTTTTTCACAGCCTTGGGTGTTGTGGCTGCTTTAGGCTTTGCTGGGGAGGTCTGGATACCAAGAACTTCTGTTGAAGCAGCTGTTTCTGGGAGTTCTTGGATCTCTTCTTTTTTCACAGCCTTGGGTGTTGTGGCTGCTTTAGGCTTTGCTGGGGAGGTCTGGATACCAAGAACTTCTGTTGAAGCAGCTGTTTCTGGGAGTTCTTGGATCTCTTCTTTTTTCACAGCCTTGGGTGTTGTGGCTGCTTTAGGCTTTGCTGGGGAGGTCTGGATACCAAGAACTTCTGTTGAAGCAGCTGTTTCTGGGAGTTCTTGGATCTCTTCTTTTTTCACAGCCTTGGGTGTTATGGCTGCTTTAGGCTTTGCTGGGGAGGTCTGGATACCAAGAACTTCTGTTGAAGCAGCTGTTTCTGGGAGTTCTTGGATCTCTTCTTTTTTCACAGCCTTGGGTGTTGTGGCTGCTTTAGGCTTTGCTGGGGAGGTCTGGATACCAAGAACTTCTGTTGAAGCAGCTGTTTCTGGGAGTTCTTGGATCTCTTCTTTTTTCACAGCCTTGGGTGTTGTGGCTGCTTTAGGCTTTGCTGGGGAGGTCTGGATACCAAGAACTTCTGTTGAAGCAGCTGTTTCTGGGAGTTCTTGGATCTCTTCTTTTTTCACAGCCTTGGGTGTTGTGGCTGCTTTAGGCTTTGCTGGGGAGGTCTGGATACCAAGAACTTCTGTTGAAGCAGCTGTTTCTACTTCTCTGAGTACTTGAACCTCTCTCTTTTTCATGGGCCTGGGTGTTATTGCTTCAGATATTTTATTTTCAGAGGCTTCTTGGGTGAGATTAACTTTGGCAGAAAGGAATGTCTCTGATTCCAAAGGTTTTTGTGAGAATTCTTGGACTTTACTTATTCTTGAGTTAGGTGTTGCTACACTTTTAGAGGGAATTGGTGATTTTTTCTTGGAACATCTTACATGGCTCTGAGGATATGGGATAAGTTTCTTCCAAAATAGCTTCTGGAATACCTAATAATTTCATTTCAGATGCCAGTGATGCATTTATATCTTCAGCATAAGAAATCTCCATTAATTCATCCTCAAAAGATTCATTTGCTCCTGAAAGAAAACTAGAATCACTCAATCTTAGTTGAGTCATCTTTTCTAAAATATCCATCATTGAATTTTCAACAAAAGAATCATTTTTTGAAGATACATGACCCGCGGGTAGCACTTTGAGGGCAATCTTGGGCTTGTTTTGACAATATTTTTGAATTATCAGATGGCTTAGCTAAATTGGGCTGAACCTGTTCACCTGGATCATCATTTCTCTCCCCCAGCTGCCAACAACAAAGAACTTCTAAGACTAGAATTAATTGCCTCAGCCATCTCGCATTTTTCACCCCCCCACCAGCGTGGGCAAGGATTCCAAACCATCTGAGAGAACCAAATTAGAAGATCCTGCTTTTTCTAATATTTTTTTATCTTTCAATTGCAAAGACAAATAATTTTCTTTAGACATATGTGTGTCTTTCATAGATTGTGGAGTCAGGGGAGCCTGTGCTAATGTATCTTCCTCAGTTTCTACCACTGTGGTTGTATTCAAGGGCAGAGAAGTTTCCAATGTTGGTTGTGGAGACAGGGAAGCCTGTGCTAAGGTATCTTCCTCAGTTTCTACCACTGTGGTTGTATTCAGGGGCAGAAAGTTTCCAGTGTTGGTTGTGGAGACAGGGAAGCCTGTGCTAATACATCTTCCTCAGTTTCTACCACTGTGGTTGTATTCAGGGGCAGAAAAGTTTCCAGTGTTGGTTGTGGAGACAGGGAAGCCTGTGCTAATGTATCTTCCTCAGTTTCTACCACTGTGGTTGTATTCAGGGGCAGAAAAGTTTCCAGTGTTGGTTGTGGAGACAGGGAAGCCTGTGCTAATACATCTTCCTCAGTTTCTACCACTGTGGTTGTATTCAGGGGCAGAAAAGTTTCCAGTGTTGGTTGTGGAGACAGGGAAGCCTGTGCTAATGTATCTTCCTCAGTTTCTACCACTGTGGTTGTATTTAAGGGCAGAGAAGTTTCCAGTGTTGGGTGTGGAGACTGGGAAGCCTGTGCAAAGGTATCTTCCTCAGTTTCTACCACTGTGGTTGTATTCAGGGGCAGAGAAGTTTCCAGTGTTGGTTGTGGAGACAGGGGAGCCTGTGCTAATGTATCTTCCTCAGTTTCTACCACAGTGGTTGTATTCAAGGGCAGAGAAGTTTCCAGTGTTGGGTGTGGAGACAGGGAAGCCTGTGCTAATACATCTTCCTCAGTTTCTACCACTGTGGTTGTATTCAAGGGCAGAGAAGTTTCCAGTGTTGGTTGTGGAGACAGGGGAGCCTGTGCTAATGTATCTTCCTCAGTTTCTACCACAGTGGTTGTATTCAAGGGCAGAGAAGTTTCCAGTGTTGGGTGTGGAGACAGGGAAGCCTGTGCTAAGGTATCTTCCTCAGTTTCTACCACTGTGGTTGTATTCAGGGGCAGAGAAGTTTCCAGTGTTGGTTGTGGAGTCTGGGGAGCCTGTGCTAATGTATCTTCCACATTTTCTACCACAGTGGTTGTATTCAAGGGCAGAGAAGTTTCCAGTGTTGGGTGTGGAGCCTGTGCTAATGTATCCTCCTCAGTTTCTACCACTGTGGTTGTATTCAAGGGCAGAGAAGTTTCCAGTGTTGGGTGTGGAGCCTGTGCTAATGTATCCTCCTCAGTTTCTACCACTGTGGTTGTATTCAGGGGCAGAGAAGTTTCCAGTGTTGGTTGTGGAGTCTGGGGAGCCTGTGCTAAGGTATCTTCCTCAGTTTCTACCACAGTGGTTGTATTCAGGGGCAGAGAAGTTTCCAGTGTTGGTTGTGGAGACAGGGAAGCCTGTGCTAATGTATCTTCCTCAGTTTCTACCACAGTGGTTGTATTCAAGGGCAGAGAAGTTTCCAATGTTGGTTGTGGAGACAGGGAAGCCTGTGCTAATGTATCCTCCTCAGTTTCTTCCACTGTGGTTGTATTCAGGGGCAGAGAAGTTTCCAGTGTTGGTTGTGGAGACTGTGCTAATGTATCTTCCACATTTTCTACCACTGTGGTTGTATTTAAGGGCAGAGAAGTTTCCAGTGTTGGGTGTGGAGCCTGTGCTAATGTATCTTCCACATTTTCTACCACAGTGGTTGTATTTGAATACAGAGAAGTTTCCAGTGTTGGGTGTGGAGCCTGTGCTAATGTATCTTCCACATTTTCTACCACTGTGGTTGTATTCAGGGGCAGAGAAGTTTCCAGTGTTGGGTGTGGAGCCTGTGCTAATGTATCTTCCACATTTTCTACCACTGTGGTTGTATTCAAGGGCAGAGAAGTTTCCAGTGTTGGGTGTGGAGCCTGTGCTAATGTATCTTCCACATTTTCTACCACTGTGGTTGTATTCAAGGGCTGAGAAGTTTCCAGTGTTGGGTGTGGAGCCTGTGCTAATGTATCTTCCACATTTTCTACCACTGTGGTTGTATTCAAGGGCTGAGAAGTTTCCAGTGTTGGGTGTGGAGACTGTGCTAATGTATCTTCCACATTTTCTACCACTGTGGTTGTATTCAAGGGCAGAGAAGTTTCCAGTGTTGGGTGTGGAGCCTGTGCTAATGTATCTTCCACATTTTCTACCACTGTGGTTGTATTCAAGGGCTGAGAAGTTTCCAGTGTTGGGTGTGGAGCCTGTGCTAATGTATCTTCCACATTTTCTACAAGTGGTGTCCCCTGTGGTCCCGTAGCCATGCTAGCTGGCTGACTGAGCTCTGGGTCCCATCTTTCTATCAAGGATGTTTGAATGGGATCAACCATATTGTCTTCAACATTGCCACTTAGTTCTGCCGTCAGAGATCCTCCCAGTAGAGCAAGATTAGTTTCTTCAATGATTGCTTTATCCAACTGTGTGACAGCAGCCAATGTGGGTGGCAAGTCAGAAGCTACTCCAGGTAGATACTCTGGCTCTGGAGAGTCTGTGATAGGACTAGATGGGGAGGCACCAATGTCTGATAGTGCCTTGTCACCTTCAATCATGGAACTAGGTGGGCCAAATGATGGGCTGGGAAGTTTTCCTTGGCTTGGACTTCTAACCCTCAGAGGTGAAGTGGGACAATGTGTGAGCTGTGGAGGTAGAGGATCATCCACAGGTAGAGTTTCATCACACATATCTTCTAATTGAGATTGTTCCACTTCTGGAACATGTCCTGAACTCTCTTCAGCATTTCTGGGTGGAAATTCATTTTGTTCCTCATCTTTTAAGATAGTTTCTGATTGGTTAAGGTTAACAGAATCTTGATTACTGTTTGCACATTCTACTTCAGCAAAGCTTCCTATGGAATGCTTTAAGGACAAAGAAGCCCGAGAGCTAGGAGACATGGTGGCATTAATAGAATCCTCTACACTTTCTGCTACCTGGGTGATGGACTCACTCATGGAAGATGTTTCTCCTGGTTCTCCCAAGGATGCAGTTTTATAAGAATGCTGAGTAATAAGTGAAAGGTACCCGAGCTCAGTTCTGCATTCTTCATAATGTGTTTTGTCCTGAATGGACAATGCATCGAAGAATTCTTCCAATGATGAAATGTCAACACCAGTCTTGGAGAGTTCTTCAGAAGTCCCAATCTTGGATGACTCAGGACTGGAGGGGGCTGGCAATGTATCCTCATCAATGGCCTCCAGATAGCCGGACTTCACAGCCTTCTCAATGTAGGAGTTGAGAGAAAGGGGGTTGTATTTGGGGGTTGTCTGTTCTGTGGAGTTATCCAAGCTGGGGTACAACTTCTGGCTGTCCCCGGCCAGTGCTACTGGAGAATCCACAAGTTGGGTTTTGGGAGTGGAAGTCTTTCCTGCTAATGGGGGCAGCTCATCTCCAGGTGACTTCTGGCTCTCCTCTGCCAGTGCTACTGGTGTAACCTCAAGTTGTGTTTTGGGTGTGGATATCTTTCCAACTAATGGGGGCAGCTCATCTCCAGGTGACTTCTGGGCACCACAAATGACACAGAGAGTGAAACAAATTCACTTTATCCAAATTATTCACTTACTTGGGTGGAGGATGCCTCTGACTCCACACAGCTGGGGGCAGGTGTCCTATCACACACTCAGTCAGACCGCAAATAGAGGCTGTGGAGAATTCACTCACGTGGGGCACACGTGGTCCAGGCACTCCTGCACCAAGGACCGAGCAATCTCCATGTTACATTGGTGATCCAGCTTGGTGACTATTTCATTCTTCTCTCTCCACCGCTTCTCTTCTTCCTCCTCCCTCTTGGGCCAGTCCCCTCCACTCTGGGGCGGGAGGTAGGACGGCTTCTGTGGCCACCACACCCAACACTGACCTTCTCTAATTGGTCAAGTCATCAGTTATATATTGTACTGGCCCAGTAGGACGGCTTCTGTGGCCACCACACTTCTATTAAAATGTACACTGTTTCTATTTGCTACCACCCCCATATTTTGTATATATGCTATATCTTTATTAATATAACCTGTACACCCTTATTTGTATATAAACTAAAATTGGTGACGTCAAAATAAAGATCCAAAGAGAGAGCGGTCAGCTGGTGGCAGGGACAGGGGGTGGAAAAAGGCAACGCCCAGCCCATGTGGGGTCCTGAGGGACATTTTTATAGACAATCCCTGTAAACAGGACAGGTTTTGGCAGGGGGGTCAGCAGCAGATGGTTCTAGGGTGTGGCCATCGACATACGGCTTCTGTCTCACACAGGCTCTTCCTCCATGTCTTGGGGATAGGCATCCAAGTTTGTGTCATGGCCTCTACCTCTGTCCCGTGGGCTGTACCCGATCACTCTCGGTGCTAACATCTAGCCCTGCCTCTGCTTCTTGTTGTCCGCGTGTGGGAAGAAAATCAACACTCGCCTCACGTACACGACTGCCAGCTTATCCATACGTCGGCAGGATCACATTTGCAACAATATTACATATATATGTAGTATATTTCAAACTGATAAGGCACATTTGTATTATAGATTATAAACACAGGGTAATAAGACCAAATCTAAATAAATAAATAGTGTATGACGTTTTGGTAACAGCCCTGTTACTATCTTCAGACAAAAGTGCTGAATGGCCAATGTGATCCCTGATCGTGGCTTTCGATGGTTTATGCCATTTGCCCACCAACACCCTCCATTATCAATGATATCATACAGTGACCCATGGCAATGTTAAACCAAAAGTTCACATTGAGGTTCACAATAGCAAGGTTTTCCTGTATTTCCCCTCAACCCATGAGTTAGTGGGCAATATTCCAGGCCTCTCAAGAGTTTCCTCCATTCTATGGCTATTCTTTTGATAGTATCTTCTGAAAGTGTCCAAGTCTCTGCCTTCCCTCCAACAATACCTTTATCCACTCTGAGTACTAGTTTAAATAAAACAGGAATTACTTAGTTTATAATTTTACTTGGATCATTTCATGACCTATTTTTTCCAGCTCAAAAGCTAATAAAGATATCAAATGAAAAGCCTAAATGCCATTAAAGTAATTGCTCTGGATGTTGATAAAGGTGTTGGCATAAAGAATCACAAAGTGGCAGGCAGCATCAAACTTGTACACCACAAGATATTATGTTCCTTTAACCAATTTGGAGCGACTTGGTTTACCCCTTTGAACTTCAGAGAAGAAGGAAATTTCAGTAGGGTGCTGTCCAACATACTTCCATTTTTATCTTTCAATTTTTTAATGTCTTCTTAATAAAAAAGGTAATAAAAAATGCTGTCACAGACACACACACATACATTCTTGGACAAGAACACCTAAAAATGTAAAATTAGGGGTTAATAAGTGTTGGGCTATAAGTTGAAGCTGGATTAGATGATATAATAGTGGAAGGAAGTAGTCAATTATTCCACTACATCTGCTGATTGAAATGGATAGATTAGAAGCACGCGGAGGCGACGCGAACAACAGGCAAGTGTTAAGCTCCTTTATTTAGACTAATGAGGGAGGGAGGATGGACTGCCTGCTGGGCAGCTCGGTGATTGGCTGGCCGGAACGTAGTGGTGACGTAGGTCCTCCCCGGCGGAAGTAGGCATATTCAAGATGTCTTCATTCCCCCACTTTGGATATGCCGTGTAGTATGTCAGTATCCAGACAATTCATAGCTGCACAAGCATTCTGATGTGCAGTCTTTTTGAGGCCCTTGGTGAAGATGTCGTCCATGTTGTCGTTGGTAGAGATGTAATTCACATGGATGTCTCCGCTGTTGACCTTTTCTCTTATATAATGATACTGTATGTCAATGTGCTTCGACCTATTGTTTTCTATGTTGTTTTTAGAAAACCCGATGGTAACTCTATTATCACAGAATATTGTTATTGGGCGCTTGCCAAGTGGTAGGTCGGACAACGTCCACGTATTTCTATCCTCAAGACTTCTCAATTCATCCTTCATGGCCCTTCTCCAGTACGGTGCCTCTTTGCTGTTTATGGCTTGTTCGAAAGTTGTGGGTTCGATGATATCTAGGAAATGCAGTTCTACCTTTGGCTTTCCAGCACGCCCATAAGGGTTTCGTACAATTCTTTTAGGCCTAGTTTGAACAATGTCGTAGCTGTTTACCCCCACTAAATCCTGATCACTCATATCATCATTACGTTCTCTTTTCGCTTCAGGTTTTAGATCTATATCTCCTTCAAGCTGGTTATCGGGTTCTATCCAAATATGGTTGTATCTTTCAGGTTCATCCTCAACCTTAGCCCACTTCAGTCCTATCTTGGATTCGTCAAATTTGACATGCTTCGTTTGGATTACATGTTGAGTTTCCGGACACCAAAGACGATAGCCTTTAGTCTGGGAAGAATAACCAACAAGAATGCACCTATTTGCTCGATTGTCCAGTTTCTTTCGCCTTTCTGTGGGGGATATGGCTATATGCTAAGCACCCGAAAGCTTTTAAGTGGCGAACACTCGGTTTTCTTGATGACCAAAGTTCATCGGGTACTTTATCTCCTAGGGCGCTATTGTAGCACTTGTTTTTTATATAAGCTGCAGTGTTTACTGCCTCTGCCCAGAATCTCTGAGGGAGTTCGGCGCTATGTAAATAAGATCGGGTTATGTCCAACAACACTCGATTAGCCCTTTCTGCAACGCCGTTCATAGGTGGCGAGTATGTATTCGTTAGCTCGTGTTTGATGCCAAGTTGCTCTAGCCTAGTTTTAAATTCATGGTTGCAATATTCGAGTCCATTGTCGGATCTTAGCACCTTTAGCTTATGTCCGGTTTCTCTCTCAGCCCTAGCGAGATACGAGTCGAAGTGTTTCAGCACTTTGTTTTTATGTTTAAGGCAAAACAGGGTTATCTTTCTAGAATAATCATCAATGAATGTTAGAAAATATGCGCTTCCTACAATAGATCTAACAGGCATTGGACCACAAATATCAGTGTGAACTAATTCTAATGGCCTTTTAGATCTTATATTCCTAATGGGTTTGTGTGGCTCTTTCGTGGACTTTGCTACACAACAATCATCACACAGACTTCGATCCATGGAGGAGATCTCTAACCCCTTAACTAATTCCCCCTTTGCCATTCTCTCAATTGCGTCATTGTTTACATGAAAGAATCTCTGATGCCATAGTTCTAATGTTTGTTTTTGTGAACTCTTTTGACTGTTAAACAATTCAGCGTTTGGTAAAATGACTCTACCCTTCATGACATACAATCCATTTTCATCATGTGCTATTGCAACAATTCGGTTCTCCGAATCGAAAACTTGCGCTCTTCTGTTCGCAAAATTAACTATCTTGCCCTTATTTTCCATGCTCGAGACTGACAATAGGTTTCGTCGCACATTAGGGACATACAGCACATTACATAGTTTTAGGTCAACGTGATGCTTACCCACATAGGCCTTGAACCTGATGTCGCTGCATCCTTCTGCTCGTGTAGTCCCGCTCGCTGTTAGGATCGGATCCGACGTTATTCCTTGGAAGTTGGTGAACCACTCCCTTTTGTTACACACGTGGTGAGTCGCGCCGCTGTCGATCACCCAAGAGTTGTCAGGGATGGCGCAGGATAGGGCTGTTAGCATTTCGCTTCCCGCTATCTCGTGAGTGCTACATCTCGGTGGTTGGAAATTTGAAGCTGGAGTTTTAGCCTTTCCTCTGCATGATCTCGCGATATGTCCTTCTTTGCCGCACTTGTAGCAGGTGAAATTTTTCTTCTTCTTGTCTTCCTTCCTGGTCGTTGTCCCGAACTGCAAAGCTTCATTTGTGTTATTAACACGTCGGGCCATCCGTCTCTCGTATTCTGCTAGCAGCACATGTTTTACCTTGCTAGAGGTGAATTCCTTGTCTTCTACGTTGCTGAAGGTCATGATGATTCCGTCGTATGACTCCGGTAGGCCAGCAAGCATTGAATAGGCGAGGTCTTGATCTTGCATTTCTGCGCCTGCCTCTCTTAAGTGATCCGAACAGATCTTCAGTCTCCCCAAATAGTTCGTCATTGTCTCTTGTTCTTCGAATCTTATGGAGATGAACTGCTTCTTCAGTTGGAGGATTCTTGACCTTGACTTGGGTTCATATACTTGTTCCAAGGTATCCCATGCTTCTCGTGCAGTGGTACAGTCCATTATATGAATCTGTTGGCTCGGTGAGATCGTCAGTGCTATCATAGCCAACGCTTTTCTTGCTTCATGTTGAAGATTGTTCTTGAGGCTTCTTCATCGGGTGCTGGCTCCGTAACATACTTCCAGAGTTCTCTTTCGATTAGCATCATCTTCGTATTATACTTCCAGCTTCTGTAGTTCTGATCATTGAGTTTCTCGAGGGGCGTGTTGATCAGAGTCGAGGTCATCTTGCACGTGGTGTCTCGAATTAACCACACTCTGCTACCAGATGTTGGGCTATAAGTTGAAGCTGGATTAGATGATATAATAATGGAAGGAAGTAGTCAATTATTCCACTACATCTGCTGATTGAAATGGATAGATTAGAAGCACGCGGAGGCGACGCGAACAACAGGCAAGTGTTAAGCTCCTTTATTTAGACTAATGAGGGAGGGAGGATGGACTGCCTGCTGGGCAGCTCGGTGATTGGCTGGCCGGAACATAGTGGTGACGTAGGTCCTCCCCGGCGGAAGTAGGCATATTCAACATGTCTTCAATAAGTTAGATATTAACATAAAGTAAAGGTCTGACAAGATTGAAAGTAAGGAAGAAAAAGAGTTGTAAGTTAACTTGGGAAGGTAATTTCAAAAATGGAGGAACTGATGCCCAGAGTTTCAAAATATGGTGAAGTGTGCATTTCATAAAGAAAAATAAGAAATGTTTAAATTAATATTTAACTGAATTAGCTATATGCAATTATATTTTAGCGTAAATAAAAGGTTAAAAGACCAAATCCCAATGAATAAATAGTGTGAAGTTCGGCAACAACACTGTTTATTGGATTTGGTGTTTTTCCCTCTATTTCTAATCTAGAATCCAAATTGTACATTATCAACATTTAAGGTAGGGAAGCATTGATCAGGCCACCTCATTGTTGATAAAACATCCAAACACTTTGTTTTGGTTTCCTTATTATCTTTATGAATTTAATAAAATAAGACATAATCCAAATTGTGCTTTTTCAAATCTTTATGAAATCACACATGGCTTTATTCTGGAGTAATGTAGTTGTTGAGATTGGCTTGGGTCAGGTTGTGTTTTAGTGAATTATATAATCCCTTCCAATGAACAAGCCCCAGTTCTAAGTTATCAGGACTGGTTATTTCTAAAGAAGTTTGTCTGACACTCTTAATGAAAGAAACCAAATTTCAACATTCCCATCAGCAGGCAAGACTTTGGTTGCGACAACAGGATGAAATGTCATTAGTCTTCTTATCTCATCATTGGTAGGGGGAACAATTGACCTGAAAGTTTTTCTACAAAAATAATTTGAAATCAGTGTCTGTGTGTGGCTATAAACTTTTAAAGGCATTAGAAAAACATTATTTTTGGCCTTTGTGTGAAGGGTTATATCCTCCAGAACAATGTGTTGAACAAGTTCGAAGTTATAATTGAGGAAGGGGGCAGTACTATGTAGTACTCACACAGTAGCCAAAAATATTTCTCCAAGTAGTAAACACAAAGAACACTCACATGATGGGAGGAGGCTTGCTGATTGCCCATCTCTCTAGTGTGCAGATTTCATAACAAGGGCTAAATATAACCCCACTTGCTGGCATCTCCCCACTCCAAGGCCGGCCGTTTCATTCAGACCCCCCTGCCCCACTTCCCCCCAGGGGCTGATACAGGAGCAGTGATTCCCTTCATGTCAATATTCCTTTTTTTAAAGTCAATATGAGAGGAACATCAATGTTTTGATAAAACACGCTGCAATTTTAGTTCCATAGTGTTTTAAAAAACATTGTTTTTGTTTCATATAATGTTTAAAAAACATTCAATTTTATGTAGTGTTTGAAAAAGCATTCCAATTAAAATAGGGAATAGCTTAGCAGTGCTTTGCTGCTGCCATAATACATTGTTGGCATCACTCTCTGAGACTAATGACATATTGCTACCTAGTGATGGTCAACTCTCTGCCGGTGTTTTAGGGACTCCCAAATATACAAGTAGTGGGTGGAGATTACAGGTGAAAAGAACATCAAACATCAATAAGCATCCAATACATCAGACAATTACTATATGAACCTATCAATGAAAATAGAATCATTTTGAATTAAATTGCTTAAGTCTTTGATTTTACTGCTAACACCAACTTGACATCCTGTGGCAACAATCAACAGACATTGCATGGACTCCCATAAACCTGTCTGGACTTGTTCTATATTGCAGCTTACATTGCCGCACCATTTTTTTTTTCCTTAATTTCATTTTATAACCAGGATGTTCTGAAATAAGTAAAAATAATTTTAATCAATCTTGATAAGACACAATTTTGATTATAGATTATAAACACAAGGTAATAAGACACACTATTCATTTATTTGTATTTGGTCTTATTACCTTGTGTTTTTAATCAATCTTAAATATATGTTTTTCACCAAAATTTAAGTTTTTTTATCACCCCAAGTTGAAAGACTGTAAATGGGATCTCAAAAGGTTATTTCAGCCGGGAGCATTACACCTCCCAAGTTACATAGGACACATTGTTATAACACAACAATAGAGAGGAGGTATGGCGACAACTCACCTTTCTGCCATGAGCTGCTGTCCTGGGAGGTAAGTTAGGGGAGATGTTCTCCTGGTTCTCTGTGTCATAGTCCTCCATCTCCCTGGACATCACTGCCTCAGTCTTTGATTTCAGTCTTATGTCTGTTCATGACTTTCTAGAATGGTTGCAAGGTTTTCCCACTATGTACATTCTCAACCTGCAACCCATTATTGACTGTATTGACTCATCCATTGATGAGCTCTACTCATCCCCGGCAGACACCAACAAAAGCTTTACAAGCTTGATACCCTGATATGATTGAGTGGTGGAGATAAGAAAGAAGAAGTGCACACATCTCAACACCACTAGGGGGTCGGTGGAAGGATGGTCTAAACCGTTGGTTTTCGACCGCTACGACCCGGGTTCGATTACCGCATTGGGGAATTTTTTTCTGATTAAAAAAAAAATGCTCCAATGTCCCCTGATTCTTGCAAAAGTCCACCCCTACCAGCAAGTGCAAGTAACCAAATGGGACTCTGGCACATTTGTAAGTGCAAAGTCGAACTGCTTTTCATATGTGTAAACATGTTGTGAACTTACAGTAAAAGCAGTTGCCTACTTCTACCCACCATGATTATCATGGCCTGTACCACGTTTACTAGGGTAAAAAAAAAAGCAATACCACAGCTTCATCAATATAAGTACACTACCACTGTAAGTGTGGTGTAACATCACTTTTGTCCTGCCCATTCTACACACTTCTGCACTTGTTTCATTATAACTCTTCAACATTAAAACACAACAAAATTTCATCACACTGAGTCTTTCCTTAGTTCCACATTTCCATCTTTGAAATTTTAATTGAAAAATATGATGGAGGAAAAAACCACATATCGCCACACCCGGACCTTCTAAAAAATAGAATCCCACATCACAGGAGTGTATCCAGCTCTGGAGTGAGAACATGTGTTTGTTCCCAGCACCCCCCCCTCCAGAAAAAAAATATATATACAGTAGAACCTCCCTGTAAAGGACACCTAATTGCAGCGCCAAAGTGTCCTTTAGGGAGAGGTGTCCTCTTACCGGAGAGTTGCTAAATTGTAAAAATGGTAATTTTGCAAATGAAAACTGTCCTTTGTAGAGAGGTGCCTGCTAGCAAGGTGTCCACTAAAGGGAGGTTCTACTGTGCACCATTTATAACCAAGAAACTTGTGGAGTTCCAAAATGTAGTGTGTATCTAGAATTCCCTTAAAAACAAGGTATGAATACCATTTTTATAATATTTTAGTTATTTGTTATTCTCCAAATTTTCAAATTTATTTAATATAATTACATTTTTTCCTTCATTAAATCAATGTTTCAAACAATAAAAAGACTATTTAATTGTAAACAACACAATATGGTAGCGTAGAATTTGAGTCTTAATATATCTGGAGATGTGAAAGTATTTATTGATGACGTCAGTACGACTAGTCATTGACAATTATCAACCTAACTATCTACAGCTAGAGAATATCGAACAAGCAAGCTAGGCAACTAAATGATGATTTTACCAATATAATGTAATAAATCTGTTTTAAATATTTCAATTGAATAATTAAATTAAATAATAAAATATAAATTATTTCTCTTCGCCATAATATAATCATGAAAAGAAAGTAAATTGACATAAAATACAGCACACACTGCATAACCACTTTAATTCAACACTTCAATTCAACAGAAAATCCCTTGTAAAGTTGAAGTAAAGAAGTTGGAGGATGACAGGACCTATGTAAGTTAGGCTGGTGTGTGACCAAAGGGTTCTATTGCTGCAATGTGCTGTTTAACAAGAGCTCCTGCCTTGTATTGAATCAGCATATACATTTACTGTTGCAGTAAAACCTGGGGATATGTTTCCATAGAACTTAAATATAAAATTACCATAGAAGGAGCTAGAGTGAACCCAGTGGGGAGAGGGTTCACATCAGTGAGATCAATTCACCCTCTCTGCTATATGGATGATCACCCTCTCTGCTTGGGATATCTGAAAATTATCTTCAGTCTAACTTGTTAATTCAACTCTGCAATTATTCAACATTTTTTCCATCTCCCGACCTCCAACCTACCAAATAACCAATATTAATTTGACCAACGACAATTCAACACCATTGATATTCTACCATTTCTTCATTCAAATCTCAACAACAACATCTGTTTATCCTTTTTAAATTAAACTTTACCACTGAAAATGTATTATAGTGTCATTTGGTAGGACAGCGGTCATAGTGAATGTGCACCAAAGCAAAAAGTACTGCAACATAACTGCTGGCCATATGTCATGTCTTGTTTTGTTTCTGGGAATGTTTGAGGCAACATTGGTTCGATAACCTCACCTAAGTGGCCACAAGTCACCAATGTACACAATCAGGTGTTTTGGAGAGTGATGTTGTGTTTTTGAAGGAACTCACAGGAGTGGAAAGATATGCATGCCTTCAGAAGAATTATCAGCAGAATGTACAATGGCTTCTAGTGTTCGAACAGCCATAAAGGAGATTTTTACCAAAATAATAACAACAAGATAATAAGACCAAATCCAAATAAATAAATAGTGTGTGACGTTTCGGTAACAACGCTGTTACCAATATGTTACACACTATTTATTTGGACTTGTAGTTCTAATCTATAATTGTGCTTTATCATTTACAAGATTATGATTTTTAGAAATAGGATTTTCTTAATTTTCCAAATTTATTCACTTTCTTTCCATTACATTTATTCACTTTGATTACAATAGTATTTGTAATGTTTCCTTTGTTTACAGAATGTATTAATTCAAATTTATCCATCACTAAAGTTATCCATGAAATATTGTGGAAAAATTAAATAAATAAAGTCCCAATGGTGTCAATTTACATTATTATTTCAAATATAGATGGAAATTTTGACAGGAAGAAATTGGTCTATAGATATAAAATAAAGGTGGCCTCTCCCGGCAAAATAAGACTAAAACTAAGTGTCACTTTTTTACAGATTGTGAAGATTTAATTTAGAGCTCTTTTGGATTTCATGGAGTAAAGTCCGCCCTGGACTGGTGAGGGCCACTAGCCCGAAACCATGGTCTCTAGGTGGACACTTCTCAGTTTGCTGGTGTTGTGGCTTTGTCACCAACCCGAGTCCGCTAGTTTGCAGAGACGGTCAATAAAGAATACTTAGTTTTAGCTCTGAGACCTTCATTTTTATAATTACAATTTATTAAACCAGCATATTTTCTAAAAATATTAATTTTAATTATATAGTTGGCTGTCTTATATAGAAAAAATAGCCAGTAGCTGTGAATGTTGTGATGATGTAACAGACTAATGAAAGCAGCTCTCTGTTCCCATGGGGTAAAGTTGAAGATTTTGCACTTATTGCAAATAAGGATATGGCTTCTATCTCTTCATTTACTGCAGTGTCTGTTGAGCTCCTTTAATTCAAAAGTAGCTTTGAATACTTTTTCTAATCATAAGGCCTTCTAATTATATGGCCTTGTTTGTGGAAGACCATTGCTCGATACACATATTTATATGTAATTCTACTGTCCTAAAGTCCATAGTTTCTTAAATACCATTTCTCTGAGATTCCACCCTTCAGTGTAGCATATATAAGCATCCAATACAGTATTAGAGCTGTGTGAAGCGGTCTGGTGGATTAAATTGATGAAACTGCTGGGAGGGTTCACCACTGATGAGCCAAGCTCTTCCAATAGTTTTCCATTGCAATAAGGACAGTAGAAGGTTGTGTTTAAAAGAAACATCATTGCTTTGATGGTTCCATCTCTTACTAACATTCAGCTATGTGTTTTGATCAATTTGACATGTTGTGAGAACAAACCTCCATCAGTCCACACAACACTCTGCTGCTGGAAGATACAAGCTATGTATGGCACAATTTGGATTATAACACAGGGTAATAAGACCAAATAAATAAATGTGTGCATGTATAGTATTTATCACTATTTATTTATTTGGATTGGGTCCTATTTACCTTGAAGCAATGTATATGTAACAACTATCAAGATCTATAAAAATAAATTGACCATCGCCACAAACTAGCAGCCTCGGGTCGGTGACAAAGCCACAACACTAATTTTGGCAAACTGAGAAGTGTCTACCTAGAAGCTGGTGTTGTGGCTTTGTCACAGACCCGAGGCTGCTAGTTTGCAGCAACGGTCAATAGATGGCGTCTATTTTGATGTCTATTTTGACTGGAGAGGTGACCTTTGTCCTACACCTTAATATTTATTAGTTGAATATCCCCCTGGCAAAATTTCCAACTATCAAGATATGCTAATGGATCCTGGACAGAAACCTGTGGATCCATTATCCTCACTTCTTCCTACCCCTGATTCTAAACCATCTCTTGGAGGTGTTCCACCATTGAAGAGTTTACTATCAGCTGAACATACCTCAGGTTGTAGCCATCAGCAATTTCCAGTTGCACAATCAGGAAATGCCTTTTTTCTTAATTTATCTACCTAATCCAAGTACAAATTTACTTTAGTACTATTTTTCACATTGATTGGTGTTCTCACGCCCTTCCGGCCTAAATACCTGTTTCATGGTTTCTCAGGGTGTCCCAAAGACAAGCCTTTTTGGTCGTTGAGGTACAGCTTGCACCATGCTGACGAGGGTCAACAGCCCGAAACACGATTAAAAATCAACGGTTAATTGATATTTATTCCGATAGAGGGCACAAGCCATCAGCAACTTTCTGTTACACAATCAGGAAATGCCTTTTTTCTTAATTTATCTACCTGATCCAAGTACACTTTTGTATTATTTTTCACAGATTTGTTGTGTCCCCTAACTCCTCCAAATACCTGGCTTATGAACTAACATGTGTGTGGACCTAACCTGAAAAATAATTTAAGAATAATAAATTATAGTTTCTTTGCTCTCAAAAGATGGGAATGAATAGCCCCTTAAAGTTTTTCATTACATTCTTGCTCCATATTTTTTTTTTTAAACATACTTATTTATGGAATAATAATGTCCTTATATGTGCAGGATAGATAAATGAGCATCAACTCAATCAAATATAACGTGAAGGTTTTGTTTTCCTCATTGGTTTCAAAATTGAAGTTACATTTGATAGAATTAATGCTCATTTTTCTGTCATGCACAGACACTATAAGGACATTATTAGTTCATAAATAAGTACTTTTTTTTTTTAAATATGGGGCAAGAATGTAATGAAAATCTTTCATTTTGAAATCAATCAGGAAAGCAAAACCCTTATAAAAATATATATGAACCTTCCATGAGAATATGTTAATTTCTGCACAACATGATAATATAAAATTTCAAATAAATTTTATATAGTTAAAATATCATCAAGATATGTTTCTCTTTTGACCTTATTACGTTTACACTAACTATTAAATTAAGGTTAATAATAATGTGTAGCCGGTTGGAAGTGACACGTATTATTTACACATCTTTACGATATATATCTTGAAATTTTTAAGAACAAATTTGATTATATATAATAATTATATGACTATTGTATATTTCTTAGTTACATGTCTAAACGAAAATAAAAACAAAGATCTTTATTAAGAAAAAGGCATCTCTATTAAACTTAAAGACCAAAAATTATAGTATGCTAGTGACAATACCTACCGATTTATTTATTTAAATAAATTAAATTATTATATTTTCTAAAATAACTTTATGACGTTACCGATCGGTAAAAGAAAAAAAAAAACAATAAACATACATTTGAAATTATCTGCCAAACGGAAAACAAGGCTACCAAGCTTTTTATCCTTTAGTTATTTTTAATTTTCAAATTGAGCAATACATATGGGTCCTCTTTCCGAAATATCGTCAATATATAGTTTTGCAAAAAATAAAAATTAGGATAAAATATTATTGAAAGTTATTTTTGAATTCCTAGTAATTTTAGTAATTTTTGAGATTTTTTTCTAATCGTGTGTTGTGTATGTTGTGCCATTCACTTATTTCACAAATAGAGCTTATTTAACACACGCAACTTTGTATAAACCTTTTCGATATAAAATTGCAACTACCATACTTTATTCATTATTTAAAAATAATGCATATAGATATCAATATAAATAATAAGAATAAGTATATATTTTTTACTGTGAATAAAGCTGCCTTTTTCCCCCTAGCAACGATGCTCTTCTACTGGCTTGTCAAAATTATGTGGATAAATGTAGACAATATATAAAATCAAATATTTGCCTGCATACGTGCTGGCGTGCATAATGAAATGAAAACATTAAAAGTTATTTAAAACATTCATTTATAATTTTCACAAAATAATATTATATAATTATAAATAGGAAAAGATGGCGCAAGCCATCAGCATCATTTTTGCACGATAAGGAGATTCCTTTTTTCATTTCTTAATTTATGAAACTTATCCCAGTATAATATCACATTTGTATTATTTTTTTCACATTGTTTCACTTTCTCACGCAATTCTGGCCTTGACTACCTATTTCATGATTTTTTAGGATGCCTGAATGACTAGTTTTTTGGTCATTGAGGTATAGATTTTCACCACGCTGACGAGGGTAAACAGCCCGAAACGCGTACGTGGTTAGCTTTTCTTGATTAATCATGAATGGGTATTTGACCAAATCTTGAATGATTAAAAATCAACAGAATAGTTGATATTTATTCCGATATATAGCGCAAGCCATCAGCAACTTTCAGTTGCACAATAGTAGATGCCTTTTTTCTTAGAAACAGGGAGTATTTTGTGTGTATATAAATGTATAACATTTTTTCAGATATATTACATTAGAGAAATAGCGGAAGTAGGGATGACTCTCTCTTTCTGGTATATGGTTTCGAATTTTCATGTTAGGGAAATATTTATTTTTTCTAATGGATCGGCAATCTGCAGGTATAGCTCAATTTTCTTGTTATTGCTATTCTGACATTTTTTGAAAGAGGGATTCCAGAAGTAATCTTTGGTTCTTTCATTCAATATTTGATAATGGCATTTGACGTTGGACATATTAAAAATGTAGCTAAATTGTGAAAAATAATTGCGTAGGTCTTTTGTCTCCAGGTCTCTCCAATGTTCATTTATTCTGATTTGGATTAATCTTCTGTTTCACCCCCATATGTGATATCAAAATTTTGACATTTAATTGAGTAATTTGCGTTGATTTGATGATTTAATTTCGCTTCCCTATTAAATTTGGTAATCGAATTTCTAAAGAGTTACAGTTATTTGATGGGTTCCCCGGGTTTGGATAGATGAAAAGGGAGGTTACACGATGTGACTTATTAAAGTCTCCTTACTTAAGTATATATATATATATATAGCAATTTAGGCCAACAACCCCATGTATATAACCCGCAGCAAGACCTTAATGTTGTATAATAGCAGCACAGTTGTCAGTGATGCACTATCGGCATATGTCTTTACATCATCACATGTAATACAATTTGTGCAAACAGGATAAATAAAAAAGAAAAGGGGGGAAAAAACTCTATAATTGATTAAGAGTTGAGCTAAAGCAAGGATTGAGCATATAATATTGTCAGTACAATGGTCTAAAGATGGAAACAGCTGCGACACTATTATACAATTTCATCAGATAACCCACGAGATCGTTATTAAATTGGGCAATCTATAAAACACTGAAACACAGACACTCGCGGCAATGTATGTGGCCGGTAATTTATGGGAGACTTGATTATTAGTAACATTCCCTTCAAATAGGTGATAAACATACAACATTTCATTTAAACAATTGGAATAGCACCATAAGGCAAGTTATGTATGAAATAGGTAACAGAAGAGACAAGAAAATTTCTCTAGATATTTATTTAAATATCTTAAAATTTGGGAACATGTCTAAACTGACGAGATATGCTATTTACATAGTAAAATTTAGGTAGAGGTGACCTGAAGTTACTTTATAGCCCTTTAGGGCCCATGCGAAATCTAGGTTGGCTACTACACAAAAGGGGGGGGGGAACCTAGATCTCCATCTATTCTAGCGGGACAAAATATACGAACCCTAACACTCCTTTTTAAGTCACTTAAAGCCCTTTAGGGCCCATTCAGAATCTAAATAGATTAGCTTCTGTTCGAAAAATAAAAGGGGGGGCTAAGCCATAATGGCAAGGGGCTTACCTTCTCTCGAAAGCGGCGGCAAGGTCTGGTCTCCTCTACGTCTCAGGCCCGTCTAAAAATCGTCCTTCTCACTGAGCGACTCCGATCGAATCCTGCCTTTTGGCAAAGAACCTTCTTTTATATCATCTCATTCTCCATTTTCATTCGCCGAAAGAAACACCAATCAAAATGGCCAACGGCTCCAGTATCAATTTCATAGACGCCCCAGGCCTCTCCCCTTCAAAATAGAACATATAGTATTACAAAAACAAAAAAAATCTAAGAGAGAAACAACCCCTGCGGTAGTGTAAGATTTCAGACTCCCTCCCCCCGTCCTTCCACATGGGTTGAAATACAATCCTCCCTTTTTCTCGGGATGGTATATATATCGCCCCCCGTCTTGGCTAAAATTGACCCAGGCCCTTTTTACCTGGACTGTAATGTGATGCTTTCCTTTCTCTGGAAGGATATTTTATAAGTTTCAGTCTTTAGAGATCTTCCTTCTCCATTTTTCTCCCCTTTTTTTTTTTTTTTTTCTCTGGTCACCTTTACCTAAATTTTTGGTGAGGGGAATATATGTACATATGAAACAACAGTTTCCAGCTCGGATGTCTCTGGATGTCTTCTTCTTTACCAGGCATCAGCTTTCGGCATGGAAGTCTGGTGTCACCAAGTGTCTAAGTTTCTGGAAAAAAAAAAAGGTCTGTAAGTCTATGTGGGAGGGAAGCCATGTATCCATTTGATTTGATTATACATACGCCTTCTGTTGGGGTATGGTTACAAAAAACGTGCCCCAACAATCCTCCCCCTGCCAAGTAATGGACAAATGCGTTTGTGCTATTCATTATTCATCTGCCTTTCATCAGTTACTATGAAAGCAGGCCCATTTCTAGCAAAATGCATTTTCCATTACTAGGTGAAGCCAGATGTACCGAAACCTATAGGGAAGGTAAGGCTAGTCAAAATGATGGTATGCCATTCTAGATGTTTATTATTCCGAACATTAGTGGGCATTGCGCATCCTGGCAAAGGGTTTTTTTTATGTGCTATTATTCTGTCAGAACACTGTTATCAAAATAGGTTATTGGGGACAGTCATATCATATGTATGGAAGTAAGCAAGGTCATCTGTCTTACCATTCATGGGTATATATACCACCCTTCCACTTTCTTCTTTGGTCTTGAGGAGTAGGCCTTCCTAGTGGTAAGTCCTCTCAACCCCATCCTTGCCTCTTGGGGTACTGGATTCATTGCTACCTTCCTTCTGCTAACAATACAGTTAGGACATTTCCCTATTACATATTATATATAAAAAATTGGGCGCCAAGAAGTCGTTTAGAAATAACTGACTAGTCCAACTCCTAAAACATGCCAGCATCTTTATTTTCGTACCAATCAAGACATTCGTGTGGTATAGTTATATATATATACAATCAAAGGAAAGGATAATTATAGTTAGCTGAAAGAAATATCTTGGTATATAATGATTAGCCTATGACATGATGACTTTTGCTAAATAAAAAAAAAGTTTACAGAAAACAAATTGTGAAAGTAATTATTAAATAAGGCACGAATATGTAATGATAAAATGAATCCTTCCATGTTATATGATGAGTATACTATATATATTGAAGAAAAACATATCATGTAGATAGTGATTAAATATGTTAAGTTATAAGTGATAAAAATCATCCCATGATAGATGACAAAAGAAAACTACTACAAGATTATATATGGTGACAAAATATATATAATTAAATATTTAATATAAATATTAATATCATGAATGTCAAAATAAAATTGTTGAAATGAATAGTATATGACTATAATATAATATATATGATATAAAATAATAACATATTGAAAAAGAAATGTAAACATAATATATATTTGTGCGCTGAAGGTTCAAGGTTTAGTATCCCAGTTAAGTTTCAATCTTATCCAGTCTGGAATCACGAGTTGGTCACTGGGTAATATTCGTCTATCCCGATCCTACTGGAGGGTGTGTTTTCCCTTATGTGTTAGATTCCTCTAATTGCAATACTCTCTCAACCCAGATGGGAACGTCATTTAGAATCTTGGTCAAATGGAACATAGCCCAGACCTCTATTAAACTACACAGTCCATTTAAATCTAGGGTGACAACCGTATGAAGAGAATTTTTCTGTTTTGGCAGAGCGACTAATCAATTTCTACTATTTTGTTTGTGACTCCGTTTACCTTGTCTCTGGGGTGTGTACAGTTCAGCTACCTCCCCCTTCCAAGAAATCCATATTACTTTCGTCTACTAATATACTCTCTATTCATTGACCTGAATCCTATAAATCTACATCTTATAGGTTTGAATTTTTTATCAATCTGAAATTTTGGTTCTTTTACTAATTCCTTCAGAATTCTACTCCTTGTATAACTGCTCTTAATCCTACTGTCCTCAATACAACACTTCTAAAACTTTGACTCATTGGCTCGTTCTGGTGTCTCGTTCGCGGTCCTTATAGTTAACTAATACTTTAAAATCTTATCCTAACATGGAACGAGTCTAAACTCGTTGAAGGTCCTAATAATTACTTATTCTGTCTCTCGAATCGGTCTTATGCTCGAATTCATTCCAACAAAACGTATGGCAGGGCGAATCCTTTATTAGAAGAAACTTCCGCTAGCTATGGGGGATCAAACTGGTACCAAAAAAAAATTCAATAGACGGGAACACTTCGTCTAGAATAACTGGGCAATCTCTGCCTACATGCCAATCTTACAGGACCTCCCGTCTGCAACACCCTCGCTCCAGCCACGCTAAAAGCGTCGAAATTACGGTGTCAGATCGGTCACCCAAGGTCGCGCCGTTATACCCCAGGCTATACGGCATGGCTAAAACAAATCCCCCATCCTGCATAAAATTCAATCTATACCTCTTCGTTTCCTCTTGCGAGGAGGAGTTGAGTGGGAAATTCGGCTTGATCCTTGCCTTCCACTATCTCCAAGTCTGAGGGTCGGGATAGGGATCATTTATCCACAATCCTTAGAATTCAAGCTAAGCTAAGATAAAAGAAAATCAAAGGAAAATTATACCCCCTAACGAGGGACCTAACAAAAGGGAGCGAATATTTTCTAACTAGATAGAGTTGTAGTTGTCCTGTTTGAGGCTTCTCGGTCCTAACAAAATTCGAAATAAAAAATAAAATAAAATAAAATCGATCCTATTAAAGTCCTTAATCCTAATCTAATGTATTTTGGGCTCACAGTATAATAGTTTTTAACCTTCTACACATTCATTATTCCAATTCTTTCATACACCCTCCCCCCTATCATTCGCGGAATGCACTCATACTAAAGTTAAAAGCTGCTACAAAGGCCAAAATACTCGTTTATCAATATCAATAGATCCTAACAAATAATAACATATTTCAGGACACAATGTGAAATCAAATAAAATAATAAAACTAAAACAAATTGGGAACTAAAGCCCTATGTTACTCAAAAGAAATGCCTCTGTACAAGCTCTATATATACTAATACTTTATACTCGATAAATGATTGTTAACAATAATTGTTAACAATTCTAAATAATCTGGAAGCTAACCTACCTAAAAAAAAATCAGTGTAACTTCAAAAACTGCCCTTGCCTTGACACTAAGCGATTTTTCACGACAATTCTATAAAGACATACACAAATTATAATGGCGAATAAAGGACCATTAAACGTGACACCTCATAAAAGCGGATTGAGTCATTCCCCTAGCCACCGTGGGTGAAGTCACTTTCTTCTTACTTCCTCGTGCGTCTGCCCCCTTTGCAGTAGTCCGACCTCAGCACTCTATTGAAAGATGGATTTATAGGGTTTATGATTCACTACCCAACACTAACATTCTCAAGTGCTTTCCAAGGATCAACTACAGTCTGGGCCTACTTAACTTCTACCCCTGGCTTAGGGTCCCTATACTTCACAACTTTACTCTGAAAGATTGACCTTTCATGTCCTCATTAGAAACCTATTTCAAAGCTACTACCTGAAGGCCAGGGATTATAGGGTTTCTGAATTACCCAACACAAGCCATAGGATGCCTCTTAGGTTTGTTGTTTTAGACATAGCCCCCCTCTAAGTTGTGATTTCCTACACCTTTCTTCACCTATTACTCCTGATAATAACTAAAATTTCAGATTTACACTAAATAGTTAATTCACAATGGTATACATTATTCTCATTGGTCTTCGAAACTCGGGTTTTAACAAGAAATAGTTTGTATTAAAAAAAAAAAGGAATCCTAATGAAGCTCTACTTTAAAAAAAAAAGGTTTAAAAAAAAAAAAAAAGGCTGAAATCTCTAAACTTCTCATTCTATCGAGCTGATTCTCCGTACACACTCCAAAATCCTAGTTAGAGGCGACAGTCTAAGCAGAATTTACACTGTGTGGGCCTTTTTACCCTTGTAGACCTGCGTAAAGTTAAACTGTTCACACTAACTCTGTCAACTTCCCCTCGTCTCATTACTTCTGAGTTCGCTCTGGTTGTATTGTTGGATAAAATTGTAACATAACAATAAAAAGAAACTAAATTTTTCCTAAATCATATCCTGACAGGTTGTACAAGCTCTTCAAAACGGTGTGTCATATTAAAACAAGGTTGTGAGACGGTATTCTGCACAAAGACAAGGTTGAGACAAATAACACACGAACCCTGAAACATGGTGTTAAAGCTCCTTTCAACACTTAGCACTAGAACACATGTTTAAAAAAAAAAAAAACTGCAAACTGTTTAAAGTTCACCATAACACTAAGACCTATTTGCTATTTAATATATGACCTAATATTGTAATTAATAAAGACCTATCTATATTAAATAGTGTATACAATCGCTGAAACTTATGTAAATCAGCTTACACAAACCCCAGTGCATAATATGTCTTATTTTAAAAGAAATAGTTCTATCGAGGCGATATTGCGGTCGACAGCTACGCTTTATACATTAAATGTACTTTCTTCTATCAACCTTTATCTACTATTTACAAAACTCTTTATCCAACCCTTTCCAATTCTTTCTCTTTCAACATTTTTCTGCATCTCTCTATCTCTTTCTCATCAACATTCAACGCTTTCTCACTCTTTTTATCACTTTCAACACCTCTTTCATCACCTCTCTCTCATCTCTCTTCCATCTTTTTCTACACATTTCACTGCCTTTTCATCCCTCTGGTGTTTCCTCGAAACCCGTCATCGGGATCTGGATCCCGATCTATTATCACTCTTAATTTTGAACTACTCTATTCCAACAGCCTATGACCCTTAAGCTTTATAACTCCATATACACTCGGCGGGGTAGTTACCTTGTTAAGAAAACCTATAATGTCATAGATCATTTAGAGAGAGAACATAACAAATTTGTGCTAATAGTCTGTTTCAACTACTGATTGTAAGCCTATTAAACTCGTTCTCTTTAGGTTGGCTCGCTCATTAATCTTCAATCTACGTTCAATAGTCATATTGAGTTCACATGGATGCTAGACGTAAACTGTATCAAAATAGTGTAGTTTTCTAGTTTCCGAATTATATGACAGTTAAAAAAAAAAAACATTCTGGAAATATCTCGCACTGGCTACTATAAAAAAATTGAATGGGGTACATCTCTGATCTTACAGGATACCTCATGGCTCATAGAATTGAATCGCTCATTTCTCACTAAAATATTCACACAGGGTATGGAGGTCTCCAGCGGTTCTATAACTATTGGTCAACTAAATTAATTAATGGCAGGAATTGAAGCTAGTTTAAATGCTCATGTGCTGTTTTGTCATGCGTCTTTATGTCATCTGCAAAGGAAAGTGTCGCCTCAAAGGACCTAATTCTGGGACTAACATCCGCTGCACATTTCAGGAAGGAGTGGTCGTCCATACAATAGCAAGATATCATTTTGCTGCCAATGTACAATGTTGAGCATTTTCCATGTCGTCATTTTGTCGATCCCCAATCTTCTAGGGTGTTTCTTTAAGCATTTCTTGATATCGTTTAATGCTTATGCGATCCCGCCCGGCATTCAATAAGTATTATTTGATCGTACCATCTCCAGGAGACCATCCCATTGCGGCCGAATCATTTCCACCCAACTTATAACGCCGTCCATATCGCGTAATTGAAATTAGTGTAAAACTCAAAGAATAAGACCTTAATCTCTTAATTCTTTACTAATTTCAGTTGGCTCAACATAAATCTTCTCAATTATTATCTTAGTACAGTGGCGTGACATGTCACACTTCTTCTAGTTCTTTCGCAAGCTCGATTAATCCCAGTGGAAACCCGTCCAGGCGTCAATCCCGTGCTAACCCGTCATGCATGACTTCAAATTTAGAAATATTAGACCTGAATATTTGCAGTGGCATCTACTTCCACTGAAAGTATTTAAGACATAAGGCTGCCTCTTATCTTGTTTAAATCACTGTCTTTACCCCCATATGCCTGTGTTAACTTTAACCATGACCTTATCAATTCTCAAAATTCTGCCTATCGAATATCCTGAGGATCAATGTTCTTCTTGTCTACGGCGGATTAACACAATAATTGTTCTCTAGAGTTATCTGCGTCGAGTGGTCAGTCTGTACTACTAATTCTCCACTCTAACTCCAGGATTCCTTTATCTACTCAGGCTGTTCAAAAATTTTCAAGACAGTTGTTCAAATCCCCAATGATAATCTGCTAAATTTCGATAATTATTGGAATTCTCATTAAACAGAATAACTACACCTTTCTGACACAGAAATATCCAGCATCAAGATATAGCGCACCGTCCAATTTCTTTATTTCAAGACGGTGTCAAATTACAACTGAAGGAACATACTAAACATATAACTGGTTTAAATTTCATGTAATCTCATCATGCCTTCTGCTGGCAAATGTATACTGCAGATTTAATACTATCAAGATGGTTTTATTTGTCCTCATCCAAAAAAAATGTTTCAGAAATAGAATCTTGGAAATCTCTACTTAAGGCAAAAAAAAAAAATTGCACATTTATCAATTTAAGATAACCTTCCCTTGTCAGAGTGTATACAGTTGCCAAGCCAAATACGCAGGGGAGACAGGAAGGAGAGTCAGCAATAGAATATATGAACATAGACGCAACGTTATTAATCAAGACAATAGGTCTCTAATTTTCCAATACTGCAAAGGAACATGTCACACTTTCGCATTAGGAGAACCTAGAATACATTACAATAACATAAACAGCAAATATCAAAGGCTTATAATTGATTTTCTATTATTCAGAAAACACAATAGCATTAATAGAAAATAGCCCCATAGACGTTTTACTTTGATATCAGAAATCAATGATAATATTAAGGTTTTGCCACAAACAATGTGAATCGTAAAAGACAGCGGCGAGAGATGCGGTATACACCGCCTCAACATAACTTTCATTGCCTGATAAAATGCCAGTGAAACGGAAAGCATAAATTAAAATTCACGATTTATGATAGACTGTTAATCTCAGGATGCGTGGACTACTTCACCAATACTTAAAATAGTATGGCTTTTCATTAGGTATATATTTCTAAAGTATAGGGGAAGAAACATATACTAAATTCGAGCCCCGCGGCGGGCGACATTGATGGGTTCCCCGGGTTTGGATAGATGAAAAGGGAGGATACACGATGTATCTTATTAAAGTCTCCTTACTTAAGTATATATATATATATATAGCAATTTAGGCCAACAACCCCATGTATATAACCCGCAGCAAGACCTTAATGTTGTATAATAGCAGCACAGTTGTCAGTGATGCACTATCGGCATATGTCTTTACATCATCACATGTAATACAATTTGTGCAAACAGGATAAATAAAAATAAATAAAAAAGAAAAGGGGGGAAAAAACTCTATAATTGATTAAGAGTTGAGCTAAAGCAAGGATTGAGCATATAATATTGTCAGTACAATGGTCTAAAGATGGAAACAGCTGCGACACTATTATACAATTTCATCAGATAACCCACGAGATCGTTATTAAATTGGGCAATCTATAAAACACTGAAACACAGACACTCGCGGCAATGTATGTGGCCGGTAATTTATGGGAGACTTGATTATTAGTAACATTCCCTTCAAATAGGTGATAAACATACAACATTTCATTTAAACAATTGGAATAGCACCATAAGGCAAGTTATGTATGAAATAGGTAACAGAAGAGACAAGAAAATTTCTCTAGATATTTATTTAAATATCTTAAAATTTGGGAACATGTCTAAACTGACGAGATATGCTATTTACATAGTAAAATTTAGGTAGAGGTGACCTGAAGTTACTTTATAGCCCTTTAGGGCCCATGCGAAATCTAGGTTGGCTACTACACAAAAGGGGGGGGGAACCTAGATCTCCATCTATTCTAGCGGGACAAAATATACGAACCCTAACACTCCTTTTTAAGTCACTTAAAGCCCTTTAGGGCCCATTCAGAATCTAAATAGATTAGCTTCTGTTCGAAAAATAAAAGGGGGGGCTAAGCCATAATGGCAAGGGGCTTACCTTCTCTCGAAAGCGGCGGCAAGGTCTGGTCTCCTCTACGTCTCAGGCCCGTCTAAAAATCGTCCTTCTCACTGAGCGACTCCGATCGAATCCTGCCTTTTGGCAAAGAACCTTCTTTTATATCATCTCATTCTCCATTTTCATTCGCCGAAAGAAACACCAATCAAAATGGCCAACGGCTCCAGTATCAATTTCATAGACGCCCCAGGCCTCTCCCCTTCAAAATAGAACATATAGTATTACAAAAACAAAAAAAATCTAAGAGAGAAACAACCCCTGCGGTAGTGTAAGATTTCAGACTCCCTCCCCCCGTCCTTCCACATGGGTTGAAATACAATCCTCCCTTTTTCTCGGGATGGTATATATATCGCCCCCCGTCTTGGCTAAAATTGACCCAGGCCCTTTTTACCTGGACTGTAATGTGATGCTTTCCTTTCTCTGGAAGGATATTTTATAAGTTTCAGTCTTTAGAGATCTTCCTTCTCCATTTTTCTCCCCTTTTTTTTTTTTTTTTTTCTCTGGTCACCTTTACCTAAATTTTTGGTGAGGGGAATATATGTACATATGAAACAACAGTTTCCAGCTCGGATGTCTCTGGATGTCTTCTTCTTTACCAGGCATCAGCTTTCGGCATGGAAGTCTGGTGTCACCAAGTGTCTAAGTTTCTGGAAAAAAAAATGGTCTGTAAGTCTATGTGGGAGGGAAGCCATGTATCCATTTGATTTGATTATACATACGCCTTCTGTTGGGGTATGGTTACAAAAAACGTGCCCCAACATATTCTGTTATGGAATGGAGAGTAAGGAACTGTTAGCTGACGTTGACTCCTTTTTGAATCAGGACATCTTTGACTTGTTAGTTTATGTAATCACTTGTCTGTCCTTATGGTTTGGATTTTTTCTGAATTCCGTGTAAGCTGAGGTGACGTAATATTTTATTTCTTTAATAGACTTCGTATTTTCCGTTCAGGAGGTAGATCTTCGTGTATCTGCTGTAGTCATCAATGAAGGTGTTGAAGTATCTCTTACCGCTTAGGGAGTTGGCTGGTAGTAGACCGCAGACTGTGGGTCTGTTGAAGCGTTTCTCTGTCTTCTTTAGAAATGGGGTTTCTTGAGTTTTACTTGGTTGCCCTGAACGCCGTCTTTACTGTGCGAGCAGTTGTTTAGTTATAGTCCTCTTGCTAGGTTCTCATTTTGGATTTTATTAATCGATTCTACATATATTTCTGCCACCTCCTAGAAGGCCTAAGACTGGGTGGCCCTGTCAAATTATATTGACAAACATTTTCAGTTTTTTTTTCTGATAAGGTTTTAGAGGGAAGAATGTTGCCTTCGTTTGTTGGTGAACCAATCTCTTACGCCTTCTCATTGGACGAATGTGGCCATGTCTGTATATAAGAGGGGACTAAGGGAATGCGAGGGGGCCCAGAGCGTGGAGAATTGGTGTGGAGACACTTAAAGTGTTTTTCTACGAAGTTTCCCCTGTCTGGCTGTTCTCTGGGCATCCCTGTGTCACCCGAGTCCGATCCCTACCAACGCTACAATAAAGCTAAGTACCTTTTTATTTTATTTTTCAAATCGCTAGTTCTTATTTATTTCCTTTTTGTTGTTGGTGTTGTACTCTTGAGTGTACGCTTTTCTGTGTATTAAGGTACATTCAATTTAGGCCCTAGCTTATTCCATTTAGTGTGTGCTAACCCGCAAAAGTAATAACTTTTGTCATTGGCGAGCCCTGCCAGGATTACTGGTGTTTGCACGTGTAAATTCCTGTAATTTTTACGTGCGATTTTATTTTCTTTGTGATTGAGTGGTTTATTATTATTATTATTGTACTCCATCATGTTTGTGAACTCAATGCTCAACTTGTCAGTGTTTAATGGGATTGGTCTCGAGTCTTTCATTCGGGAAGTCGAGCTTAAAGCTCGAGTAGGCAAATGGGATCCTGAGGTCAAGGCACTGCTTATGTTCGAGGCTCTATCCCCTGAAGTTAGGTTGAGCTTAGAGGAGATGGGTATCCGTAACGATAGCAGTTTCTAAATTATTGTTAGTAAACTGAACATACTGTACCCTAAAAAAGCGCGTGGTATTAGGGAATGCCTTAAATTAATAGAAGGTCTTAAGCAGAGAGTTAGGGAAAGTCCTATGGTTTTTAAAGAAAGATTCTTGGCCACTAGAGATAAAGTAGAGCACAGATTTGACGATAGTTTAGTTTTCGAAATTTTCCTCGAAAATGTGCTCGAAAAGTATAGGGAGGCTATTGTTCGCAGTGAGGCTAAATCAATAGACAAAGCAGTCAGTGTCATGGCCACGGAGGATAGTGTAGAACACCGTTGCAGCTTTATGAAAGGGGTATGTTCAGTAGAAGGGATTGAATAAATAAATAGCATTAAGGGTGAGATGAAGATACTTGGTGCCAGTGTATACAGGATGAAGCACGAAAATGAGCAGTGTATTGAAGACCTTAGGGGTGAGATAAAAAAAGTGACTAAATTGTTGGGCGAAATCAAGCTGAGTCCACCTGAGTGTAGGTTAGGACATATAGCTAGTGATTGCTCAAGACAGTCTTCTATGTTTGCCAACCGCAATACTCTTGACAATGCTGAGATAGTGAACATACGTTCTTATGGCGGTGATCAGACTGGAAATCTGCCAATAGTTAAGGTGAATATTAACGGCAATATTTGGCACCTGTTATATGGGAAGCCAAGTCAGTATCATTGATTCTGAAAAGTGCAAGGTCTTGAAGGAAAATTGGGACGATGCACTTAAAACTTTACATATAGTGTTAGTGACAGGCCACGAGCAGACACTTACACGTGGTAAAACCTGTAGAGTTGGTAACGAAAACGGCAGCGAGCTGGGAGAGATAAGGTTCTGGTTAATGCCACTCGGAGATAAGGGCTACGACAGGATTCTGGGAATCAATGATAAAAGGAGATTGAATATCCAGTTGCCTCCCGTACGGGAACGTTGCAACATGATTTCCTTGAAACCAGAGGACCATGATTATGTAGACCTTAGCTGCATTGCCAGTGCACATAGACCAATGGTTTCAAGCTCCATAGATGAGAAATCAGTGAGACGCATTGAAAACGAGGCTGTAAAGTTGCCACCTACTGAGTTTAACAGAAACGTGAAAGCCTACTTGGGCTGAGAGGTTAAAGGCGATGCGGAAAGCAAAGGAGACTGTCAGACAGTTTATGTCAGGTAATTCTGTTAAAAGATTATGAATCCTAGGCCACCTTATACCAAAAGTTTCGACAGAGGAGATCTGGTAATGCTAGCTGTTCCTAAGACTGAAGGTTACTCCAACGTCTATGGGCCTTTTTGTGTGGAAGCTAGGGTCTCCGATGTTAACTTTAGAGTTAGAGGGGTCCCCATGAACGATATGAAAGTTGTACATGCCGATAGGATGAAAGCGCTTAGAAACTGACGTTAAGAAGAGTTTTTAGCTCTTGGACTTGAGAGAACTGAATGGAATTGGATCTTTCGGTTCCTCATCAAGCGAGCGTCTGTCAGTTCCCAAAGTCTCTACCTATCATGCTCGGCCGATCCCAGATGAGAGCTTATTGGTCCCCCATTAAACTCTGTCTATTAAAGCATATTATATATATGTGTGTGCTTGGTAATCACTCATGGTAACTCACGTAGTTTGCGCAGGTCTTTGGTTTTTTTCTTTTTGGGTGGAACAAGATGGAAGGCACCTGTATGGAACGACCTGGATGCCTACTTCTCCTCTCTTTAGTTTTTTGTATCTTTATAACATGGCTCTCGTGAGCTTTTTCCCACCCGACAGCGGGAGGTTTTCCTTACGGGACAATGATAATGTTTGGGAGATTGGTTAGTTCCTTTTTTTTTTCTTTGGAAGGATACCTTTTGTCAAATTATATTGACAAACATTTTCAGTTTTTTTTCTGATCAGGTTTTAGAGGGAAGAATGTTGTCTTCGTTTTTTGGTGAACCAATCTCTCACGCCTTCTCATTGGACGAATGTGGCCATGTCTGTATATAAGAGGGGACTAAGGGAATGCGAAGGGGGCCCAGAGCGTGGAGATTTGGTGTGGAGACACTTAAAGTGTTTTTCTACGAAGTTTTCCCTGTCTGGCTGTTCTCTGGGCATCCCTGTGTCACCCGAGTCCGATCCCTACCAACGCTATAGTAAAGCTAAGTACTTTTTATTTTATTTTCAAATCGCTAGTTCTTATTTATTTCCTTTTTGTTGTTGGTGTTGTATTCTTGAGTGTACGCTTTTCTGTGTATTAAGGTACATTTAATTTAGACCCTAGCTTATTCCATTTAGTGTGTGATAACCCGCAAAAGTATTAACTTTTGTCAGCCCCCTGGATAACCAACCAACGGCAGTAGTACCAAAACCCATTATGGAGATTAAAACTAAAAAAATTAGTATAAATGGGGACATATTCAATTTTATCTATGAATTCCAAAGAAATAGAATCATATTAATCAGATACAACAATACCTATTCTAAAAAGGTAAAAGTGAAGCAGGGACTTGCTCAGGGGAGCATCTTGAACCCCTGCTCTTCTCAATCTACCTAGATAACCTAGATGATATACTTAACAACCACATCAAAATCTCATTATTTTCCGATCACCTAGTAGCGTTTACCTCCTACTCAAACTTAAACTCTCTCTGCTGAAAATATCTAAATAAATCACTTAAAAAACTCTCTAAACAAACTGATAAATTAAAAGTCAAACTCAATCCAACCAAATCTGAAGCCTGAATATTCACAATCAACAATCACCTTAGGTCTCACACACTTCAAATAGAAATGAATACCCAAAATATCCAGTGCAACCCAAATCCCCAATATTTGGGAATTATCCTGGACTCTTTTTTATCTTTTAACAAACATATTGAATATGTAAGAATCAGAGCAAAAAGGAGACTAAACTTTATAAAAAGTATATCAGGCAAAGACTGGGGAGCCAATGCCAAAACCTTAGAAATAGCATATATGTCAATACTCAGACCCTTAATGAAATTTGCATCACACAAGCAAATGCAAGCCTTCCACACAAACATACAAAAAATTCAAAATGCAATAAAATTTGGCCAGAATCATATGTGGACTGAGAAACACAAATCCAGGATAGCTAGCAGAATTTGAAGCTGGACTACCATCAATCATAAACAGATGGCAAATTATCTTAACTAAATTTGTTGAAAAGAATCAATCTAAAAACACTAAAACAAGGAGATTAATTAAAGAATGGAAATCTCTAAGCAGAATAAAGAAAAATCTCCAATGCATACCATACTACAACACCAAACTACCCTTCCTTCAAAACATCTCCATAACCCTAATTTCCCGCCAAACCATAAAAGAAAACAATTCACCATCAATATTCCCATAGGAAATATAAGCAACAAGCAAAAAGAAAATCCTCACCTTTTAAAAACTCTCGCCCTGGAGAAAATCCATGTATATGGCCCAGAATATGTAAAAATGTATACAGACGGCTCCAAAGTTGGGAGGGAAATTCTGGGAGTGCCGCCTACATGCAAAAAAAAAAAAAGGACAAACCTTAGAATTGCAGCAAACCAATTCAAGAGGATGCTCAGTCCTCAATGCTGAACTGATTGAAATTAACCTGGCCTTGTATCAGCTGGATAGGTATACAGCGGGGGACAACGTCTTCTGCATAGATTCCATGTCGGCCATCTAGGAATTTACCAACTGCTATACAAACTCAAAAAATATCCTGAGCGACATCGCTGCTAATATGGAGATGCTTCACCATGACTCGACAATAAAATTGCAATGGATCCCCTCAAACATTGGACTACACGGAAGTGAAAAGCAGCCTTGACTAAAGCTGCTGCCCAACCCTGTGACAACCAGGGCTAAAGTCAAGCCAGAAGAAGAAAATGAAGGAAGACTTCTTTAATTTATCTTACCAGTGGTACTTGCCTGAGATTATCATTTAAAAGGAAACATAAAGATTTGTCCATTTCCGACCACCTTTTTATGGAACGCAAAAGAAACAACTGCGCCTCTTTTATTCATTTGAAAGGAAATAAAGAAATTATATTCTCTAATCGACCATCACCAGGCCACCTAGATGTCAGAAACTTGTAATGTTGGGGGATTGAGCTGCCTATAAATTATCAAATCCGCCATCGAACAATGTGAGCGGCGGGGAACAATATATTGAAAGAAGAGGTAAAGTATTTAGTGAAGACAAAAAAAAATTGCTAATCAGTTGTTCATATTAAATGACATTAATTGAGAAATTTATGATGATCGTTCCCCGTCGCTTTTATTTTGACTCGTATAAATAGAATTGTTCAACAATGGAAGTATAGCTGAAATATTTAATTTCTCCTTTTTATTGCATTTTAATAAAAGCTTTTTAAAAACTCTCTCTATATTTTATTAATTATTTATTTTTAAAACTATATTATACCCACATATGACGTGCAAATGCCGAAGATTTTGCATCAACCTTGTTGTAACCCTTTATTGTTAAAACAACTATTTTGAAATCTCTATTTTATATTTATATATTTCTTCCCTTACCCCTTTCCATTTATTTTGTTTAATTTTATTAACTTATATGCTTAATATATTTCTTCATTTAATAAATACTGAAAATATCAAACAACAAAAGCGAAAAGAATAGCCGAAGACGCATAACTCCTGTCATATAAGCTAGGTCGGTCACAGAAGCATTCGACAAGGGGGAACTAGAATAAGCTCAATAGATGATTCAAAGTAATGTGTTTGCCTCCCGATGATGTCATATGGTCAATGGTCAAACAAGCCATCGAGATTTAATCACAGAATAATGGAAACATTTAGACGATGAGATTAATCCAGGAGCTCTCCTCCCCTGCGCAAACATCCCCGGGAGGACGTAGCTTCACTTAGCAGGTCGTTTAATCAGAGGCTAGGTAACCTTGTTTGAGGCATCAGCTGGAGACTTATGGTGGATGGCTATATAATAACAGAAGGTTTTACTTCAACATGGTAAATATTCCTTCAGTCATTTCATGGTATTGAATCCACTGGTATTCAGCCTTGATCCTTCCTGATGTTTGGACTTATGCCGAATAGGACTTACCTCCCTGCAAACCAAGGCATATACTTTATCTTCTTTGTGCTTTGCTATGGTCTATTCAATGATTTGGACTTGAAGCGCTCTGCCCAAAGAAGAACGAATAGATGTATTGGCATGAAATCTTCAAGAAAGACACTTGATCACGCCACCAGTCTCCGCAATGTCAGCCCCACCAGCTGAAACATCAGTTCTTTGCTAGAGACAATATGGTTTTACGGGCTACTAACCAAAGTGTAGGATTTCAGAATGTTTCGACAGAAGGGCTGTACCCACATGATGGAATACAGGGTTGTTTGAATTTACAGAACTGGTGTTGTGGCTTATTTAATGATGGGATTATTTTTTTTAACAGATCAGGTACGCCTTTTAAAAATATGTATATTTACTTTATATATATATAAAATTATTAAAATGTATTAAAATGTAATAGGGGGCTGAAAATAAATATTTCAGCATTGAACAATTAGATTTATATGAGTAAACATGAAAAAGCGGCGGATCATCATATATGGAGTGAGTTATAAAAACCTGGAAATTAGTTATTTCCTATTGATTAACATCTAGTTCATAATTCATATTGATCGCCGCTTTGATTTTACTCAAATAGATCTAATTGTTCAATGGCGGTATAGCTGAAATATTTATTTTATTTATTTATTTTATTAACTAGTTACTTATTTAATTTTTAGACATGAACTCTAAAAATTTACAAAACATCATACACTCAAAATCATTAGTTAAAAAGTATATATAAAAATATAAACATAATGTTTTAATTGCTAAATTGGTTAAATTTTAATTAGAGTTATGTTTATTTAATTCTGTCAATTTCCTCACAAATATTCATAGCTCGTATTTTTCATTGACGACTTATTTTATGGAATGCCAGTCGCCCATTGCGCCAGAAACGACTGCGCCTATTTTCTCCATTTGAAAGGAAATTTACAAATTCTTTTATCTCTATTTATTTATTTATTTATTGTTACAAAATCACGAAGTCCAAAGGACTATTGTGCTGTGCATATTATTATTTACATATATATGATTAATTATTTACACGATGGATTAGTAGTGTTTTGTAAATTATTGTACAAATAGTTCTAAACTTAACAAAGTTCTCATAAGATAGAGTATATACACAAAGAGAATTTGGTAGTGTTTCAAAGTATCTACATACAATTTGATTAGTCAGAGGGCAAGTTAAAAGAAGATGCTCTGGTGATTCAACATCTAAGCGGCATTCACTGAAGTCAGAAAATTTGTACATTAAAATTGTTAGAAAGATCGAACGAGTCTTTAATAAAATAACTGACTTCTACGTGGTCTTGAAGCATATAGAAAATTGATCACAATATTTGAATGGAAAATAGAAGTCAGGCCATTCCCGAGCCTCCTGTTCCTCGAAAGTCTGAAACTTGTCAACTTGCATTGAACGAGTGCGCCAAATTTCAGACTTTTACCTGCTCTGTAAATATGTTAAAATGGATCACAAGATTTGTGAACAAATTGTCGAACAGAACAAAAGACAGGCACATTGAAGCAAGTTGAATACGTGTTGTAAAAATAACGGAAGTCCCTCTCATATTTGTGCAGATGCGCAGAGGAGATATCGTAGCCAATGAGGATCTTCCGAGGCGCGATTATTGCTAGTTGAAAACTTTACCTTCTCATATTTGCGAACAAGCTAACAAGTAAAATGAAGTCAGCATATTTATGCTTATAGCGGTCATATCCTAGCTGAAGATTGAAAATATATGTAAACAAAACAAAAATTGGAGCTTTTTTTATAACGTAAAACTTAAAAATCCAGGACCACAAATTTATATAAAACAATCTCCTTGACTGTGACTTAAGTCATACGTGAAACTACTGAAAAACAACGTCCACAAATTCACTCATCTGAATCAGTGTCTTACCTACATTCAGGCTAAATCAACAACAAATAACTGAAGAACTAACACCACCTCAAACAAAACAACCTCTAGACCCTTTCCACATTTTCACTTTCCACAAGTTTCATATTGGACATAATAAATGGATATTCAGGAAAAGTCTCCACAGACCAAAGCTGATCTCCGAAGGAAATCCAAAATATTATTGAACAAATGTAAACATTACCTGAAAAGAAATATGAAATGTATTTTTAGTGATCTCTCTCTTCTTTTTATTTTTTCTGAAAATCTCGGAAATTGAAATTGTTAAAATTATCTGCCATCAAAAAAAAAAAAACTCCTGCAAATTTAATTTTTTTTATGAAAAATAATAATATTGATAATAAAAGAACTTTAAAAATTGGAATATAAAGGTAAATACCAATTTAATAAAAATATCAAGCACATATTTTAAAATGATTACAATTTCCATTCATAGATGGCGTCATGCCACGTCTTGCTGGGATGTATTATTTGTCCCGACAGTCGAAGCCTTGGGAGTTTTACCTGTGTTAACTTTTGAATATAAATCTTTTATTTGACTACATGTCTATGCCGTTTGTATTATATATGTTTGCCATTTGTATCCTTAATATCCGGAATATATTTTGAGCGATTTGTGCGTGTTTCTTATAGATTGAAGCCTTTTAAACATTTGTCATTTTCTCCCTTGTTTTGCCTTCTCTGAAATTAATAAAATAATTGCACGAAATACATTAGGGAATAAGATAATATTTAGCTCTCCTGAAAGGTCGACAGAATTTAATAAGTTTTGCTTTCTTTATTTTACCTTCCTAAATATAAAATGTGAAGTTTAGGGCGTTAGTCTTTACTCTGGATTGGAACAAAGGAGACAATTTCCTTCTGAACATTGTTGAAATTAGCACAGAGGATTTAAGAGAATTTGAAGGCAGGTGATATTTCAGTATATAATGTTTTTAGCGCATCTATAAAATATATAGAGAGTAGAACATCTGGAGATCGTTTAAACGACTCGAGGAATAAGCAACAACAACAACAACATAAAAAATATAAAAGTCACTAAAACATTCTATTTATTATTTTTATTATGTTTATGGGTTTTGCAAATAAAAGTCGTCACACACATTTCGTTTATTTTTATATTCACTACTTATGTTAGGAAATTCTTAATGGTTGATTCGAAATTTGGTTGAAAAGAAGAGTACCTAAACATCCTTTAAACCGTTACTTTTCATATATACGAGAAAATATTATGATATATAATTATTACTCTTATCATTATTGTTGTAGTGATGATAAGAATTGATATCTTGGTCATTTCTGACTCCAAAATTATGCAATTAGTTCGTTATTAGTTTAATTTTCATAGGCTGCAAATAGCTTACAACTCAGCAGTTCCCATCACGACTTGAATTTCACTTCGGAAAAATAAACAAACAATAGCCTGCCGTTTCTAGATATAAAAATCGTCCGCATACAACATCAATTCCAAACAACTGTTTGCTATAAGCCATCCTTCAACCCCGACTATATCCGTTTTTCCTCCTATGCCCACTCAGCCAGAAAATCAATACCGTAAAGACCTTAAGTAAACATATCCATAGCCATTGCTCACTTCAAACCTTTAAAACTGTAGAGAGACTCAGAATATCTTAAGAAATGTAAAGACTTGCCAATATCATTTATCACAAGACATTTCTATAGCCCCTCTGAAGTTCGGAATCCCCCAATTTACAAATCTATGCACAGTTTTGTTTATTCACCAGTATCTGTTTCTATAGCCCGTCATCTAAAGACATTTGGAATTAAACCTTTTCAGCAACTCACCCAATTTATATAAATTCGTTACTAAGAAACCCCATAACAAAGAACAATACCATTGATTATCCTTCCAATATTAAGAATGCCATATACTCCATAAATGCAACGAATGCAAAACCAAATATGTCGGCGAAACTAGCAGACATTTAAATATGGGAATTTCAGAAAATGAAGAAACATCGAAAACCAAAACAGCAAATCATTAATATATCATCATGTAAGAGAAAAAGGTCATTCCTTCGCACTATCAGAGCCAAGAACCCATTACTCTAACATCCCCAATAAGCAACAGAGACTCATCATAGAATTCATAATATCAAGAAAGTACAATAGAATTAACAGAAGAATAGACATTCCGGAAAAATGTATAATATACTATTCTCTGAGCACACCCCAAAGCCTTTAAATAGAGAGATCCCGTCTGTGAATAGCAATAGTGAAACCAGATGCACATCTCTGTAACAATAACTACAGCCTAATCCTTGCTTCCATTATTATATATCCCAGAAGTCTATATTTATCCATTTGTTCCTTAAATTGATGTATTCTGATATTTTTTCTTAATTTGTATGATAATTTAAAAAAATGAAATTTTACATCTACAGAATTTTTATGAAATTATGTAAAATAGTATATTTTATCATATTTTAGCTCGTGTCCTATTGACGATTTACTGTATCCTGTAGAAGGGATTTCGTGCCCAAAGTTAGAGAAGAGATTTGTGAATTGAAACATTTTAAAAAGAAACTTTCCTACAGTCCCGATATTTAATATTGAAACAAGTTTTATTGAACAATAAAGTTTGTGGGAATTTGTGTTCTGCAAGTTTTGTTCTTGATCGTTTAATTCATCAAAATGGTTGTAACAGAATTCCTGGCTCGGCTGTGTCCTGATCGCTCAGAGGAGCATTTAACGATGCGCCATCTATAGGAATGGATATGACCTAAACGATGTTTTAATTTTATTCCCGAATTTTGGTCAAATATTCCTTCTTGATTTAGACAGAAATGGCAACAAAGTGTTGGCCCGCGTCAGCGTGACCTACGTTTATGATAAGCATTTCTTTATGAAAGAAGAAAAGGGTTTTAATGGTCAATTTTGCGTGAGTTTGCTTTAATTCCTCATCTGCATCTTTAGTTTTGGTTTCGTTTGCACGCGCGCACATACACGTATACACCACACGCAAGTCGGTGGACGAGTGGGTAACTCCCTCGATTCCCGACAGTCATGAACCGGGATTGAATCCCGCGTTAAAATTTGTTTAATATGTGAATAACCATCACATATTATTCATTGTTCAATAATCATTAACTAGGTTTGCTCTTGCTGAGCGGTACCTATTTATGTGAATTTGAACCAGAACACCACACGCAGCACACATACACACATATATTTGAAGGATGGACTTGATAGGTTACGGAGATAATATTGTGATATCCGGGTAGTTGGCGCTCCAAGAACCTGGGTTATAAATATCCCTCCTATGGGGATATGTACATCACATATAGAGTGGTTTTCGAAGTTGGATATTGAGACCATAAATAGAATTTTACTTAAGAAACCATTCGACATGTAGGAAAGTCTGGTGGAGTATTTCACCAATCACTCCACCGTCACATAATCCGGCGACACGGCGTCACTTTATGGTGTTTACAGGGCCGTGGCCCGGGCGATAACCCGTCTACCAGCAGCTAATCCTCCCTGACTGACTGACTCACTGTGTGCTGCTTCCTACATCGGCTGGAGCCTCGCTGCCTGACCTTTACAATGAACACCACTTAACTCTAGGGTTGTCCAGAAAAATATGATTAATTAAAAAAAAAAAAGTTCCAATGGTCCCCGATTCTTGCAAAAGTTCAACCTGACCAGCGAGTGCAAGTAACCAAACGGGGCTCTGGCACATTTATAAGCGCAAAAAAGTCGAACTGGTTTCACATTTGTAGACATGTGGTACACCTACAGTAAAAGCAGTTACCAACCTCTACCCACCATGATTATCATGGCCTATACCACCTGTAATAGGGATAATAAAGAAATAAAAAAATAAGAATGGATTTATGGAAGTTTTTATTCTGCTTTGATGGTGCTAATTTTATAGAAATGTAGATTTAGTGTTTAGGGCACAAACAATTTGAAGGAAATAGTTGATGGGGTAATAAAAGTGGAATAAATTGATGAGGAATATATAAAGGAATGTAAACTAAAATATGCAAAAGCACAAAACCAATTGTCTCCTATATATATAAAAAAAAAATAGTTTACCTTTATTCCTGTAGTGAATGCTGATTCTTTAAGAACATGCTTGCATTAGCAATAACGAAGAGTCTAAAAATGAAAACATTCGACATTAATACTGAATTCCTTTATGATCGCCTAGATGAGTGCATATATTGACTCTCCCAGAAGGATTTAATAAACACAAAATATGCAAACTGAAGAAAGCTTTATATGGACTAACACAAGCTTCGCTAAAATGCAATCATAGATTTAAAATAACTTTCTTAGGACTAAAGTAAGATAATCTCAGCAATGCATGCAGATGAAGGAGATAGCAGAAAAATAAACAAAAATGAAAGAACATTTGACACAATTAGACGAAGAGTTTGAGATTAGAATGAACAAGAGAATCCAGGAATTAACAGAAATGAAGGAGAAATACTTGAAACTCAGGATAACTATGCTAAACAAGTAATAAGAAAAATGACAGAATCAAAACCAGTGTCTACATCCATTGTGGATGGATCAACAAGAAATCAAGCTGTTGAAGAAGAAACTGTAATTCCCATACACACACACAGAGTGTAGTCTATACCTATAGTGTAGTCTATAGTTCTATAACTTGATAACAAGACCAAACCAGGCATATCATGACAGTAGGAATATGCATGAACCAACTAGACAAGATGTAGTAGTTATAAAAAGATCACAAAGTTATTTAAAGCAAACAACAAATGTCGGTTGTTGGATATAGGAAAAATGAGGCAACTTGGGAACTAAAAACATATTGTTCTGCCCCCGCCCACTTTTCATCATATAAACAAGCTGTGGTTCTGATGTTTAAGGTGATCTATAGACAAGAAAATTCACATCAGGATGTGTCACCATGCACTGTGGAGGACATATCACTTGGTGTTTGAAAAAAACAACCAATTGAAGCTTTCAACCGAGGCAGAATAATAAAAGATGATATGATAAAAAATTAAACAACGAAATACTTCGATTGGAAATTTATTTTATTGCGTAAAAAAAAAGGAGGGGGAGTATGACATATATTAACAGGTTTTGTGTAATTTATGAGTGATTAATGAATTGATGGTCTGGATCTGCTGTCACGTGTTTATTTATTTATAGCTTTAGGGCCGGTCGTCTGCACTTTCCAATCTGTTCATTAAACTCGATATTTTTAATCGCTTTTGCACAAAATCGTATTTGTGAGCTGCTACCTTTTGGATTATTTGAAGGTATTTTAAGTAGTGAAAAGGAAATTGCAATAAAAAAAAAAATACATTTTTCACTTAAAAAAAAAAAAAAAAAAAAAGAGACAAAATTTACAGTATTGAAATATATAAACCGTTACCGTTTTTGTTCTAAATATATTATTGCGTATTTATTCCTGTATGTGTATTTTGTTATCTATTTTAAATGTAGAAGAAATAAAATTTCACAAATGTATGAGCTGTCTGCTTTTATTCAGAACAATCCTTTTTACTAGAAAAATAATATGTAAACAACAAAGATGGTGTGTGATGATGATAAAATTAATTTCTTCTATGAATAATAAATTGAGATTTTTTAAACTGAATATTTACAGCATATTTTTTCTTATAAATATGCTTTGGTGTATCTAATAAGCATTATGTTTGTTTATAAACGTTCTTCCCTGTTTTATAATTTTATTAAAATTAGTCCTTCAACAGGAATATCACGATAATAAATTGATGATATATATACTATTTACTTTATATAAAAATAAAAATAGTATATATATCATCAATTTATTATCGTGATACTCCTGTAGAAGGACTCACAAGTCCGAAAACTTTAAAATAAAAATTTGAACAAGAAACTTAACCCTGGAAGCTTTATTTACTTTATAATATTATGTTTGTTTGTTGGGTATGCACGATTTTAGCTCGGGTCCAATTGAGAGTTTAAAATAGAATTCAGAGGAGGAACAAATGATAAATGCCAAGTTTCTTTCTTGAACTTCCTCTCTCTCTTTGGAATTTGAGCAATAAGGACTGATCTAAAATTTCCATTAACGCATTCCCATTGATATTTAACGTTACAATAAACTCATATTCAAGAAGTCCTAACAGGTAACCAAATGGTAAAACCATTTCCAGTTTGTTTCCGGTGTAAAAAGGCGAACTTTATCTCTCCCTCACTGAGTATCAATAATCCTGTGGGAAATTCTTTACTGAAAGTTCATGTTCAGGACTCGAAGTAAACTTCCCGCAGCAAGAATCCAAGGTTGCCATTCTGTGAGTCGTTTTTCCTCGCCAAGACAGTGAAGGATTACTGGCCATCACAGCTCTGCACACAAACCCATCCGTCAGAACTATTCGAAACAATAGTTATTACAACCTCCGTACACAACAGAAACATTTTATTGAAAAGAAGCAAGAAGCTCCTTCATAGGAGATCTGATCAATCCCAACCCTGATCCTAACTATGTAAACTGTTCTTTCGACGTCATCTCCTTATATCTTAGCCTACCACATCCTCTCATGTTGTATAGAATCTACACACTGACCTAAATATTGACACTCTCACTATCTGAAGGGTCATACAGCTCACCGAGGTATGCCTTGAAATAAATGTATTTTCCTTCGATAACCAGTTATTCCGGCAAATTAAATGCTTCCCAATGTATAAGCTGAACTAGTCATGTCCAGAATAGATCACCGGATCAATTCCCAGCAGCAATTCAATACCAGGTCGTTATAAAGACGACGTCTTGTGCATCTGCCCCAAAAAAAAAACCTGATTTAATACTACAGACGCTAATTCCATATAATTCAGACATTTGTTTCTAAGTTATGCTCCCCGTCTCTATATGATATTTTTTATATTTAGAGAGAGATCCAATTCAATATTCTATACAGAATTTTTATACAAGAAAAACTCATACCCTTATACACTCATTTTAATTTCCATTGCCCTAACAGTTATACATAAAATAAATGTAGTTTAAAATCTCTCTAAACGTATCACCACCCACTGTTCATTGCCATCATTCAAAGACGAAGAAAAATAATTCAAAATTTTACTACATCACCCCATTATCTCTTTTATTCTCAAGCATTTTTATATGCCCAACCTTCCCCACAACACACATATCTTTATATAGAACCCATTGCGTAATTCCATACTCCACCATTTCAAATTCCATAGATTTCCGACTGCGCAAATTTGGCATTAATATATATTTTAGCTTCTCTCCAGACCTAGGTAGTAAACTTAGACATCCAAATACTAAAAACACATCGTCAGACCCCTGGAACAAGTCCAATGCCATCTACTCAGAATGTAACCCACGTTGGGAAATTGATAGGTACGACTGAACATCAGAGATTCGTCATAAACCAAGACTACCGCTCATTGAAATTCCAACATATGACGGGTACTCCTTCATCTTGAATCAAGCAATAGCCCATTACAGCAATATCTAACTATATAAATACGTCGATGATGCCCGGTTTCAACCCAGAAACGGTTGGGGGTTAAATTTTGATTTCAGGGCCGAATTTTCAGGACTTCAAAAGAGGAAGAAATTTAAAATTTTAGCTTTCTATCTCGAATATCCTTGAGATACGAGTCAAAAAATGTCAAAAACAATTATTCATTCAGATGCATCAGAGACGCAATAAATCTTCTCCGCTCCAGCCGCTCAAAGCCAACCCATAGGATGGGAGTATTTTCTAATTCTGCCAAGTTAACTGACACAGGGCGCCGGAATGTTTTTGGAGTCAACGTTTGACGGTACGATTTAATAATACCTTGGAGTTCCTGGCGTCAAACTATCAAAATTTAATAAATCTCTTATCAATATAAATATATTTCAAACATAAATATTTGATGCGTGTGTTTTTATTTATCCTGTAGTCCTAGGATAAAAGGGAAATTTAGTATTCAGAAGCGCGGTTATAAAGCTGACCTGGCTGAACCAAGTGGATGAAGTAACGCAACAGTATCGGCCGGCCCCATATGTTGGTGGCGATAAATCCAGCACAAGTTGCGGCCTCGTTAAACTTGAACCGGGGACTTTCCTCATTTATAATGCAGACGACACGCGTAATTAGGGGTTGAATCACGCGACCGGTGACTTCATGGGCCGTTGGGGATGGTTCGACACTCCCCGCTAATCTCAGGTTGCAAATTGCCTTAATTGGGAAACTTCAAGATTTGGGCGGGGCTAGAATTTCAGTTTATATAATCCAACATCTGCCTTGATTTGAATGATTCAAATTATTACTTGATGTATGTTTGGCGAAAATATCAAAAATCGATTTAAAAAGCGCCATTAAAATATCCGTCTGGAGAAAGAATGTCTTTCACTCTCCCATATCTATCAACAATCTACTGAAAATTACCTAAAATCTTCTTCATTTTTATAACTAAATAATCATATTGATATTAAATAATTATCTCATGTTTAGCTCCCTCTCGTAGCCGTGGAAGTTAAGAGCAGGGCCATAAAATTCCAGAAGAAAGAGACTGAGCTTGTTACAGCACAAATAATATCACCATTATTCTAAAATAAAAGTTAATACCATTTTCCCTTCTTCTCACACCAATGCTCGGCGTAGTGCATATATATATACCGGCCTGTCATTGGTTGAATTTACTAAATATTGCAAATTAAAATTTTTAGTTTCATTTTGATAGTGTATTATTTAGCGCATATAAAGGCTCCAAAATTTACAAGTACAGCCGATGGCAGAGCGTGGCTTTGTCCAGAGAAAGGACGCTGTATGGTACTAGACAGTGCTGAGGATGAATCGAGCTGAAAACCTCTATGAAAGAAGCAAATATATTGGCTATAAAAATTAACTTCTTTCTTTTTTTTAAAGAGGAGAAACTGCATGTCCTGTGGTTTGCAGATTATATTTCAGCTAACTTTTGTGGTACCACAAGCACTTGCCGCCCTGGGGTTCGTGGTCAGAGTGGTTTCAGGCGTCAATGGGCGTCACGAAAGGCAGGTTGGATATCACCTAGAAGAGAGACCAGCGCCGAAGACGCGGACAAGGTCCAGTGATCTACATGAGAGGAAAAGCTGAACTGCTGTTGCCCGTCCGTTTGTCGGTCGGAGGACGGGGGTAAAACAAACCAACGACTTCTGTAATCAGAGATCTTTGTCCTGTCTTGGGTGCGACGGACTCCGAATAAAACTTTATTATCCTCCTTTGTATTATACAATGGCCAAACTGAAGGGTTGAATTGTACCTACATTTTGGGGCTGTTACACTATAATTATGTTACATATCTAGTATATATTGAAATATATTACTGCATATATTATTTTAGAGAAAAAATGATTATTTTTTGGATATTTTATTAAGTGTAGGGAAGAAGAATTTTAGACAAAGAATTCCTGTGAACCTACTTACCTCCTGTACAACTCCACTCTCCCCCGATATCTGGCGGTCTCTGCGTGCTTCCTTTATTGAAACTGGACTTAAGAACCGACGATTTGCTTCAGAACAAACATCTGGGAGGAATGCCTTTGAGGGTGCTGGAAAAATGCTTTACAAAGTTGTTTCAGATCAATGCTATCGTTGTCAAGGCCAGGACTTCGTCCAACAAAATGTTTGTCACACATTTTTATTTATAAGATTAGAGTCCTGGAACATTTTGGTCCTACATTATATCAGCGAAATTAGCACATTTTTAACAGTTTAAATTGGTTCCGATGTAATATTTTATAACAAATTTGCACACAAACAAATATTTTATTTTGTTCCAATTAACATGGAATATTTCGCCATTAAATAGAACAGTGATTAAATAGAGCTGAGAGCTATATACCTCCTCCTCCCCCAACTCAATAATTCAGTGTGTAACTCCCCAAGTGTTCTCCAGTCCGAACAGATGTTGCTTCACCCAACCCGTTGGTGCGGATTCAATCCCCGTCCTAAAGACGGCGTCCCAATTATCACATTACACCAGGCCCTGCCGAATAATTGAAAGAAGCCGCCGCAGCTTCATTCCTTATTCATGGTCCGCGCCGGCCGCCCAGATTGCTGCGGACTGCGCGCCATATTTCTCCATTAGAAGACCCTCAACTTTTCATCACTCCACTCATGAAATATTCACGGCGCAATCTGCCACCGCAATAGGCCTCCTCTCATCAAATATTAAGTCCCTGCCCGCGCCAAATCATGCACAATTTACTGGCACCCGCCATTTGCGCCTCCTTAAATCTTCCCCAAATTGAAGGCGACAGTTTCTCCGTTTGTCTTGATATAATTACGACAGTGGAAGTAATGGAGACAAGTTTTCCCTGGAATTAATACGCCTGACAAAACCCGAGGACAAATGTAGCTGTGCTAGGCCGGATAATATTTTCTCCAGTTGAACCTTGTTCCTGGCTCGCTCCCTGTCATTGATGTCTCCATGTCCATCATTGGATTAAAACACAAGGACTTGGTGTAGTACAGTAGGTAAATGTATATTTTATAAAGAGAAATATGAATCAAGATTTTATAAAATGAGTTCCAGTTAAGAGAGGTTGAATCTTTACATTTATTACACCCCCATATAAGATTAATATAATATATTTGAATAATTAAAACTTTATATTATATATAATATAAATATATACAAATTGTTCATCGGGTCCCCCACCGCGGGAAAGACTCCGATGGACCACCAGAGTTGTTTCCCACATAGAGGGCAGGTTGATGTGATTGGCTGGCCTTGTCCATCCAAGACCAAGATGGCATTCGTAGATGGTAGCCATCGCCACACTTGTCTGCTTCATCGCCTCGATTTTAAATTCAAAGTTTTAATCCAGAGAGTTCAAATAAAAACGGCACATCTTGGATATAAACTGGGGGTTTATTATATGATATTTGGACGATAAGAACTTTCGCCTTTTAAAAAAGTTTCTGACAAAGACGAACGTTGTGGTCGTCGAAATATCACACAATAAACCCAGTTTATTTCGATCCAAGTTGTGCCGTTTTTATTGGAATGTCGAATTATATGGATAGCGACAGAGAGATGAGCTCAGCTGTTTGATTCACAACCAGTCAGCAAACTTCCTGGGCAAAATTGGCGAACGACGTACGTTTACATTCGGTCTTCTTTTTCTCTTTTTACATTTAAAATTATTCAACAAAGAAATATTGTTTTCAGTAGCAGAGCCTTTTATTAACAATGTTAACTATTAAAAACAGAACAGACATATCTTCTGACTGCTCACATGAGCTTTCTAAATTTCAGAGCGCCATCTAGTGGAACAGATATCAACTAAAAACATTAATTGAACATTTAATATCAACACCTGACCTTTATTTTTTCAAATGTTAACTATGTGTTGTATGGGTTAAGCCTATTTTATATCTCCTTGAGGGAAGTCATCTTTGCTAGAACATTTCAATTCCTATGAAGCTCATCATCATATTGTGCCATAGACGGTGCCACTGGATCCTCTCCTCTTTAGACCATCCAGGAGACTCAAATTTGTATTGTAAATATTCATATTAGAACTGTGTTAATTTTTAAAATAAAAAAAGAAAACTCTCGAATGTGTGGTCATAATGAAAAAGAGAACTTGAAACCTTATCATCACACTGTATTTCAAACAATGCTATTCCAATGGCACTCACGCTTGTCTATTTAAAAAAATACTTAAGTATATTTGATATAGAATTATTTCTATTTTTCCTACTGAGATGTTGTTGGGAAGACTTCTGTCCAATGGCATACCAATGCCTAGCTATTATAAAATAAACGCAATTATTTTTTAAAAGGAAAATAGATTCAAATTTTAAAACCCGTTTACAAAACTCCGTTTTCTTTCCGGGGAATTGTTTTAATTCCGAAGAAACAATGATAAGAATGATAAGTTACATATATATACTACAGATATAACAAGTGCTAGCAGAAAGTAAAGTCAAAAGTTTCATTTGGAATATTTATTTCATTTTTTAAATCACTTTTAGAAATATTAAAGGTAAATATTTTATAACTTTTATGAACCATTTTCTCATTTATAATATCCACAAAACTCTAATAAATTATAAAAAGTATGTTTATAATAGCCCCATTGTTTTCAAATGAGATATTTGAACCAAGCTATAATTGTAATAAAACTGCGCAGCCATTTAAGATGAAAGTCTAATTAAAGTCAGGAGGGACTAATGAGAAAATATTTATTAGAACCGCCAATAAAATCAACAAGCTCGAAGTTTGCAAATTAAAATTATACTCGAGGAAGATCTGTCTAAAAAACGGAAGTTTCCGGGCTTAATTAAGTTGGGTCCTCCTCCTCACAAGGATCAAATTTTTAGGGCTCTTTTTCCCTTTTTGCATAAGTTTAAAGCCGTGAAATTGGAAGTCCTTTGTAAGTCTGGAGGCGAAAGGAGGGCTTAGAGGCTATCACCACTCGAATGGGGACACAAATTGTGTGGGGCTTGATACAGCCTGCCAATTAGGGCATTCATCTGTGAAAATAAAGGGACAGTTTTTGGAGGGCCGAGATAAGTTTCCGAGCCACAATTGTAGCGAAAAAGGGATTATCCCAACCCCCTGAAAGCTGATTACGGAGACTGGGAAGCACCGTCCTGGGAGGCCCCCCCCCTAGCTAATCCTGTTTGGAAGGAACGATTAAGACAGTGATTGGACCAAATGAGAAAGCCCAATGAGGTCCCATCTGCGCCGTCACCTCGCGACCTGATCTAATATGTGCATAAGTGGCGCAGGGGCTTAGACTCTCCCGCGGGAGGCCCACAATTAATTCACCGCTAATGAATCCGACAAAATTTGCCTTTTTCCTGGAAGTCTAATGGACATTAATTCTTCAATAATGCCTATTAACTGTTAATAAACCACTTCCTCGTTTTTATTGGGATCCTTTGAACATTTCTTTTATTGAGTCGTTTGTTTTATTGCTGTTATGTCGGCTTGCTATTCAATTTATGTAAGAGCTTATATATTTACATATCTATATGGTATATGTTTTTACATACCTATATGGTATAATTTTTTAATTCTGTAAATAAAAAAGAGCAGTAAAAATTTTGAAAGATAAAAATTTTAAAAGAAAAAAATTGAAAATAGAGCAAAAAAAAAAAAAAATTCATGAACGGAACTTTATACAAAATTTAATAATATATATTTATAATATATCTGAGAGAAATATTCCCAATTTGACCACTCAGGTCTCCAGGCAGTGTGTCACGGAACCAAACAATTGAAGGAACCATCTGAGAGAAGACAGAACAATGTATATATGTTTTATATAATTTATATGTTGTACATATGGAAAAATAGAAAAAAAAAATCTCATGTGAGCGGTCAGGATATGCCTTTTTTTGTTTTTAATATTTGTTAAAGAAATCATAAATAATTATAAGAAATTCAAACTATTTTTAACGCGTTTTTTAAATAAGACAATTTTCTACTGCCTTCTTACTGCCATGATAAAATTAATGGGAGGGCCTGACTCATCAGTAATTAGCCCTCCCTGTGGTTTCGCCAGTTTAACCTACCATGGTTAATTTGGAGGAATCGCTGGGAGGGTTAGCCACTGATGAACCAGGCCCTTCCATTATTTTATCATTGCACTAAGAAGTCAGTAGAAAATTGTCTTATTGAAAAAAAAAAAAAAAGTACGCGTTAAAATAGTTTCAATTTCTTATGACAGATGGCGCCCTAATGCAATCACAATCATTAATTGATATCGAGGGTGACATATATATGAAAAAACAAGAGAAAAAATAAAAGTGGGTCAGGTTCTGATATTAAAAATAAAGAAGGCATCTCCTGACCACGAGCACATGTGCTTTTTTTAGATGGCAGAGCGCCATCTAGTGGAGCAAAAATAAACTAAACGTTTATAAAAAAAAAAAAAAAAAAAACACATGTGCTCGTGGTCAGGAGATGCTTTCTTTATTTTTAATATATATATATATGTGGTGGTTAATTAACGACAATCCACGTAAATAATTTCTCAAAATTATATTGATAGCGATTTTATTTTAAGTTGAAAATTTGCCTTGAATTAAATACCAAACGATGTACGTTTTCGTTGTTTTTAAATATTGCGAAATATGTTATATTTTTTGTTTTAAATATAAATATTTAATATGTATTTCTTAAATATTTATTATTTGATATTATGAATAATTTTTATTTTTCACTTTTGATCGAATTGACATTCTTGTTTGATTGCTTGCAAATGTTCGTTAAGTTTATATTTTAAATACGGCTCACCATTTTGTGTGGGCGGCATGGAATTCTAGGCGGAGTCAGATAACAAATTATTTATTGTAAAATCAACTTTTAATTACATTTACTTTAATACAAATTATCAGAAGGGGTTAAATTGTTGTATATTACACGTTGAAGTTCTTTTTTTTTTTGTATATGTGTGTGTGGTCAAATATCATTTCTAGATTATATAATGTTAGATATATGTGTTTGATATATTATAGATAAATATTTACAATTTATATGATTTATGATTTATATTTAGAATGATGTATAATTATTTTATTATATTGATATGGCAACAATTAATATGATATTAATGTTAATTCATATAATTTTAATAAAGTATATTTTATGAGCATTATATATTTATAAGATAATTTAATTTAATATTTGAATTAAATAGTTATTAAACAAATTAAAACTTATAATGAAAATATGAAAAAGTTAATATTTGGGAGCCGCTACATATGTATTTTTAAAATAGGGCTTATTTTGGATTTTAATAAGATTATTTATTAATCCAGTATTTCGATGGACCAATCGTCCATCTTTTAAGAGGTTTTTTGTTATGAAGCAAACAGCAGGTCGCGGTGAGCCACGGACGTCTCGTAAAAGATGGAAGATTGGGGTCCATCGAAATATTGGAGATTAATAAAAAATCTTATTATAATTCAAAATAAGCCCTATTTTTAAAATATATTTATTATGGATTGCTCTATATCCAGAAAAATATTTGTGTATATGTTGTTAAATGGCTGTGACGGTGAATTATCGATTTGAATTATTCTTAAAGGTTTTAATTTTGTGGCGAATTCACTTTTGTTTGTTATCTTAAACCTGTCTGACAGATGGAAATGTATTTGAAAATGGTGAAGATTGTTGGAGAAGCCAAATATATAATTTTCCCAGCCACATATTCAGGTTTTAAATATTCCATTGATCCTCCCATATTCAATGTATATTTTGTTAAATGAATAAAATAATCTAATTTTTTTCGAACAAATTCTGTTTTTGATAATTGAAAATACGTATATTGCCACGTGGAAAATTAGGGAAGACCAACTTCGGGGATATGACAGCAATTTATTTCAGGCAAGAACAAACTATGAATGGTAAACAAAAGATAAGCCACGAGGGAAATTTACAGAGTAGCAAGATATAAACATAAAAATGATCACTCTGTTAATAAAAATAATAAAATTAATAAATACTTTGTTACAATATTTTATCATAGTTTATAATTTTCCACTTTTCCTTTATAAAATTCACATTGTTTACGGTGACTTCTATTTATCTCTCAGCAAACATTCAAATATTTTCACCTTAATTTCTGATGCTTGTTGCCACGGACGGGTAAATAATATTAATGGAGTTTCTTTAAATGGTCAACTTATGTAAATTTTGAGGTTAGTCTTTTTATTCAGTTCAATTTTTCCTTCTTTAAATAATTCCTTGTTTTTATAATTTTTATTTGCATATATACATTTTTTGTAGTGATTCCATATGCTGATTTGTTCTTTTTTTAAAGAAGAAGAATTCCGTAAATATGTATATTTTGCATTAGAGAAATAAAAGGTTATGTAAATATAAAGGATATATAAGGTGTGTGAAGTTAGGTTGTATTGTCTAAATAAAAGCTTATCTTCTGTGGTGTTTGAGATTTTGAGGCAATAAATAAGAAACGCTACAACATGGCGCAGCCGACAGGATGATAAAATATTTTGAATAACATGAAAATCTCAAGAAAGTACAATCTTACAGATCAAGGAAAGTACTTTGTTCATGGAGAATTCCCAGAATGAGCAACATATAAAAATATAAGACTGATCACAGCAACTCCATATCATCCAGCTGGAAATGGTCTGCAGAAAGAACCATAAGAGAAATTAAGACCTTTCTCGCTTGTTAGCCACATTTCGAAGGATGATGCAGGTCCTGTCTATAGGGAGTAATTCATAACCGCCGCTCCTACAACTCATATCCAGGTTGCTCGCCTATATTTAAACATATGAAACAATCTCCCCCGTTCACCTGCTGATGAGGAGCTTGGTATAACTGCAACTTGAAGGAAAGGAAAATGACAAAGAGGGACAACATCAGTATCGACAAAAAAAAAAAAAATGCTAGTTTAATCTCAAACAAAGAAGACCTGAGCTAAAGATTGAAGATTATGAGCTGGCACGTCAAGAAAGGAACAAACTGGACAACCTGAGTTTGTCGTGTAACTGAAATGGACGTTTTGTCAAGTACATCGAATGTCATTTCCACGATCGTCATTAAGAGAATTGCTCACATATCCAATGCCTTTCAACATCCGGACAAAGGGAACCACAATGGACATGAAGACATCTCAAGAGTGATGATAGATCATTGGTGGCGGATGCTGTAGTGATTCCGTATGCTGATTTGTTCTCTCTTTCTTTTTTAAAGAAGAAACATTCCGTAAATATGTAAATATGTATATTTTTCATTAGAGTAAGGTTATGTAAATATAAAAATGAAATATATATATATAAGGTGAGTGCGCTGAATTTTTACTGTATCGTCTAAATAAAGGCTTATCTTTTGTGGTGTCTGAGATTTTTTGAGGCAATCGATAAGAAATCACTACATACATAATTATAATTTATTATTATTATTTTTTACATAAATGTCTTTTCCCATCCTCAGCGGCGGGGCCCAGGATTTACCTCTTCTTGTAGACACGCGGTGTCGCTGGCGAACTTGATGCGGACATTCCAACGGCGGCAGGCTGCAATGAACATGTTGTATACAGCATTCTTTTTGATAATATTCTATATCATCACAGCATTGTAACTTAATCATTATCATAATGTGTGAACTATGCACTTGATTGATTGAAAAGTTTTACAATAAAATATATTCCAGCCTGGAGAGAGGGTCGATATGATTATGTACAAATGATTCCACCTATTCTCTCCACCAATAGATAAAGTCGATATATCCACCATTATATGTGTTGAAGTGATTGCCTCTTATTCACGAGCGCAACAAAATAAAGAAAACAAGTGTTTTGGCTGAAACAGAATCTCTTCTAAATAACTTCAAGTTGTTGTTGTAAACAAAAACAGCCATTTTGACAAATTTGCATCCTTTCAAAATGACAAGTTTTTGTTTTTCAACAAATCTGGCACAAGCTAAATCAAGTTCTTCAGTACTCAGGTATTCCATGCTATATTAGACCCAAAATGTTGGAAACCTGGGGATTCATTCCACAAGCAAGAGACCAGAACTAAAATCAGCACTCGCTGCCTTAAACTACAGTTATAGAGAATACAATTTGACAATTAACATAGTCTTATTGACATCTTGTCAACACAAGTGGACAGTGCGCACTATTTACGTAGTGGGTAATGAGAAATTTAAACAATGATGATGATTGTAATACAAAAATAAATTACAATATATGCTACAAGCAAGAGTTCAACACCACACTAAACCACAGTTGTAGCGGCAGGCCAGACCAACAAGAGGAATCAATAGCAGCTCACAATTTCACAGATGTGGCAGGATGACTTCCGACGGCCTAATTGGGGCGGCACACGTCAAAGCCCCCTTGTCCCGCACTCGAGTTACTTCACCCCTTCGAGGAACATTCCTGGTAGGATTGCGAGATGGGCCGCCCAGATAGGCAGCTCCACATGAATGTTCTTACTCTGGATGAAAAACATTTTCAATCGTTTCAATCAAATAGTAATGTCATAGTGTCGCAGAATAATTATGACGTCATTCTGGCCACGATTACTGGATGATGAATCTCGATGCACCGTATTTAAGCTATAGCCAATATATACGCGATCACAGCACGCTCCGAAGACGCCAACATCAAAACCTACCAGCTACATGTAGGAGTTAGGTTTGCTGCTGTCCCCATGCAAAGTTCCAAAGGTAGGTCAGGTGCTTGCACAGGCAGGATTCCAGATGCTGAGTCATGGCAAAACGGGTGATGCGATAAATTACAATGAAATGCAAAACATACCCACACCCAGGAACCTTATCTGATTGATAGAGATGTAATTTTCGATTTGGAATCTCAAATAGTGCATTCAACGACAGATGAACAAATTTATACTGCAACGATCTTTATGAATAAGAGTTTAAAATTTAATAAATCAATAAATTCACAACTCCTTTTGTACAACCACTTCTTTAAATTCAGCAAAATCAAATACTATTATCGCAAACTTTTATATACATCCACATAGATTTAATGACACTCATAGAAAATTTATCCAAGAGCTTCTGGAGACCTACAATCAACAACCTATTTACTATGTGGTGACTTTAATTCTAGACACCCAGTCTGGTTTGATCCGACAACAAACTCCAATGGTTTCAAATTCCACTCCATCATAGATGAACATAACCTATTTATTCATAATCTTAAGATACCCACCTGCCGAAATTCTAGCTTTATAGATCTTACGATTTCAAACAAAAAATCAATAGGTTTGGTACAAAACTGGAAGACGACTATATTGACGCACATTTCAGATCACGTAGCAATAACCTTTGACATTTATCACAATTTTTAACAGGCAAAGGACAGTTCAAAACTCAACATGGAAATTTATAGAAAAAGATGCTGATTGGAAAACATTTACCGAAAAAATAGCAATACAAGACGTAGATAATATTATCACCATGATAAACCACGCGTCAAACATCAAAGATATTGACAACATTGTAAAGACTCTCACACAAATAATTAAAGAGGCAGCTTATCTGTCACTAAATGTCAAGACCAAGAAGCGGAATTCATAAAACAAATACATACTGGTGGGATGGGAAGCTGGTGAATGAAAAAAACGATTTCCACTATATTAGAAATTTGTATTACCGACATGGAAAGGTCCTTGAAAAGACCTATAAATCAATGAGAAATAAATATTTAAATAAAAGTAAAAAGGCAAAAAGAGCGAGTTGGAGAATTTTTATAGAAGAAAGTCATTCAAATAACTCATTTGGTAATGCTTTATAGGATATTCAGTCATTGAGATCGAAAAATAGAAATTTAGGATTACCACTAATAGATAATTTACCAGATTTTAAAGACCGACAAAATAAAAAGTTTAATGAACGATCTATTTCAGGATGATATTGGAGGTTTGGATAAAGATGATCATATTTTGATTAGAAATTATACGCCTAAATATAAAAATAAAAGTAGTGTTTATATCGAATCTAAGGAAATAGAGGAAACAATTTTTAAAAACAAATATTAAAAAAGCACCGGGCCCTGATTACATTAGTAACAATATGATTAGACAGGCTAAAATAAAAATAATCCCAATTCTGCATAAATTATTCAATAAATGTATAGAAATGGGATATTATCCGGATGAATGGAAAAAATCATTCTTAAAAATAATTCCAAAACCAGGCAAAACGAATTATGAAATAAATAAAAGTTATAGACCTATATCATTGACATCTAATCTATCTAAAACATTTGAGAATATAATAAAAAATAAATTAAGTAACTATTATTTAGAGAATAATTTAATGACTCAAGGCAGCATGGTTTTATGAAATCTAGATCCAACAATTATGGAATGGATATAATTATAGAAACTATATTGAAACATAACAAAAAAGAATTGACTTCCTTGATAGCTATAGATATTGCGGGTGCATTCGACAATGCATGGTGGCCTGCTATTATAAAAGAATGGATAATGATGATGTTCCTTCAGATTAATACGGATCATAAAATCTTATTTGAATAATGAAAGGGAGGTGAAATTTACATACGAATCAGAAACTTTTTATAAGAAACTAACTAAAGGATGTCCACAGGGTGGACCTTATCTCCACTTCTATGGAATATTTTGCTAAATGATTTGTTGATAAATTTTGATTCAATGAATGCAGATATTATATGTTATGCAGACGACGTTACAATAATTTGCTGGAATAAGACTATTGAAGGACTAAAAACCGCAAGTGAATACACCTTAATTATGTGATCCAATGGTGTAATAGAAATAAATTAACGATCAGTACAGAGAAGACTAATATGCTATACCTACATAACAGACAAAAAATACCTATTAAGGTTAATAACAATTAATAATGCCGGTCAAGCAAGTAAAAATTCTGGGAATGAAATTTTCTAATCACAAATGGAAAAACAAAGTTAACTTTACACCGCATGTTAATGATATTCTGTGTAAGGCAGGACGTATGAAAAATTTATTATGTTCACTAAGTGGCAATATGTGGGGTTTAGACACTGAAAAGAGGTTAACTTTATTCAAAACAATCATTAGGCCTGTACTTACATACGGTTCTGAAATTTGGTTCAAATATTTAAACAATCGTTGTAAACAAAAACTGAACTCCATGCAGTACCAGATCATTTTATGGGCAGTTAGAGCATACAAAACCACTTCATCAAACTGTGTGCATAGCTTGGCAAAAACTCCACTCCTAACAGATTATATAGAATCCAGAATAATCAAATTTGATCTAGCTCAAATGTCCATTGAAGATCTAATTACTTACGAACCCCATGCTCCAAGTATAGTCAAATCATTCTTACACGCAAAAATGAATGAAATTTTTGAGAACACTAATGAAATTTTCAGAAGCTTTTTCGTATTAGGAATTCCAAGTTTTTTCCGTCCAAATTTTTATAATATCCAATTCATTACAGATCATGGCAATTTTGGGAAATTTCTGGCAACTATCGGCGCCGTGAAGGAACCAGGATGCTTCTGCGGAGGTGAAATTCAAGACGCGAGACATCTACTTCTGGAGTGCCAATTTTCCGGGATTTTAGGGAAAATAGATTTGGTCGTATTGGACAGCTTGATGAATTTGTAGACAAAAAAGAAAAGTATAAAAATTTGATCAATTTTGTAAATACATATACAACTTTCTCTTGAATTGGAAAAAGAGAAGGAATCTTAGAAAAAAAAAAAAAAGAACTGCGATGCTTGCTCTGTGTGTTTTGCTTTGTTGTTTGTTTTTCTCTTTGGACAATTTTCTTTAGTTAATTTATGTAAAATAATGAATTGAACAGGATTGTTATAGCCGAATTGCTGTAATGCAGTGAAATGTATTGGCGCAAATATCCCTGAGTTTGGGATATCGCGTTTCATGATGTTAATAAAGTTATTAATACCCACACAATAAAATATTATAAAAATTATTTTCAAATTATATGGAAGTGTAGTTATTAAAATACTGTCCTAGGGGAAGATTTCGTCATGTGAGTATATATTAAATAACCAATATAGAAGATATCTCTGAATATATAGAGTTAAAGTTTTTCTTTAGCGTCAGAAATTCAATTTTGGGATTTCCTAATTTAGAACAGAACCCTTTCTATTTTTTTTTTATTTGACATATCGGACGCGATATCCCAGCTCGGGATACTTGCGCCTAAATACATTTTAGTAGATTATATATAATTCATTTTATACAATTTAATAACCGGACTAAAACACAATTAAAACTGAAACGATGGTTTTCTCAAACAGAAGAGAAAATCTGAAATGGATTATTTAAGCAACCTATATACAATTCATTATATACAACTTAATAACCGACTAAAAACACAATTAAAACTAAAACAATGGTTTTCTCAAACAAGAGAAAATCTAAAATGAATTTTACAAAAATTATTGAATTTTGCATAAGTGTCTTTGTTATATACAAATTCGCAAATTTCTTCGATGGGATAAAAGTGATTACTTCTGTAGCTGTGAAATATTGGACATCTATATATATAAAAATGAATGTCTGTCTGTCTGTCTGTCTGTGTGTGTGTGTGTGTCCTCTATGGATTCAAAACCATACATCCAATCGCCGTGAAATTTTGGGATATTATGAGGTGTATCCCCGGAAAGGTTTACGAAAAAGAATTTCTTGAATATCTTGAATATCCTTAGAGTTATTTGCAGATTTGTATATTTAACTCGCAAGCATCGCTACCATTGAGACGGAGATAGGCTTAGTTTGTTGCTCCTGATGACCTTGGGTCATCGTGTGAGTCACAGTATGATCCTACAAAACACTCTCTTGGGGATTTTAACAGCGTCGACAACCTGTAAGATTGCCTCTCTCATATATTATACTTTAAACATCTGCTTAATTAAAGCATTTTTAGACAACATTTTAGACAACATTAAATGATATCCCGTGTCGATGATTTGTAATGTATAGAATTAGGAAAGACAAAATTCAGGATGACACGGCTCACAGGGAACGGTAAAAAATGTTCACTTTATCGAGGAAATACAAAATTCGGGATGACACGGCACACAGGGACCGGGAAAAAATGATCACCTTTTCGAGAGATTCACGACCATGATTTTATTCAACTTATCGAGTATTTTTCAAGGGACCGGGAAAATATGTTCACTAGATAAAACGATTATTTTGTAATATAGAAAATTAGGAAATACAAAATCCAGGATGACACGGCACAAGGGACCGGGAAAAAAATGATCACTTTATCGAGAGATTCAAATTTACGAGTTTCAAATCATCAAAATATATCTTTCTTTTTTTATATGTTTATAGAGAATTGTTTTAACAAATGTTCGTTATACAAACCTTTACTCGGGTAAAACCCGGGCGAAGCCGGGCACATCCGCTAGTTCTATAATAAATGTATGAGTCTTGGTTTTCTTTTCCACAGAAGCAGCTAGGATCATCCATTGCCCCGATTTTCGACAGAAATTCTCCAAAATTACCATGATTTGTGATGAACTTCGAGTTATAAAAATTCGGACGAAAATAAAAAGGAATTCCAAATGGGAAAATTTTCGGAATGTTTCATTAGTGTTAGCTATTGTTTCAGCCATTCTTGATTCTATGAAGTTATGAATTTTAGTTGGGGCATGCGGTCTAAATAAATTAATTTCTTCTTTTGATAAATTGGCCAATTCGTATTTTATTATCAACGATTCTATGTGATCTGTGAGAATAGGTATTTTTTGCCAAACTATGAATACAATTTGATGAGGTCGTTTTATAGGCTCTCACTACCCAAAGAAGAATCTGATATTTACTGAGAGTTTAATCTTTGCTTACTTCTTTTATTAATAAATTTATTACATATTTCAGATCCATAGGTTAGTATTGGCCTGAAAAGAGTTTTATATAAAATTAATCTTTTTTAGCATCCAATCCCCACATTTTCCCACAGAGTGAAAATAACAGATTTTTCATTTTACAAAGAATATCATTAATGTAGGGTGTGAAGTTAATTTTTGAGTTAATTCTGTGATTAGAAAATTTATACCTAAATTTTTTACTTACTTCTCCACCGGTTTTTATTATGAAGTTTGGAGTTCCCATTGGAATCTTTTGTTTGCCGTGCATATGTATTAAGCCGGTTTTCTCAGGGCTTAGCTTTATCTTATTTCTTGTAACCTTTCTATTGGAGAGCAAGACGAGACATGCGGACTCATTTAATTTTTGAAAGTCTTTTTCTTATTATTTGACAGACGTCAATTACTTGGACCATTGCGGATAGGCAAACTTTTATATGTGTGAAAAATTGCTAAGCCACAGCGCTAGTAAATTTATAACGTCAAGAACGATTTTAAATTGTGATTATAAATGTGCTCAATTTCTACGACACCTACTCTAGGTCAGTCACTTCAGATTCCACCGTGTTAGCCGGACGGATGAGGGGAGGGCATTCGGCGTCTCGGCCAATCAGCTCTCGTTGACGTCGAGTGGCTACTGTCCTCAGATTATCTGAACACCTCCAGCAAGAAATCCTTTAAATACCGACTATAAGCAGAACAGCTTAGTGAACATTGGAGTCTGGAAGACTAAACTGGGAGATTTCCACACTGATGAGCCAGGCCCTCCCATATTTCTCACCGTGAAGGACACTATAGAGTTGATTGATGCGAAAAATAAATATCCGAATGCACGTAGTTTCCTTTCTAATACCTCACATTAAGACGTGAAATCATTACACGCTAGATACGTGGTTAACCTGTGAGATAGAATTTTGGCCATGACATGAAGTGTCACATCATGTGATGTCTGAGGTACCTAGATAAAATGTGAATATATCATTAATGTTTCTTTGTGTTCAGATGTGGAAATTCATTAGGAGACAAATTTTAAATCTTTCCTAATGTGTATTCAGGTATTCTCATCGAATTGATGATAAAATAGCCAGAAAACACCTTTCAGGAACCGCGCCAGTTACCTACTATTAATGTAGCTATATAATTATGTTTATTTATATAAAGAAATACAGTTTTGTGTGAAGAGTTAAGGGCACAGAAATTTGGCAAAGAATGAAGTTTGCTCTGCTCACATTATATTTATATTTCAATATACATTATAAAACTTTCCTTATAACCAATGTAAAACTGATTTAACAAATTTGGTTACTAGCCGTATAACCATATTCTTCACAATAAACCTGACCAATCTGGTTTAAACAAAATATAAGTCTGTTGTGTCACAAGTTTTAATTGGAATCTCACGTAGTTTAAAAAATCATCAATCTACTTGCAACTATGCCTCGCAACTAGCTCCCCTTACGGCCGTTGGTGGAACTACCACACATATTTTTGTCGTATACAAATGAACAAAAAATATATTTTTTCATTTTTTATAATCATTAGCATGAATTAAGTGCTTTTTTTTAGCAATTTCAACAATTAAAAGTTTTAAAATAGAAAGAAAATAGGGAAAATGAAATATAAGAAGTATAAATAATACAAATTTCAAAATTTAAAACACTTTTTAAATAACCATAAAGGGCTATAACTATAGCCATTGCTATAGTTCCGCATATATGACACGTAACTGTCGGAGCTTTGCGTGAACCTTGGTATAATTCCTCTAGTTGTTATTTAAAATGAAAATTGTTCTGGAATTTCATTATTTACTTCACAACACATTTTCATTTTCTCTATTTTCTATTTTAACACTTTAATTGTTGAATTGGGGGTCGATGGAAGGATGGTCTAAACGTCGGTTTTCGAACGCTACGAACCGGGATCGAATCCCGCATTGGTCACTTTTCTTATTAAAAAAAAAAAATGCTCCAAGGCCCCCGATTTTTGCCATGAGGACTCAGCTCCAGCTTGCCTACTTTAAGTAACACGTTATAGATGGCCAGTGAATTCTTAAACCTGGATGACCTCCTTGTCATCGGAATTATGCCGCGTCCCGGCGGCTGCTGGAACTTGTGGAATGCAGTCTTCCTCCATTCTCGGACTGAACCCCCGGTGGTGTCCATCTCACATACTGAACCTGCCCTCGTCAGTGCCTGCCGGTCCTGGAGATGTCATCGCTTCGGGCTCCTCACGGTGGCATGGAGTGCGCATCCGTGAGCTGGCGGGTCCTGCTCCGAGTGCTACACAGGATTACAAGAAGCACCTGCAATGATGCTAACGTGGCGGAAACTCTCGCAGCGAGAACTAGGAGAGAACTTGGCGGAAGCCGTGGTGCTGCGAGGGAGGACTTCGTGTTCCTGTGCACATGCACACACATAGGCTGGAGTGTCCTCACATGGTGGGTAACGTGCCATCCAAAAGCGTGTCTTCTTATCTCCGTTGCTGCTCCTTCCGGAGCCATGTTCCTGCCAGCCTCATCTCGGCGCGTTTCCAGCCTTCAGCTCCAGTGCATGTCCGCCCGCCACCGTTACTGCCCCTGCAGCGCAGTCCGCCACATTTCCGAGCTCTCGGACCTGCAGTCCTTGATCTTCGCGGTCTATGTATTCATCGTCGAAGAAAAGTGCGCGGTATCGCAGGAGCTGCCACCGGAGACAACATATTAAATATTAGTAAAAATATTTACTTCTTGATAATATACTAAAGACGGAAGTAGAGCTTGAGTCATCAACACACAGAGAAACTTTACCAGCTCAATTCTTGGTTTGCTCAACCCTATCTCAACCCCCCATTGCTCAACCCTTCTTTAAAATAATAATTAAATAGACTCTCTTTTGGCTCAATCTGTGACCTTTCCGAATTTGTACATTTTTTGTTCATTAAGGGCACTAAGGGATGATATAAGTGAACTGCTATTTTACTATTTGATTTCAACCTCCTTCAAATTTTATATTTCGCTTAATCATTTATTTGAATTATATTTAAAAAACATTTATGTGTTAGTGGACACTATTTAGAATTAAGTATTCACACGCTTTTGAACGTATTTTAAATTTCTCTCTAAAATATATGCTTTTTATATGAGGAGGAATGACCCCTAAAAATCGGGTAAAAAGGGAACTATTTTTTTATTGCACAACTTTAATTCTGGCAAATTACTTTTGTTTAAATAAAAAAAAAACATTCTTTATTTGCTTGTATCTAAAAAAAACTTTTTAAAAGTCCAATTATTTGTACGGACTCCGAGGGAAGCGGCGGGGGTTAGAGTTATTACACACAAGAGTCTAAATCAAATCCAAAGGGAAATTATGAAATTTTCTTGAGGGAATAAGAAGAAATAAAATCCAATTGGAGGTTATAAAGTTGGGTCCCGCGAGGCCGCGGAATTAAGTGAGGCTGCCGCGATCCCACGGGCGCCTCTAAAAAATGTAGCTAAACACCGGGCCCGATTGATTGGCCCTCGGGTATATAAAAGGTGGGGAGACCGCGTAATTGGAACCCGGGTAATTGTATGTTTATTCCAACTTGAGATAATTTATCCACACAACAAGAGTTCTAGAATATTCTCTGCAAGCTCACAAATTCTGATCTTTAGAAATTTACCATTAAACTTCTTCGTTCCTCCAGTTTACCTGGAATAACAAGTGCGTCTTACATCTATTATAGTAACAGAGACATTTCTCTCTATCTCTGAGTTATGTTTAAAACAGATTGTGTCAATGATGACCCGCGTTCAATCTCCCAGCCGCTGTGGTGTTGGCTGCGGTGTGGGGATTACTGAGGCTCCTCGGTCAAGACAACGATCTGCTGGATATTAAATGACGGAACCTATTTTAAAAAATTGAGAAGGAATTTTTGATATTAAAAAATCGATTTTGTGAGAGCTACTTCACACGAAATAAAGTAAAACGTACTAATATAGAAATGAGAAGATTTCATTTGATTTAAGGTAAGTTTTAAAAATAATTTCCAGGACGGGGGTTCAAGCATTTTTTGAAAATGTTATGGCTGGAAAAAAAGTTTTAATCAGTATTTTATAATCTTTCATTCGCGCATCTCTTCACGTTTCAGTCATTTGCCCCGCTACCAAACCTTTCACGACGACGTCTATTGAGGTGTTCTACAGGTCCTTCCTTCCAGTCCGACTGTGTTAGTGTCAATTTATTCCATTTGGAGAGTCTTGGATGTAATTAAAAATCAATGGAGCCAATTCTGGCGAATAGGAGGCAGGTTTATGAAGTATTGGGGTAATATAAGAAGTTTAAAATACATTTTTAAGCAGACCTTAAAATTAAGATCATTTATTATAGTCAAAACAGTAAAAATTACATTTTTATATGCAAGTTTATTCAAATGTTCAACGATATCACTTCATAAACACTCATAAATATGAGAGAAATAATATTTAAATTTGTAAATATAATTATTTGTGTGTGACAAACCTGCAATAAGACCTTATTCTCGTGGCAGAGAGATGTAATTATAATTTAACCAAACCTACATCGCCCCATAGCTATTTTCTCTCAAAATTGAAAACCTTTTCAGAACAAGAATATTCATACCATTGTTGTTAATTTGAAAATATAAACATTTTTCAATGTTTGAGAGCCATTGATATGAATGTGAATTGATGGTGAAAGAGATTGGAATATCAATTGGTGTGGTCATTCAATCATCAGAAATTACTTAAGCGTAAACTTCTTAATTTGTTTCCCACACACGAGAACATAAGGGCCTTCGTTTGGTGACACATGTAGAATCATGCTTTAATTATTCGACCAAGATGAAAATTGGATCTCAACGAGGGATTAGATAGGGGTTGTAAGAATGAGGTAGCGTAACTAAGCGACAATCAAGCGTTGGCTGAAGACTAGATCGTCCGAAAGGAGTGAAAGACAAAAGTCAAGACGAAGTTTTGTGGTGATATTTTTGACAGTAAGACATTGATCACCCTAAATTAATATCATAGGGACAACACAATAAATTATGTGTTTTACCTCTAGAGATTTTGAAAAGTTAAGATAATTCATTCGTTTGAAACATAGCGAAAATAGAACAAAAAAATCGGCTTCAGG